>JACXGI010000108.1:11120-84187 GCA_016801175.1 Esox masquinongy
CACACACACACACACACACACACACACACACACACACACACACACACACACACACACACACACACACACACACACACACACACACACACACACACACACACACACACACACACACACACACACACACGCATGTATGTATTTACGTCACCCCCCTGCTTACTCTGTGCTTGGCGAGGAACTCGGGCGTAAGAGTCCAGGGTGCGTCCCTGACAACCTCATCCACGTAGCGACAGTGGCTGACGGCGTCGTAGCGCTCGTCCTCGTTCATGACTGTGAAACCTTTGAACTTGTGAGTCAGGGCGTCGCTACACACTGAGACGAGGAAAAGAAGTACTGAGGCTTACAGGGATTCAATACACCTCTATCAGTTCCAATAATTTACATCAGGTCAGCTAGTGTTATTATTGGGTAATGATTTGCATCTCTCATTTTAGGGTACTTGTGTACATACACGTTTCACTATATAGAAATGACACTTCTTATATATAGTCCCCCTATTTCAAGGCACCAAATGTATTGGAGCAGATTCATGTTAATTTCATTTCTGAATTAAGCCCTTACGTTTAGTATTTGGTCACGTCCTTTGCATGCAACACACGTAATAGGATAAAATCACTCCATTACAGAATTACGCTGCATCGAGATAGAAAAACTACACCCCTCATATAGGTGGTGATCTAGACAAAACATTACTCCAAAGAGAGGCTGATGCACGGTTAGAAACAAGTAAGCATCCTGTGACTTTCATTGTCCAGTGCGAACCCACAACAACTTTTTTTAAATGAAAACGTTCGGACTCTGAACAGGGCAGGTCCCAATGTGGTCAGAACTCTATGGACCCAGTCCAAGCACGTAGGAACCAGAAGGACAGTATTGCCCAGGACCTCTAAAACAGATTGGAAAGGTAAGCTGTGGATTTAGAGCGTGATTTAGGTATGACAATTATTCTTAGATTATTACATCTGAAGCACTTCTCTCGATCCAACATTTTTGCGATCAGTATCTTTCGTTTTTTCTCCAGCTCAGCAAATCTGTTCTCCGGTGTGTCACCTCAAGTTGAAGTGTATTCAGCAGTCCTTTTCAGGGGTGCGATTCACTGGCTTTGTGAAGTAGACAGTGACAATGGCTTTCCTATTAGCGTTTAGTCCAGCAGAAGCCACCTTGAATTCCACCACAAAGGGGCAGAAGACATAGGCCACAGCTATAGGTTCAGCCTGTGGGTCCACCATGCAACAAGACAGTCTTCTTGCCTCTAGTACACTTGTCACGGGACATCTCCGAACAAAAAGATCTGTTATTAGTTCAAAATATTTGCTGCGAGACGAGTGAGAAGGAAAAGGCAGTTTAGGTAGAAAATACAAGAGCCTAGAACGTCCTGCCACCATAAGTCTGTAAAACAAATAAACGGACGGATTGTAAACTGGTAAGAAGGCTCTCAGGACCCTAGAGGACATAGCCGAAGAGACTCACTTACCGCCAACAATGAGGTGTGTGTTGGGGAAGAGGCCCTTGGCCTGCATGAGGGCCCGGGCGTGGCCTGAATGGAACACATCAAAGATTCCATCTGCATACACCCGCACCGGCCTATCAACTGCGGGAGAGGAGGGTCACGCTGGTGATGACAGCCAGTCACGAGGTATATTCTATAAACGTAGTGTGTGCAGGTCTTACAAGGGGTTCCCCTCTTGGCCTCTTCCATGCTGACTCTCAGGTATGGAGCGTCCCCAGCTGACTCCAGCTCATCAGCGAAGGGGGCGGGGTCTTTCAAACCCTAGGGTGAGAGTACACAACGAACACACACAGTTACCAGGACGACCGCGGGATAAGGGTTCTGTTCGGAAGAACCATCTGACTCACTCACCACGGTTGACCTTGAGACCTTCCCCGGCCGTTCCACCTCCTCCGCCTCTCCATTGGATCCCTCTCTCCTCCTCTTCCTGGACAAGCTTGACCTGCTTGAGCTGTGGGCCTCCATCCCAGGGCTGGAAATGCACTGGCTAGAGAAATAAACACGTTAAGGATAATAACGACGAATATCTACAATTTGTCTAAGTTCATAAATCGCTTGAATTCATTGTCAGGCTGTCTCTCTATGCACGCCACTCTCTCACGCACATCTCCCCCGTAGATGGGCTTACTGCACAAGCCAATAAGATGTCTTTGAAGATGTTAGAAAAGGTCAAATTTAAAACCTGCACCTGACATTTATTACATAAAATGTATCTGGCATAAACCACAATTGATTGAGGTTCCCCAATGTTGTGACAGTGCACTCTTCTGATGTTACAGGACATTTGATTTTTATGCAGATAATTGTTCTTTCACAAAGTTCTATCAAATCGCATTAGTGAGGGGAGATCAGTGTAACCAGATGTTGCTGCATTCACGCTAGCTCGACCCAGCTCTCCCCAAGTGAGAGTTGCATGCATAGAAACAGTCCAACAATTACTTCAAGCAATTTATGAAATTAGACAATTTGTAGATGTTCTTCATCATACCTCTTCACTTTATGAACTCCCTCCATGTACGCTCTTAGGGAAGAACAATTACGTGCTCGAGCTAACAACCTCAATTAAGCTTGCCAGTTCCCGACCCACCAACAGGAGTTGCTATAGTGCTTTGACATGGCCACACTGCCTGACATTCCTGTTATTCCAGCAGTGTACCGCATGGCTGTCCTCCGCTGGTTCATCCCAGAGGCTAGCCAGGGTTGATCCTGGTCAGTTCCTAGGTGGGAGACCAGATGTTGCTAGGCAAGTCTCAATGCCCCAGAACATTGCCTCTCGTATGGTTCTGACTTTCAGGTGCTGTTAAAACGGGTGTCCTGACACTTTGTGGTAACACAAAACCCACATGGCATTGGTCCTGAAAGTAGTGGTGTTAACCCTGGGTACCTGGCCCTATTCCATGATAATAACCTAATCATCCCTCACATTCCTAATGTCACTACTCACATTTCATCTATGGGTGGTGAGCATTGCAAATAAACATTTTGCCATACATCACCCCTTTCTATGTAACAGCACACTGACTAGAATCGTAGGTGACACAAACCAAATAAATTAACGCATTTGACAAACTCTGTCAAAACCTTACTCTGTTACGTCACTCCCACTGAGGCCAACTTCAAATTGCTGATATCCCAGGCTTACGTGTGCTGTGCGCAGTCGCCAAGGGACTAGCTGAAGCCTTATGTTACCACAAGGGCCATAGGATGTGATCTAAAGGCAAGAGTTCCCTCTACTGAAAAACTACATCCGGCAACATCTGGTTTCCATTCCAGGGACTGACCAGAACCATTACCTTATGTCCTATTTCCAAAGAAGTGCCTTGGAATATTTTTACTTCCTCTGTCATTTTGGGTTATTAATTTAACAACTTTTTCTTGATATAACCACCATAAGTCAATTTCTTATTCGCCATAGGGCGGCGTCGATCCACTACTCATTACCGAGGAGATCTTGGCGTCTGCCGTGTCGAATTGAGCCGTAATAATAACTCGGACAGTCTCGGTGAACACATTCCCTGGCCTTTAAATCAACCACACTTTCTTTCAACACTCATATGGTTCAGGTTTCAAACGGAACGGTTTTTAAATTATAAATGTGCAAATTATTTTAAGGGAAATTATTTTTTTTACCCCGCCTCATTCCTCAAATTCCTTCGTACTAACTAAAACAATAACAGGTTAAAAAAAATCACCACACTTTAAAGTGTGTTGATGTACATTGTGACGGCTGTATTAATTATTTAGATTCTACATATCACCAGTTATCAAGCGAGTGTAAAAGTGAAGTTACAAAAGTGTATGGGTCAGCGAGCGACGGCTTGCACAACAAACTTGGCCTTATTTGACCGCCGAGTTTAGTACGGTGATTCGGAAATTGACATTCACTCATCTCGTTTCTGAAATTAGTTGCTCTGAAGGGGAAGCCCAAGACTGGTATAACCAAATTCGGCTACATGATAAAGTATCTAGTTGTTAATGACTTGAGACTACGTATGTATGCTACATACCATCCTAAAGCAAGTGCGTGGCCACCAATTCTTACACATACGCATTACAGTAAAGCAATTGATTAATGTCATCTGACACCAGAGGCAGCGAAATGCTGGTATAACGTTAACAGCCATTTTAGTTACGTATTAGTTTAGCTGACCGTGATAGGATGTTCACTCTTAGCTAGTAAACTAAAGAGTGACTGTCATACAGCCAAATCCTATCATCCGACTCGGATAATCTAAGAAAGTAACGTTAATGTACGTCGTTGGCTGGTTAGACTGCCAGTAGTGCCAAGTGTAAAGCCCGTAGAAATCAATCAAATCCCCCAAAAGAGCTACTCCTACAACCCTAAAAAAATTATTAACATGATATCACTAACTGTACTTACCGTTGTTTTGTGCTTGGAGTTTGCAGTGTAGAAGCAGCTAACGTAAACGTACGTTATTACTGCAAGCTAGCTAATATGAAGGGTGCAAAAAATATTTTTTTGTAACTACACTAGCTTAACGTTACGGACAGTCCATATAATCAAGTTGGTTTGCTCTGTTGGCAACCACTGCAGCAGTTGGTTAGTTAAGTAACGCTAACGTTAGCTTGTTTTCTAGCTAGAACAGTGCACCGACTCCCAACATTAAGGTAACGTTTGCTAGTCCAATGTCACGAATTGTCCCGGCAGCTCGATGTATGAAGGACGAGGATGGAGGAGTGGGGAAAAGGGAATAGAGCCGACGGATTATCAGCAGAGTATTTCTAGCTAGCTGGCTAGCTAGCTAACTCAGTCTTAGGAATGACAGTTTACGCCCCCATGAACTACAACAACCAGGACATATTTTCAGGAAATTACGTGATGTTAAAATGTAGACTTACGTTTCCGGGAAAATCTACAGATATTATATACACCAAATCAGATTCCACAGCCGCAAAGTTAGTAACAAAAATAGCTTTTTGAACTTCTTAAGTTTAATATTATAGACCTGGTTACATGTTTGGTTAAATTCACACAAATAGGAGTTTGCGACTACCCAAGATTTTTTTTTCTGCCACCTTGGGTCAACATCAAAACCAATCACTGAACTGTAACCGGTAACACTACCCGAATATAATGTAGACCCAGTAGTGAATTACTTAAAGGCCCAACACAAAAAAGCTATATAAACACAATATGCATATGACCACGCACAATAACCGGTTCGACCTGCGCTAGGAGAGTGGGTTTAATTCGTACAGAGGGCCAATACAAACAGATGGAAATTGTAATTGGCATAGTTAAATGTATTCGATTTTTGTCATATTTCTTGTCCTTCATTTGGGTAGGCAGTGGGGAGGGATATTTTGCTGAAAGCAGAAGGTTGGATTTGAACCGGTGCTGGAGTGGCACATATGCACCTTAGGCGTAGAGCGCTGGACCAGGACCATCTTAGGTCACAATTATTTGCAGTTGTTGCTGCTTTAAAACAATCTATTCGGAAAAACACATTTTCAGTAAACACGTTTGTACGTGTGTGTATATATATATAGTACCAGCCAAAAGTTTGGAAATATTTACCCATTAGATTGAATGGGTAAATATGACTGGTACTGTATATTTTTGGTACTGTATATGCATGTTAGTGTGTTAGCATTGACCATTAATTAGGTACATAGACTAAGAACACATTCCTATTTAAGGAAATGACCTCAGAGAACTGATACCTACAGCATCATCTAAATTACTAAAATGTGAATACCACGGAAACTGGTAGGTATCTCAAAAAAATGCACACAAAATAATGTACCAATATTTTATTGATTCCTCTGTTATATAGCCAGCATAGTTTATTCAAAGTAAAACAACCATTTGGTCATTTACATCCTGCCCTTATTCTTCACATCTAAACACTGGTTTAGCGAAGAAAATTACATCTAGTAAGCTTGAGCATTAAATCATTTCAGCAATCTGGAGGACATGAAACATCAGATCAACTATCAAAATATGAAGATGACTACATCTGACTTTTACTGACCCATATTCAACTGACTGTGGACCAAACAACAATCCCAAAGCCTCAAGAATAGGCAGGACCAATCAATATATTAAAAAAGTAAATTAAGAAAGCTAACCACAAAATTAAGAAAAGTAGGACTGCTTATCATTACAAACTAGTAGTTTCTACTATTGAATTATTCTTTTGGCAGGAATCATATATCTGACTTCCAATCTTCCACTTAGGCTTGTGTTGCTAAACATCTTTCCATTCTGACCAAAGGAAACATTTAAAAATGTTTTCAATACATGAAATTAAGAGGAAATAATTCATATTCCACTGAAATTACAACAAAGTGGTGGCAAATAAGACTTCCAGAAAGGACCACCCAAAGGCTCACAATTCCACAAGATGGCCAACCTGAGACTGACAGAACACATCACCTTATTTCAGAAAATCCACAATAAAAATGCAGTTTTTATGGCTTTTTTTTGTTCTGGAAAATGTTAACATCTATCATTTAAGGCACAAGAAAGGAATTACTTGACAGATCTTGCTAAAAGTAAGAGAAAGAAAAATAATATCGAAATGGCAAAACAAGAAAAATTAAGAACAAAATGACACTGAAAGTGCAAGACAGTGGCTCATCATCCTTGGCCAAGCTTTGTGCAACTTGAGAACACTGAGAATGTCGAGTGAAGGATAATGGGAGGTCATCAAAGAAGACAGAGATGTTCCTTGGTTGGACGGAAAACGAAGTGGAATGGATGCGTTACTATTGCTATGCTGTCCTACATGCCCATTCGAATGCTCTGAATGATCTGGAAGATAGCTGTGAAAAAAAGAGAGAAGAAATTTAAATGTTAAGAACATAAACCTACAGGAGTGTTCATGGAGAAGGAAACTGGCTGAGTCAAAGAATCCATGGAATACCCTGACCTAGAACCAAGCGGTTAAATAAAGTAAAGGCTTTTCCTCAATGACGTCACCAGTCGTCAGCAAAGCTTGAAACTGACCAGAAGGTTCCGCCGCAACGATCTACTCGGCTTTCGTTAACTCGCCAGAGTCACTTTATCCCGCGCACGCACGCACGCGCACGCACACACACGCACGCACGCACACACACGCACACACACGCACACACACGCACACACACGCACACACACGCACACACATAAAATATCCCGTTTTTCATTTAAATTGGTGAAAACAGGTGACTCATGTAATTACTTTATTATGTTCTGCTGGAGTCTCTGGAAGTGTGGCCAAACCCACTGAATACTAAAAGGCCTGGACTAAACCAACAACAGCAGCAGCAAGACGGGGGGAGTAAGCCAGAATGTCAAACCAGATCACACAGAAACTGTAGAAATAGACTGACCTGGGTTAAAAGACAAACACTCTCCTACCGAGGAGTTCCTAGAACACTTATCAGAACTTGTGTCCTTTCCCAATATTAGCGGAGGTGGGCCACTAGTGCGTTAAAAAGCAAACATTGACAGAAAATGTGTACAAAGGCTGACAAAACCCTCGGGCAGTCACAAGAGACTACTGGCTTGCATACTATATTAGCCATCCTATTGAACATTTTTGTTAAATGCGCTAGGTGCGCTGCCCTGTTGAGTAAACTGCAGCTTGGCCAAGTCTTCCTCATGTTGCATCTGACCAAACTACTTGACAAGAGTCACGAAGGGACAAGATGTAATCCTGAATAACTAGTAGAGTTGCTGTGTCAATAAGGCAAAAACATCTTTGTCAGTTTGACTAGACCACGATAACTGACCATCCAGTGCTCTACAGTCTCACCCTATCAACTCAAGGTGAGGTTTAGCTTTTAGAGGTTGTTTTACAATTACAATACAATTCTTAGCTTTAGCTGTAACAGTTTGCTGTTACGCACCCAGTCTGATACCGACTGTAACTCAATGTTCAGTGAGATGGTTGGCCTGGGGTGCTGACATCTACAGTAATGTGGGCACACATTGTCATGAGCATCTGGAAGGACAGATCGTTTCTAAAGATAGAGAAAAGTAACGGCCCAAGGCAGCTGCCTTGAGCGCCTATGCACAGTACATATCTGAAGAAAACGTTTCCGTTGTATGAACACAGACTTCTAATGGATAAGTACCTCTCAAACCGTGTGATAGCTGGTGATAAAGCCTCAGTTAACCAAGAGCAGGTAGAAAGTGATTGGGTGGCTGTTACTGCCCATGAAGTGTACTTTAAAATGTTTAGATCATCTTCCTTCAATAACTGTGGGCACGTTCACAGCTAAGCTCTGGTTAAATAGTCTATACATCATTAAAAATATTTTTATAGAGGAAACCAGATGCTTTAGTCTTTGATATAGTGAGACGATAATGGCATTTGTCTTCCAGTAGTAAATTGTGGTTCTTTTTGTGGCTATTGACATTTTCCATGTAGAAGGCCCTAGAAAAAAGGAGCTCCATTCTGAAGGGAGGGATTTACTTCCTTCTAGATATGGTTAATGGTACCGTCTCACTATAAAAGCTGGAGTTGGCATTCAAATCTGGCTGTGGGAGCTGGAGATCTATAGGGTCAAGCCTAGTCGGTCGAGCTTCATTAGTAGTAACATTCATTTCTGCTACATACTAAAATTACATCAACACAGAGTATAGCCCCTGCAATGGATGATATGCAAAGCTCTAAGTCACCTATATTCCAATGTAGTGTTTTGGCAAGTTCTGCTGCCTGCCTGCAGCAGCCGGGATAAGCAGAGAGGCTATTGGAAAGAAAGGCAGGTTTGGGGGTGCAAGTGTTAACTGCACAAACACAAAGCACCAGCCGGTGGAGATCTAGTACAGCAGCTCAGCAGAGCCAGCTACAGGAGCCACACGAATCGCTAAACAACTAATACAAATCACTGGAGAGGTCGGAAAAAAGAAGATAACGTTGCTGAAACTGCAACACTGTAGCAGCCTTTGCATGAGCCGAGAGATTCCTTAGACCACTCATTGTTTTTGACTGAGAGATACGCCTCATAGAAATCGGGCTTATCCCTGTAGAGCCGAAAATATTTCACCTTCCCCCGAAAATTAATGATTGTTAACAGCTACCCTACATTTGTTTTGGGACTGGGCTTTGTCCCAACAATTTGGTGGGGTCAGCAGACTGTGGCTATTTAGACTATTTAAGTGTCAACTCTGACAACCCACATCCCAACCACTTTCCATGTCAAAAACGTTATGAACGCTGCCTCGGTCTATACTAAAGACAGTTAGTTCAACGCTATATTCAGCAGCACCATATTAAGTCGTACTATGTGTCACCTGTGGGAATGTGATCACCTGCACATGCTAAAGGTAGAGGAACACATACATTTTCAATGCGGAGCAGGAGAAACAGACCGGGAAAAAAAATGCCCCAGTACTCTGATTTCAAGTCACAAACCTTCAGCTTCTACATCACACAATCAATCTAAAAGGCCGATATGTAAGCAATATGGATCCATTAGGCTTAATCACAAGCTCTGTGAATATCCTTTCAGATTTATAAACGTGTCTAGGGTGAAGTAGGGAATACCTCCAAATGTTTGCTCATCATTTTCAAATGAAAAACACAGTAAAGATAACTCACCTGAACCACACACAACAAAAATGAAGAGCGCCAACAGCCAGGGTCCCACTGCCACTTTATCATCCTGAGGGTTCCTCTGTGAAACCAAATGTAGTACACATCATGGTACTTACTATATGCCCATGCCAAAATCAAACAGAAATAAAACTAAACTTTGCATCATGTTCACTTTTCGCAACTGCTGACCAAACGTTGACAACATAAGCTCGGTTAGCATGTGCTAGGAAGAGCATATGCGAATGTTGACAAAAAGGTAAAACTAACAAACAATACAAAAATAAAGCATTTGCTTAACGTTACTAGTAACTCATTTTAAGTAGCATACTCCTTGACCCGTTCGCAAACCGAAAGAATAAGGTACACAAATGTTACCGTGGACTTGGCTACGTTGCCTCTTTGTGTTATGTTCTTGCTGTGTTTTTCGTTGGCCATACGAATCCTCTGTTTTGCGACCATCTTCCAAATAAGTAGGGTATATTTTATTACAAATAGGTGTGTGAGTTGTATATGCGGTTATTGGGGCTCACTAATGTACGACCAGAGTACACTATAGCCCAGAGTAAAACAATGCTCGAAAGGAAGAATAAAAAGCAGTGCAAATGTCTACGTATACACATCTTAACCCCGCCCACCACAGAAGACCGCATTTCGAACTATTTGGTATATCTTTCCGCAACCCATCGTGTGACGATATAGTTCTTCTAATGCCCTCTTTGGAATTTCCGCAACAAAATCTGCTACCGCAGTTTCACATGCTGGTCATTAGGCTGACAAATATGTATATATTTAAAGAATCGAACTTGTTCAACTCATGTGGCATTCATCTAGTAAATGCAAATATTATTTTCAAAAATTCTGTTGTGGTACCATTCATCCATGATTGCGGATGAAGTGTGCAATGAGATAACTTTAAGCGGAAATGGACTATCTGGTTGCGCATCAACACTTCCGTTCGCTCTTGTGATGCGGTCTTTAACGATGACGTGTATCTATTTACCTGTGGCACCGCAACTAACTATGGCTGCGAATGAAGTAGTCCATTCAGGAAGGTGGTTAATAATAGTAACAGATCTTAACGGTGGGCTATTTATATGGGTAACATCTATGCTACACATAATATTTCTAAAAAACGAAATGTATTTCAAAATTATGAAGAAGAAAGCTACACACTCAAATAAATTTGTTGACTCTAAATAGAATTTTGGTGGGAACTGGAATTCAGTTGAAGATCCTCAAATGGATAGATTTACTCCAAAAATTATCAGATTGAATAATCATTCAGATTTTAATCATCTATGACTTGATTTTGATGTTTTTTTTTAAAATGGAGGTACAGAAACACTGACAAAAAGCTATTTACTAATTTTAGAGATTTGTCCAAGCAATCAAGAACAGATTTTTGGTTGATATCTACAATTCTTGAAAAATGTGTTGCCGATGTTTTGATTGAAGATTGAATTATATATTAGATTAACTGGTACTGAGGTTAAATTTGACAATAAAGATGTCATGCTTTTATGTAATAATCATAGCTGGATCAGAACAAAATTTTCATAATATATTATGTATTGCACATTTTTATACATAAATATAAATGGGCAAAGGAAAACCATAGTTATGTACTTTTTAAAATCAAACTTGGAAATAAATTATTGTCAAGAAATATAGAAAATGGTAAAGTTAAAAGAACCCAAAGTGCTTGAGAAGACTTGTTTATTTTATTTGAATATGTACAACCCTGTGTAAAACCTTTGGTAGTTGTAATTTCTTCTGTACTGTGTTGTTGTAATATACTCTGTATATTTTGTTACTTTTTATTTTAAAAATCAAAGATAAATAAATGACCTATGACATACTGTACAACACATACTGTGTTGTTGATTTGACATGATGAAAAAATATGGTTTCACAAGCAAAGTGAAATTATGATGAACAAAGTAAAAAATAAAAAATAAATTAGATCAATATAATTTGAAAAATGACCAACAGAAATATCCAACAACTATGTTAATATAATAATAATACATTTTATTTGGCGGACGCCTTTCTGAGCACTCAAGTATCTTACATAGTAAAGACAGCATTTACACATACAGGAAAAAGGACTACAACCTGGTATTGGTTGTAGTGCAATGGGATGTAACAAAAATGTAAAATAAAATAAAAATGAAACTACAGGTTAAAAGCTTTCTGGAAAAGATATGTCTTTGGTATTTTTTTAAAATAACTAACTGTGTCTGCATGTCAAATGTGTGGCTGAAGCACGTTCCAGAGCCTATGTGCTGAGCAGGTAAAAGCCCTCGCACCCATAGTTGATAGGCGGAAAGGGGGGATGACAAGAAGACCAGCAGAGGCAGAGCGGAGGGAGTGAGAGTGGACATAGCTAGGCAGGAGGTCGGAGAGGTAAACAGGTGCAAGATTATGGAGGCCTTTATAGGTGAGGAGGAGGGTCTTAAATTCAATTTGGTAGAGCACAGAAAGCCAGTAAAGACTGATAAGAATGGGTGTAATGTGTTCAGATGATTTTGTATGAGTGAGGATTCTGGCCGCTGAGTTCTGAACCAGTTGGAGCATGTTGGTGAGTTTTTTGGGAATACTGGTGAGTAGAGTGTTGCAGTAATTAAGTCGAGAAGTGACAAGGGCATGTATGAGTGTTTCAGTGCTGGTGTGTGACAGAGAGGGTCACACGCCAGTATTTTGCTTTGATTAGGTAAATTATGTATATTGCTAAAATAGGTTCATGCAGCGTAAGGAATGTGTGTGTGATTCAGGTCTAACAAATATATTAATACCTGACAAATTGTCCCCACAAGGTTTTTTAACCGGTCACCACTAAAAAAAGCCCTGTGAGATTTAGGTTAAAATGTCTAATTTGGGTTAGTGTTAAAATTGGGGTTACTTTTTGATTTTGGCATTATGGTTTGAGCATGAAGTTTTATTATGAATTAGGGGTGATATTTAGCATTGGGGTTAAGGGTTAGAATGGAAGGTAAGGTTAGTTTTAGTTTAAACATTAGGTTTTACTCACTCCTTGCTTTTTTAGTCAGGCTTTTGAGCTCATCTCCAGGTCGCAAGACTTGTGTTAGATTTAGTGTAGTTCCACTGTAGGCAACATTTTTCCTAGGATTTAGCTTTCTTCATTCAGGATTTTAACCCCTCAGTTTACGATCTGATTTTGATCCTCTCCAACATGACTGTAACTAGATGTTACAGACATAAAGTCAAAACTTATAACAATTTCTTAAAACCAAAATGTGCATTTGAGTCTTTATTTAAGAGTAGGGTTAGACATAAGGTTATCAGTGTGGTTAAATTAAGGCTTACGGTTTAAAATCAGACTCTACAAAAATAGATTGTAGAAATGGGTATAAGATTAATCATAATAATGGAAGTGGTTGTTTTATTTTTCATAAGTTTGCTGGAACAAATGATTTCAACCAATTTAATTCACCATAGGCCTTTAGACATTAGATATTCCGACTGGCGGCCCCTGGTGGCCTGCAGCCCACTGTGCCTAGGTCTTCAACCCTCTCCTCAGGGTCATCTAGACCAGTGTTTTTCAACCCTGCTCCTGGAGGCACACTGCCCTGCATGTTTTAGATCTCTCCCTGCTCTATCACACCTAATTCAAATGATCAGCTCATTATCAAGTCCTTGATGAGCTCCATCAGGTATGGGAGGGCAGAGAGAGATCAAAAACATGCAGGGCGGTGTGCCTCCAGGAGCAGGGTTGAAAAACACTGATCTAGACATTTCACAATGTTGCTGTAGCCCAGAACAGGCACACCTGATTCACTAATCAAGTGCTTAGTCGATCAGTCTAATCAGGTGCGCTAGCTCTAGAACAGATGAAATACATGGCAAGGCTGGGGAGCCCCTGAGGAGGTACTACCTCTGTTTACTATGACGCGTAACTGACTCCACCTCCCTCCTGCAACATATTCACACGAGACGCCAACCAGATCAGAGAAGTCGTACAAGAATGGCGAAGAGGTGGCTACCCTTCTCGCTTCTATTTCTGGGAGTTCTCTCCCTGTACAGTGCTGCGTCCGCTGATAACAGCGGCATTAAGAAGATGAAAATGCAATTTGCAACAGGACCACTTCTTAAATTTCAAATCTGGTAAGCGACATTGTTATTATCCTACTATGTATCATTGTATCGTGGCTCAGCTAACGCAGGTAGCTAAGTAGCTAGCTAAGCCATTTGCCCGGCGTGTGTATGTCGCTGTCAGACGAAATGTCCTTGATATAAAATCAAAATAGTTATAATTCACATACAACCAATTTGACTCTCAAACAGGTAACGTTAGAGAGTAGGTCATTTATGTTCCTAGCAATAGCTAGTTAACTAACCAACTTTTTAATAAATTAAATTGGCTCACGAATCTGGCAGCGTCGTTAGCTAGACAGCTACACTAACGTTGCTTAACAAGCTAATATGACGTGCTAGCTAAGGCAGAGCACAGTTAACTTGGCTAGCTTATGCTAGTTAGTTAAATCTGCTGAATCTTATTAGCTAATTCTTTGGAAGGACTGCACTTATCTATTCAACACAGTGGTCATCTGAGACAGAACACAGTTGACCATTCAATCCGTCTGGAGTGAGAGAGGGTAAAATAAATATAAACTCCACTTCCGCTGTCAAATACCTAATCCTACGATTTCGTCCAGACCCTCCGGGAACAACCGGTTGGATCCATTTCCACCAGTACCACGTATTGACTAGAGAATGCCGTTTCGTCTACTGTGTAATTGCTTCGTTCGTTTAGTTTCATTATGTAATTTGACGTTAGATAAACCCGATACCATGCAATGGAATGACACAACTCTTTCAAGTCAGCCTCGACATACAATGCGCGGAAGTCATAAATATAACCTTGGATTGAAGGGTGCAGGGTGGTTGTTTCTGGGTTTGACCGTGACCCAAGTGTATCTTGTCTTGTCTCTGAGGATTGTGTGTTTTTCTCAGTGTGCGTCACTGTCTGTTCCCCTGACTCCGTTGGCCACCTGTATTTATTTACCTCTCTTCATCTGCCCCCCAGTATCTCCTGAGGATACAAGCGGGTGTTTGAGGAGTACACGCAGGCCTTGTACCAGCGGTACCCAGACATCCGCATTGAGGGGGAGAACTTCCTTCCGCTTCCCCTCTACCGGTAAGTCACAGTATG
Source organism: Esox masquinongy (assembly GCA_016801175.1). Classification (NCBI taxonomy): domain Eukaryota; kingdom Metazoa; phylum Chordata; class Actinopteri; order Esociformes; family Esocidae; genus Esox; species Esox masquinongy. Next base: position 25,855 of record JACXGI010000108.1, read on the forward strand.
CCCCAACTTGCCATGGAAACCCTTGACCGTTGCATTGAAAGCCTATTGCGATGTGTGCTCTCGTGTCTGACTGTTGGCAGTGTATTGAGGGGAACGGGACATTTGGCCTATAGACAAGTCCGTAATGTTGCCCAGGCAGAGGATTGAGTTCTTGGCTTGGTTCAGATTTACATTCAAGCTCTTTTCTTAACACGAATGGACCCTGAACCTAATTGAGACTCCAACCAGTTATACAGTAGTTAAGTTCTCTGTTAAATGAGACTGACACACTACGCACTTCAAAGCACACGTTGTCAGGTGCGGGGTCCCCTTTCTGTCTTAGTTAATATCTGCGCCTTTGTTGTTTTATCCTGAGTTCTGTACTTAGAGTTGGTGCATTTATGTAGATAATACAGCAGTTCTACATTTCTGGCTATCTATGTAAATGACTCTACCGCGTTAGCTCTCCATTAATGTTGCATGGGGACCATCTGAACTGTGCTATATAACTCTGTCTAGAATTAAAAAGCTATTCAAACAGCTGGCCCTGCCCTACATATACAGCTCCGGAAAAAATTAAGAGACCACTGCACCTTTTTCTTTCCTTTCCAAAAAAGTTGAAAAGGAAGGTTTTGAGTGAGGAACAGAAGGGTTAAAATTGAGACCACTGCAAATTGAACGCTTCTGTTCTTCACTCAAAACTTTCCTTTTCAACTTTTTTGGAAAGGAAAGAAAAAGGTGCAGTGGTCTCTTAATTTTTTCCGGAGCTGTATATGATGGTGATTCTACCCCTCTCTTTGGGTGTTGACGTTATCTTGTTTGCTGTCCTCAGACACATTGCTTCCTTCCTGTCCATGTTCAAACTGGCACTGATCGGATTGATTATCATCGGCAAGGACCCCTTCGCCCTCTGTGGAATGCAAGCTCCAGGCTTCTGGGTCTGGGGTCAAGAAAATAAGGTGAGACTCCTATCTGGAATGTTACTTAGTACTTGGTGTTAGCAACATATGGGTCTATCTACAGATATATGAATATAAATGGATGCTAGGTCTATATCTCAGTGGTAGTTTAAGTTAAGCCATGATTTGAGTTCACTCAGCTCAACTGCATTGAGGGTAGTCATACACAAGAATAGTCTCTACCCCCTTAAGGTGTGTGTGCCAGCCAGCCTACCCATGGGATTTTATTAACACCTCATTGAAGACTGAGAAAGTGTTGCAGTATTTGTGTTTTGGTTGTCAGTCTGGTCTCCCAAGGCAACATGCTGTTAAAGCAGGTATCACACTTCCTATAAACTTCAGACAAATGCTGAAGTCTGTGGGCTAACATAAATGTAACTGGGTATGCTTTTAAAACCAGTTTGTATAGTTGCATTCATAGTCGTTGAATTCTACCATGCAGCTATAATGTACGATACAGGAAAACTATGCTCACTATATAATGCCCTTCAAGCCCATCACAGATTAGTATTCAACAGTGTGGTGGGATTTGCAGTACCAGTCAAGTTTGGACATGTACACATTCAAGGGTATTTCTTTATTTTTGCCATTTTACACATAGTAGAATAAAAGTGAAGACATCAAAACTATGAAAAAACGCATTGAATCAAATATGCAAAGAGAAACAAAAGTCCATCATTAATATAAAACATGAACTAAGGTCAATCTGGAACCCAATCTGGAACCTATTAAGAACTTAAGTTTCTTTGATTGCAGTCACGTAAACCAAATGCTTTGATGAAATTCTCTCATATGGACTGCAACTGGAAGGGAAGCCCCAGAGTTACCTCTGCTGCAGAGGATATGTTCATTAGAGTTACCAGCCACAGAAATCGGAAAATAACTGCATGTCAGATTGCTGCCTGAATGAATGCTTCACAGAGTTCAAGTAACAGACACGTTTCAACATCAACTGTTCAGAGGACAATGCGTGTATCAGGGCTTAATGGTTGAATTGTTACCAAGAAACTGCTAAAGGACGCCAATATGAAGAGACTTGCTTGGGCCAGAAATGGACGTTAGACTGGTGGAAATGAGTCCAGGTCTGAGTCATAATTTGAGTTTTTTTGTTTCCAACTGCAGTTTCTTTGTGAGACAGAGTGGTTGAACAGATCTCTGCATGTGTGGTTCCCACTGTGAAACACGGAGGTGTTATGGTGTGGGGGTGCTTTGCTGGTGACACAGATTTATTTAGAATTCAAGTCACTCAACCAATATGGCAACCACAGCATTCTGCAGCAATATGACATTCCATCTGGTTTGGGTGACAGCAATACAACATTCCTATACCTTGATAACAGCAAAGCTCTTACCAAGGTAAAGGGTGGCTTCTTTGAAGAATCTAAAATATTAATGTACTTTGATTTTAGCTATTTTTGGGTAATGCATGATTCCATATGTTATTTCAGGTTTTTTTTTGTCTTCTATTATTCAACAATGTGGAAAAAGCAAAGGCTTAAGAAATACCCTTGAATGAGTAGATATGTCCAAACCTGACTTACTGTACTGTATATAAATGTGCCAGTGTTATGGAAGCAGTAACATAGGTGAATTACAGTCCTCTCTGTACCTACTTTGACACCGGCTGTGTACACAGACGTTTGGCTATGGAACAGTTTGAGATTGCCTTGACGTATCACTTGCTTGTTCAAATTTATTTGATCAGTTACATATTTAAAGCAGGTTTTGTTTTGAATAATGTCAAAGTATTGAATTAAATGTAACAAAAAAAAGCTTTGTCCGACTCCTATCGTGTCACAATTTAGTCTGTTAATGTTTCATTTCTGCTTCTCTCAAAGATTTATGCCTGCATGATGGTGTTCTTCTTCAGCAACATGATCGAAAACCAGTGCATGTCAACGGGAGCTTTTGAAATCACATTAAATGGTAAGGCTCCCTTTGTCGCGTTGTGTTTACCCGAGTATGAACAGCTCCCCTGCGGAGCCTGCGTACATATCAATGAAAGTGTGCTTCGCCATAAATTGCTGGACCGAAAAGTGCGTTGAGCCGTGTTTGTTCCTCCTTGGGTAGATGTGCCGGTGTGGTCCAAGCTGGAGTCGGGTCACCTGCCCTCCATGCAGCAGCTCGTCCAGATCCTGGAGAATGAGATGAAGATGAACGTGCACATGGACACTCTCCCGCACCACCGCTCCTAACCCCAACTATGCTCCCCCTCGGATGGCGCCAAAGACCCCTCCGCGTACGGAGCCTCCCACTTAACTGCCGCTTCATTGTAGTTGTTGACCGAAGATGTGTTTTCGTCTTAGGAGGTTTGAATGGGCATGATGGCCTCAGTTTCCTGATTCTCCTTTTTTGCTTCCCCTGCAGGTTTGAGGTGGGTTTCTCGATGGGCAGTGAGGTGATGTTTATGAAAGTCTGCGCTGAAGGCAGGAAGACTGCTAGCTCAGACTGGATGTCCCCCATTGCTTCTCACCACATCCCTTAGAGATGCCCCGCCCCTAATGCTGGACCGGGATCCATGGCAACCGTGACGGCACTATTACTACTGCAAATCATTTATCCTGGTTCAATAAACATTCGGTTTGGGCTCTTGTGCTCACAAGGATCAAGTCAAGCTCAGCGCTCTTGACGTTCATGTGGACGGTCTGACATTAGAGACTTATATTGATTCCCCACCCCCGTTCAGATCGCCGGTCTTTAGTTGGCCGAAGAGAATCGATCCATCTGAGCTAGTCATGACGCTAATTTTTAGAGCCATTATGTATAGTTTAACCCCTGTTAGTCCTAAATTAACGTAGCTGCCTGTAGCGCCTCTGACATTGTATGTGCATTGTAATAGCATTCGAAACTGCATTTATTAATTGTTGTAATTTTTATATTTCTTTCCATAGCTGGAAGTGGAGTTTAGAAGGTTAATAAATTGTCTAATTGTGAAAAAGTTGTGATGTTTATGGGTTTGCTGGGTCTGTGGAATGTTAACTGATTTTTGTGGTGTTATGAGGATTGATGAATGATTTACTTGAGCGAGTAAACAGACCAGGTCGAAGGATAAACAGTTGTTTGAAAGGTACTCCACATAGTCCTTTCATCGTACATTTGAAAAGACTAACAGGAATGCACTCACAGAACACAGGAGACCAATGCCTTTGCAGATTTAAAATTGATTTCATCATTTTGGAAATGTAATTGTTACAAATTTCCTCAATCAGCATATACTGTATACACTACCATTCAAATGTTTGGGGTCACTGAAATGTTTCCTCCATTTGCAACAATTACAGCCTAGCAGACCTTTGGTGTTTTAGTTGTAAATTTGTTCAGGTAATCTTCAGAGATTTCACCCCATGCTACCTGAAGCAAGTCCCACACATTCGATTGGCTCGATGAGCACTTATTTACCATACGGTCAAGCTTCTCCCACAATAGCTCAATAGGGTTGAGATCCGGTGACTGTGCTGACCACTCCATTATAGACAGAACACCAGCTGACTGCTTCTTCCTCATAGTTCTTGCTTAGTTTGGAGCTGTGCTTTGGGTCATTGTCCTGTTGTAGGAAATTGGCTTGAATTAAGCGCTGTCCATAGGGTATGACATGGCTTTGCAAAATAGAGAGAGAGCTTTCCTACTTCAAGATCCCTTTTACACTGTACACAAGTACTTTACCATATTCAAGTACCCCCTGACGATCACATTGCCTCCACCATGCTTGCTGTTCTGTGAAAGGAGTAGTACACAGCGTTGTATGAGATTTTCAGTTTCTTGGCAGTTTCATGCCTGGAATAGGCTTCATTTCTCAGTGCAAGAATAGACTGACAAGTTTCAGATGAAAGTTCTTTCCAATTTGAGCCTGTAATTGAACCCACAATTGCTGATACTCCAGATACTCAACTAGTCTAAAGGCCAGTTTCATTGCTTCGTTTTAGAGTTTTCAGATACGCTAACGAAATTGCCAAAGGGTTTTCTAATGATCAGTTAGCCTTTTAAAATTATGATCTTGGATTAGTAAACACAGCGTGCCATTGCAATACAACTGATGGTTGCCTTATAATGGGCCTCTGCTTTTGTAGATATTCCATTTAAAATCAGCCTTTCCCAACTACAATAGTAATTTACATTATTAACAATGTCTACACTGTATTTCTGATCAATTTAATGGACAAAAATGTTGCTTTTCTTCCAAAAACAAGGACATTTCTAAGTAACCCCAAACTTTTGAACGGTAGTGTAACTGGCTGCTCACTAGTCATCTGAATTAGCATTACAGAGACATTTTTTCTTAATGCCAAAAGCAATCTAAAACAAATACTTGACATGTTTACTTTTCCCTGACATGTTTAGGATAAAATGCTGCCCAAAGAACATTCCAATCATAAGTCTGAAATGAAACCTAGACCTGTCTAGAAAAGCATGCCTATAGGATATACATCAGAATCAGAAAGAGTTTTATTGCCAAATACATTTCACAACAACTAGGAATTTGTTCTGGTCCGTTAGTGCAGCAATTTTGTACAAAAGAAATAAAAACAAATGAGAATACTGGACTGAGCACAAAAACAGTAGACAGTAGAAATAAATTACTAATATACAAAAAAATAGGTGCAAGAATTGTCCAGTTCAGGGTTGTGTATGTATGTGGAGAGGGGTTATAGATTTGTCCAGTTGAGGGTTGTGAATGTACAGTTTGGCTCATAAGTTTGCATACCCTAGCAGAACGTGTGAAATTTTGGCAATGATTTTGAAAATATGACTGATCATGCAAAAAAACTATTTTATTTAAGAATAGTGATCATATGAAGCCATTTATTATCACATTAATTTTGGCTGCATTTTAAATCATAATGTTAACAGAAATCACCCGAATGTTTCTGGTCAAAAGTTTACATACCCTTGAATGTTTGGCCTTGTTACACAAGATGTCACACACAGGTGAAAATGGCATTTAAAGGTTAATTTCCCACACCTGTGGGTTTTTAAATAGCAATTAGTATCTGTCAAAAGACCTGTGTAACAAGGCAATGGAACTTTATAAATATGGAAAAGGATATAAAAAGATATCCAAAACCTTGCAAATGCCAGTCAGTACTGTTCAAATGTTTATTAAAAAGTGGAAAATTCAGGGATTAGCCAAAACTGCTAGAAGAATTGTTTGGGATACAAAGAAAAACCCACAGGTAACCTCAGGAGAAATATAGGCTGCTCTGGAAAAAGACGGTGTGGTTGTTTCAAGGAGCACAATACAACAATATTTGCACAAAAATGAGCTGCATGGTCGAGTACCCAGAAAGAAGCCTTTACTGCGCCAATGCGGCAAAAAAAGCCCAGTTACAATATGCCCGACAACACCTTGACACACCTCACAGCTTTTGTGTGTTGTGTTATTTTGAGGGGACAGCAAATTTACACTGTTATACAAGCTGTACACTCACTACTTTACATTGTAGCAAAGTGTAATTTCTTCAGTGTTGTCACATGAAAAGATATAATCAAATATTTACAAAAATGTGAGGGGTGTACTCACTTTTGTGAGATACTGTATATTACCAATTCTCCAAGAGTATGCAAACTTTTGAGCACAACTGTATGTGGGGAGCGAGCTATAGTCAGTTTGGCTCTGGGGAATGTTCATGATGCCTACTGCTGTAGGAAAGAAACTGTTTTTGTGGCGAGAGGTTTTGGTCCTGATAGACCTCAACCTTCTGTCAGAGGGAAGAGTTCTGAATAGTCCATTTCCAGGGTGAAAATTTAGGTTCTATGATTAAGGTGTTCAGCAACAGCAACTTGGATTACGCTGGACTCTTTAATTCTCAATCAAAAAGAGATGATGCAACAGACTACAGACTAAAAAGGAAAAACAATTTTAGGGGTTCCTCCAAATTAATGTTTTTTTGAGCTCTGGAGTTGTATTTTTGAGGAGATTTCTTTGAGGAACCATTTAAAGTAGTTATTTCAAATATCCTTTTACATTCTGTCTTGAACTGATAGGGGTTCCCCCACAGTGTCAATGTGAAAAACGAAAGAATCCTTCGAGAATATTTTCTTTTGAAAGTGTAACCTGGCTATACACCGCTCGATTAAATTAAATTAAAAACTACTTTACTGTTGATCCTGCTCGTAGGTGTGTATTGTGTGTTTCTACAAATAACATTTTAATTTGATTTACATTTAAAATTACATACTGATGATTTTTTAAGTAAATCAAATACAATTAATATAATGTATTCACAACAGGATTGCAATTAAGCTAATTAATTTTGGCAATATTGTGTAGTTTCAGCTTTCAGAGTCAAGCTTTTTACAATTACACATCACACACCTAATCCGAGATCTCAAACGGCGAATGTGTGTCAGTCTCTATGTTGCCTGCTTGGTGTGATAACCAAAGTAAAGATCACAGGCAATCCTGAAGGCACCTCTGGACAAATGCCCTCTCACTCTCCTCAAGCTGAATGGAACAACTTAAGTTCCATAGCCTTTTGGCCAGAGAAAGGAGACTCAGGGTTGGTGCAGCTCTCCGGGGCCTCGGGTTGGACGGGGAACTCAGGCAGTGGTGGAGACGCCTGATGATCTGATGCACCTCACACCGCCCAGCCATCAGAAACAACTCCTCTTTGGATGCTGATGAACCTGGAGCATTACTTCTCCCCCGAGCCGCTGGCTGTTAACAATACAAACACCCGTTATCCACAAGGTCTGTGTTGGCGTGGAAGTGTTTCCGGTCAGTTGGCTTACCTGCACACAGGCCCCCACGCTGAACTTTGCCTGCTGGCCACCGGCAAGGAAAGACACGAATACGTATTCCTCTCCCAGGAGCCGCACCCCCAGGCTGCGGTTTAGAGACAGGAAGACGGGCCGTAGGGGAGTGGGTGTCTGGCCCTGGGCGCTCCAACGCCACCTTTTGATCCTGGCCCCTGCCTCGTTCAGACACTGGCCCCCAGACACGTCCAAGCTCAGCCTGGGACGCACAGTGATGGTTAGGGCCTGGACATTACCCTGGACGAGAACCCTTTTTCCATCACCATTAACATGTAATAATCTGGGTGGCCGTCTTACCAGACATTACCGTTGCTGTGGTAACATGTGGCCCTCCCATCAGAATGGAACAGGGCCCTGATTGGCTGTCCATGGGAGCAGTCATCGTACACAATGCATACCTTCCTTCTTTCGTCGGAGATGATGATCAGGGCCAGGTAGCCAGAGGGATAGCTGTTTGGCGCGTCGATAAGGACAGAAGACACCCACTGCCGAATATGCGTTATACATTTTAACATGACCACAGTTTTCCGATCTCCAACAATCAGCTGATCTACTTGGCTGTGAAAGGATACTAAACCTGGCCAGTACCGTCCGGGAGTATTGTGAGAAACTTCGTCCCGCAGGCGTAATACTTCTCCAGAACTCCTGCACCTTCCTGCCAATGCCGTACATATGGACACGCGTGTGCTCTCATTTCAGGCATGAACTCATGACTCGTGTCTCTGAACTCTTCTTAAGAACTATCATGACCTCATCATAACCCAAATTTCATGCAAATATTGGCTGAAAATTATTTAAAGATATATTTTTCTTTCAGACCTTTCTTATGCATTATTGTACAGGTAGGGTTTTTTTCTGAGGTCCACTGCCTTGGAGGAAGAATCTACTGCCGGGCATTCCTAGGCCACAAGGTCAAAAGCCATTTGTACCTGTTGTGGAGACATTCCGAACTTAGAAGACGCATGGTCAGAAAGAAGTTCTCCCTGTTGTTTTTCCAGGTCCTCCTCAATCGCAGGATGCTGTGTAACGGCCCACTGTACCTCCTTGGGTGTACAGGTGGATAGCAGGAAGCTGATGGTCCTACAGAAGTGTGTGTCTAAAAGGCAAGACAGCATGGTTGAGGTCCATGACCTTTTAAATTCAGCAAGTGAATGGAAGCAAATAGCTTTTTATTCCACAATAGGAATGATAAACAGTTCCTTCGGAAAGTATTCAGACCCCTTCACTTTTGTCCAAATAATGATGTGTTATAGATTTCATTTACAGTTGATTCAAATTTTATATACCCCATAAGCATAAAGCGAAAGCAAGTTTTTAGAAATGTTTGCCAATTTATTATAAATAAAATATTAAAATATCTAATGTACTAACTATTCAATCCCTTTGCCATGAGATTCCAGATTGAGAACAAGGGCCTTGTAAAAGTCATATGACATGCCATCAGAAGGAAACTGAAAGCATGAGAATTTTGGTCAGACAAAAATGGAACTATTAGCGGGAGCATCAACCTATGGGGCTGCTTCTGAGTGGCAGAGACCATGAGACACAGCCAAGACAATGCTGGAGTGGCTTCATGACACGTCTATAATGGCCTTGAGTTGCCCAGCTAAAGCTGGGACTTAACCCAAATTGAACTTCTTTGGGTAGATTTGAAGACAACAGTTTGACAATGTTCCCCATCCAATCTGACAGGGCTTGAGAGGACCTACTAGGAAGAATGGGAGAAACTGCCAAAATCCAGGCGTGTAAAGCTGGTAGAAGCATACCCACAACAAAGTGATCAGAAAGTGAAGGGGTATGAAAACTTTCTGAAGGAAATGTACGTATATCTTCAAGTAACTGAATTTACTATTTCCACAAAAAACTTGTATCAAAATTTGCAGTGATGAACTCACACTCTGGGTTCACGGTTGCATACTCACAGCTATCTTCAGATGGGTGGGTTGGCTGTACCTCCTGGTGGAGTTGCTTTCGCTGCTTTCTGAGGACAAAGAGGATGAGTTTACCAGCGCTTTGGTTGTAAATTTGTGGGTTTCACACTTTTACTAACCTCGCTGCCCAGGTGAGCGCAAACCAGCATGTGAGCCTGGCACAACAACCCAAGATGGCCATAATGTGAGTGATCAAATCATTCTACGGGAGTTACTTTCTCAGAGTAACATACTTGTCTTCTTAATTTTAACAGATCAGAATAATACACAGCATGGCTCCAAGTGGAGTTGTTTCTACAATGTTTGACAATGTTAAGCTTGTCCATCACACCCAGTCTGGCCTGAGCCAGCAACTTTATAATCATAAAAAACTGGAGGCACCCGAATGGCGCAGCGCTAAAGCCACTGCCTTGCAGTTCGCCGTGTCGTTAGTAGACTGGAGTTAGAATCCAGCTCTCTGATTAGCCAAGGGGTCCCATGGAGGGCAGTCCAATTGGCCACCACTGTCCGTGTTTTCAGGGGTTGACTGATATTATTTTACGTTGCTGTAGTACATGACTCAACTGTACCAGACACAAGTCTCAGCTTGACTTCCCTTTATAAACATTGGTAAAATCAGAAATGTTATTCTTCTCACTAGACATGGAATTTTGACCCTCTATTTTGACCTGTAACCCCTGACCCATCAGACCTGCGTGCCACTCTTTCTCTTGCTTGGACCTGCAGCTCCTCCTCCTTCCTGGTTTGCTGGTTGTCAGGCGTGAGCGTTGCACCGTCCTCTGGGTCAGGTCTCTGCAGGACAAGCCACCTCTCATGGGCCAGCATTTCACACAGCTGCTGGTACCGGGCACAGCAGAACATCTGTGTGTCCCAGGGGACCGTGGGATTAAGGAAATGGTACAGAGATCAGTTCACAAAAGTGTGTTTGTGTGTGTTACCATTTCACTAACCAGGTGGGGATCACTAATCCTTATTGAAAGAAGGAGACGAGTAGGTCCCCGTGAGGAGAAATACCAAATTCTGGTTAGGAGGTTAAGTGCCGGGTGTTTGCCTTTAACGTCCATGTCATTCAGCCTTACCTCTGGTTCCTCTGCAAACGCTTGGTCAAGTGGAGGCGTGGCTTTCTCTCCACAGTACTCACATAGCACGGGAGAGTCAATGAAGGATTGGGTCTGGAAAACAGAGGTGAGTGATGATGAAGAAATATTTACTATGACTACTACTACTACTACTACTCGTCATGATAATACTATTAATGATTAACAATATTAATGTAATATAATAATAAAGCAATTTTGAAACTATGGTCTCACAAAATAATCACACTGATCTCAGTACCAGTATGCTTGTGGACTGATAGGTAAAATGAGATACCTTTGGAAGGAGGTCCCTTGGGTCTGAGGCTGGGTCCTGGGACTCCCGCTTATATCGAAGAACTCCCAGAAAACCAGAGGTGGGAGTCGGAGGATCTATCAACTGTACATGATCATCTTAAGTAAATATACGTGCTGTATCTTATATTACACTGTCTTGGCAAAAATTGTCCTGTAAACCAGGAAATGCTCATTTATACTGTAGTGTTTTGAAGTTTAAAAGGCTAGTGAGGCTTTTAGTTTCAAGTCATGCCAGACTTGATTTGCCTGTAATAAAAATGTATTATCTTCCTGCTGTTGCAAGCTGGCTCATTTTAAGATACGGCATCTGTGAGTAGTCAGGAAGAGAAAGAAAAAGGTAAAGACCTAAGACTTGGATTTTACATTTTTCTTACATGGTCCATTAGCAAAATAACTTCAGTGAGTTCTTGCTCTAACGCAGAAGACGATTCATCTGAAAAATAGAAAGATTATTGGACAACATTGTCCAGTCAGTATGAAATGAGACTTCAGGTCATCTGTAAATCTATAGAAATTATATAACCTTGTTAAATTAAATGTTCAGTGAAAGAAGTTCAAGTGAAAGGACATCAAAAACCTTTCCACCTGTCTCATGCACATGCTCCTCTCTCTCACAGGTCAGAATGGTGTCATCATCCTTATGCAAGCCTCGATTTTGGCCCCCTGAATCTCCAGCCTCTATTATTTCCTTTTCAGCAAAAGATAGACACAATCATAGAGTAAACGCTTACACACACACACACACACACACACACACACACACACAAACACACAATCAGGCATATGCTTAAATAAATCCATGCACTCACTGTAGTGCTGTGTCTGGTTGGAAAGCATGTAGCGCCACTTACTAATGTTTGTCAGTAACTGTGGAGATGAAATGGCTGTGTGTGGGGCTTTCGGGACCTAATCCCTAATCAGGATGTTGGACAGTTTAAAAAAAAAAAAATACAACAATAACAAGCTTAGTCCAGGAAGTAAGGAGGGTTGAAATGGAAAAAGGAGCTTCGGACAGCTGCATTTAGCTTTAGATATAGGAGTATAACGCGTTCATAATGTCCCCTCAGAGGTGCCTCAGAGTGAGACATCTGACATGCAAAATATTTCTGTTTGGGGCAGGGCTGGTGGAGTAGGTTGGAGAGGACTCTGATTTATTTATTGTCCCGCCTCCACCAGAAACAATGGGCCATTGAGATGTCTTGCCGTCTGTCTTGGCCTCTGTCTTGGCCTCTGTCTTGGCCTCTGCGGGGCGGAGTCAGTGATCCGATCAGAGTGGCACCAACCGGGTGAAGATAAGATAGTCTTTGAGTTGGCTGTCTCAGTTCATATACTGTCTGTTCAGACTTACCTTATGTGGACCCTCCAATTCAGCAGAAATATAATTAAATATTATACACAAATTAACATCTCTATTGTTCATGAGTCATGAAAGGGAATCATATTCTGTCTAAGTGGTGTTTTGGTTGAGCACCGCAATGTGCAAGATACACCATATAGAAGAAAATGAGCACATTTCCTTTTTCTTTAAAGAAAACACAAATATAGGAAAAAACACAGGCAATCATAAAATAAAATAAATACAAAAAATAGATTGTTCAGTCACAGCAAACCTATTAGCTAATAAGGTTTTACTACGATTTTAACGTAATGAAACTGATGAGAAATTGATGAGTCCTCACATTTATAGACACCAGCAACAGACTCCAAATGCAAATATGAAGCCAGGAATCAAGACTACACATTGACATCTCTCTTTTGCAGGCGCTATAGCACTGCAAAAACAAACACATGTGCCTAATAAGACACAGCTGTGAAGGCAACTGTCAAAATACTTTTGGCACCCTGAAATCGAGATACTATGTTAATCCGATATAGATGAAAATACATTAACATTAAAACTCATAGCCTGTACTTTAACACCACTTTAGCAGCATAGCACCATGGTTCCCACTGCTGGTTTCCCTCTGAAGCTAAATGTTTGTGACGAACGGTGCCTGGATGGGAAACCAAACACTGTTGGGATTGGTGTTGGAGGGCCAGTAGGGGGCACTCCTCACTTGGGTGTAGATATCAAGTCTTAATGCCTGAGGGTGATCAAAGGGACATTACTCTGAGTAACAGGTGTTCTTAATCTCTGTGGTCACTAAAGAGCCCATTGTACTGATTTGTGGGAATAGGGGTGTCTACCTTGGTGTATCTGAACAATATGGCTCCTTGAAAAATACCACTAATATACATGTCTAAACATGTATTATTCTGAAGTAGTTCCACAATTATCATGAAAATCTGCTTTGTAAGAACTGTAGGGAAAATTATAAAAAAGCAAATTACAGTGGTTTTGCAGTATACAGAATGAGAAAATATGTCTGTGAACTCCTCATTTCAAGTTTCCACTGTCTTTAGTTGGTATACAAGGCTAACCTAAGATAAAGGTATTTGTGAATTAGTTAACTTTCTGAGGCAGTAGGCCACAGGCTAGCCTTTTAAAATGCCTAACTTGGATTAGCAAACACAACGTGCCACTGGATCACAGGACTGATGGTTGTTGATAATGGGCCTCTGTACATCTATGTAGATATTCCATTGAAAATCAGCCGGTCCCAGCTACAATAGTTATTTACAACATTAACGATGTCTACACTGTATTTCTGATCAATTTGATGTTATTGTAATGGACAAAAAATGTCATTTTCTTTCGAAAACAAGGACACTTCTAAGCGACCCCAAACTTTTGAACTGTCAGTACCCTTTTTCCCAGAGTCCGACGCCGATGACTACGCGTGCCCATCGGGGTGACGCACGACGACGGGAAAAAAAATACACTCAAGAGCAAAGGGGGAATGTGCTCTGCACAGGTTGTAGGCTGTGCGCGTGTCTGGATATATGAATTATATTTTAGATTTCCTTTTTGAAACTTGGTTTAAAATAATAGGATTAGGACAATAATAGAATAGGATTAATATTTTGAATAAAAACGTTATTGGCATATATCAATGAGACTTATAACCTAGCACAAATTGCATCATGCTTCGGAAGTGATTGAAATGCATCAGAACATATGAAGCATAAAAAAGCCATCAGCGATACTATTTTCTTTATTATAATTGTAAAGCATCAATTACTTTCCACAACTTCGGTGCAGATTCCTACCAGCACAGTTTCTGTTTGAAAAATAACCTATCGGAAGGGAATAAACCTAGCAACTAGTGACGCATTGATATACAATTGGCTGAATAACATTTTTTTGGGAGGAGCATAATGTGAAATACTGTATAGCCCACTCGCTGGTAAAATCATTGAGTTGTTCCACATAATGAGCTTCCATATCCGATATCTATTTGTGTGCCTTTTTTTTTCGTTTATTTCGCTCATTGATGTAGACCTTAAAGGTAAGTTACGCAAAAAACATTTGCAAAAGCAATTGTAAAAAGCTTTTTCAATGTATACGCGTTTTATATAGGCTAAGAATATCTACGAAATGGTACAGTGTCTAGTGTTATTAATCGTAAGGTAAAAGGGAAAACCATGGCTCTGGACCTTTTAGTTAAAAGTTAGATACCCCTGATCCATGGCAGCGGGAAGATGTTGTTGAGCAGGGGGTGCTTGTAATGGTTGATCGCGTGGTATAAGTTTTAACAGTTCTTGAGCGCGGAGGGGGAGCGTGCCAGTCGGCCGTAATGCATGCCAGCCGGCCAAAATATCTCTGTCCCTTGAAAAATGAAAATGATACGTTAACGTTGAAATAATTGCGTTGTCACAAATGGTACATTGCGAAATTTAGGAGAAACAAATAAGGGTTAAATTGATACAAAGAAAAAAACAACTTTCAGAATTTTGCTTTCATTCATTTCATTTTGAACATTTCTGATATCCTGTTGATGTATAAGCCTACATGTAACCTTTTCTGTCATTACATTATAAAGGCATTAATGACAGAATATAGGTTCTAACGGTCCCTCGTCACTCTTTCAACTCTACTCATTCACAGAGGAACATGTTCTCGAGTACATGTACACCTACTTCAACAGCTCCTACTATCAAGTTGTTGGGTTGATGGATGGAGAACTGGTCGACTTCCACAGCAGTGACCTTGAATCTCCTGTACCTAAAAAGAAATGGAACGAAGTGGAGGGAAGCTTTGGGAATGCATTGTGGCAAAACAGTTATAAACAAGACCACAACATTTTAAACAGTTTTTTATCCATTGCTATAGATCTGAAGAGGCCCATGCCGAAAGGTGAGTTGTATCTATTCATTTATACTTAAATGTTTTTCCCCCCGCAATTTGCTCTCATCTCTGTAATTTTTGTTGCAGACTATGATGAAATTGTGCAGATGAGGCTTGGCTGTAGGACCATCGCAGAACACAGACCCAATCCCAGGCAGGAACACTTTGCAGAGATTGCCTATGGAGGAAAAACTAAAATGTCCCTCAGTGAAAATACACATTTATGGACTACAACCGATAATGCCGCTCTATACATCACACAGAAGTGGAACAAAGATGAGGTTGTCAAGAATAACTTTTCCAATTTTTTGAATGTTCATTGTCCTGTGGTACTTGGCCAGTTTGGATCATTAGAGCACAGAAACTCATGTGAGTGTTCCTCTTGTGTGAGGTTTGCTTTTTATGAATACCTAATTTAGGATCAGTTCAAGGTGTATGCTTGTTGTGTCAGAAATCATATACAGGCATGTAGTGACCACCTGTACAGAACACATTCATTTCACTTTGCCACTGCCAGTATCTCTCATCACCTGTTTCTCATGGTTCACATATCTTACTCATGTTCTGCGGGTAACCATGCTTTCTTCTCCTGGCAATCCTGCAGCTGTACCAGTTGTCTACACATTCCCTTCTGGCTCTCTGAAACCAGGGCCGGTCAACCTGACTTGTTTCATTACGGGGTTCTACCCCCGGTCAGCAGCCATTCAGATGAATCTGTTCCTGGACAATGTCCTCGTAACAGAGAGTGAGGGCATCAGGTCATCAGGAGTAAGACCAAACGACGACCACACCTACCAGCTGATGAAGATAGTAACGATTAATGCTTCTGTCTCTGAAGTTTATCGCTGTGATGTCCATTATGAAGGCTTTCCAAAACCAAAGATATTCACTTGGGGTAAAATTCAGTTTTCAATTCAGTGCACAGTAGTGAAAGCAACTTAGGTCCCATATATTTTGTTAATTAATGTTTGTCAGTTTTGGATAGAATGTCTCTATTTTTGAGAAAAGAAGGTGACAGCATTTGATTTATATTGTTGTATTGTATAGCAATGTAATGAATACTCTGTTGTGTGTTACAGAGGTGAAAGGTCAACAGGAAGGTTACAATTCTTTTGTTGGAAGTACAGATGCTGTCGGGCTACTGGTTGCTGTTGTTGTTGTTGTTGTTGTTGTTGTTGTTGTTGTTGTTGTTGTTTGTCGTTTCCTAAACACAAAGAAGAAAGATGGACCTGGTGAGTATCGTCTTTTACTCAAAATTAATGACAGGATGCTCCACTGACAAGAATGGATTTGGGCCAGTTGTTGTAACCAAGATACACCTGAAAGGTTAACTACTTACGTATGCTTTGTATTTTGACATGATGTTTGGTTAGCAAACAATCCTGAAATGATTCACAATTGGACATTTAAGACACACTGTGTTAACAGTGTTTTCGCCCTGGTTTTCCCTGGTTTGTGTGCTGGCTTATTCACTGCAACAACCTGGGAGGAAAAATCAACTAGAGACTTGTACAGACGTCTCCAAGTAGACATTAAACACTGTAGGGCTGGAAATCCTGTGAATTGAATGGAGGTGTCTAATGTGAAGGGATTTTTCTCCATCTGATAATCCAGAAGAGAATGCATCCATGATGAGTGGTCGGACAGAAGGGAGTTCAGTTTCATTAAGTGAGTTTCATTCATTGGGTCTATGTCTTTTTTCAAGGACCTTGGTTTTAGTGCTGATGCGTGATAATGACTGAATTTGAATAATTTTCATGCATTTCTTTTTTAGGTGAAGAAAGTCAGGCAAGTTCTGGTAAGTATTCTGTTAATGCCGTCTAGCCTACGAAAGTTGTGGTACTAGAATTAATATCTGAGAAGCAGTTTAAAACACCTCCATTGTTACATCACATCTTTACTTTACTAATGCAGAGGTGTATTTCATGCAGGCAATCATAACAGTTCAATATAGACATCTATATTGAATTATAAAGAAAATCTTTATTATTATTAATTATTTTAATGGGACTGACAGACTAAATTCCTCTGTTACTGCTTTAATAAACCCATCCCATAACCACTCTATCATCCTTCCTTTCAGATTGAGACTTGACAAAGATTTTCATTGGATCAAATGGTTGAAAGACAACAACTGGAAGGCAACATGGACCAAGGCCCCATTTAAAATGTCTGCCCAGGCCACAACTACAGAGGTCGTTACAGGATGAACTGTTTATAAGACATTATACTATGGAACAACTCTTTTCGTATATATTTTAGCAAAAAATACAAAAGAAAATTGTACTGATTATACAGTATTACAGTATTATACAGTACACTCGCCTGCACCTTCTAAAAAGACAACCTTTTCGTGAATTACAGTCAGGTTTTCTAATCTATGAAATTAGTTGTCAAATATTTCATGATAAAACAGAAATGTTACTTTCAATGTTAACCCAACCACTCCAAATTGGGTATAAGTGTCTTGCTCAGGGACAGAAAACCAGATTTTTTTTGTAAATAGATTTTTATCAACTTGCTGTCTCAGGCATTTGGTGTAGCAACCTTTAGGTTACTGGTCAGATGCTGCAACTGCTGGGCCACCTGCTGCTTCTCACGCCGACACCCTTTATGCACTGCAAAAGTGGAATAAGCTGCAAAATGAGCACAAGCTTGAATGCCTTGTTTTTTTAAAGGAAATTGAAAGCGGGGCGGGACCCTTGGCTTTACTTAATTATTTTGGTTAGTTTTGTCTTTTAAAATGTTATATACTGTTTTTAGGGCTACATATTTTTATGACAGAAAAACGTATTTGGTTTCATGCAGTTATTTGGCAATGGTGAGGTACAGCAAAATGCTCATATCTAATTAGTCAAGAAAAGAAAGAAAACAAATCAAGAAGGTGAAGAAAAAGTAAAGCATTAAGAACAATCTGGCGACAAGAATTACAAGTTCAATGAACAGTAAATTCTTCTATATAACAATATTTACATATTTGATTGATATAAATTATACCATGTAGTAAGCAATACTCGCAAAAAGCATTAAGGCATGGGGGGGTGTCATATGGCCAATATACCACGGCTAAGATCTGTTGTTGAGAGTTAATACCTACCGTTTGTCAAGTAAAAGGTACTGTAACGGTCCCAGCCAGACAGGACCGTTCCGCTTCGTGTTTTCTGTGTGTCCTTGGTTTGTCATGTCCTTGTTTGGTCTTTCCTGTTCTCGTTTCAGTGAATCAGTTTATTCCTTTCACCTGTGTTTAGCCCACACCTGTTTCTGTTCTCCTTGTTAGTCTGTGTATTTAGTTCAGCCATTTTCTCACTGTCCTTGTCGGTCGTTGTGTTTGTTCATGTCATGTTTTGTGTTCCTGGCTCCTTGTGATAGTTTGTAGTGCACGGCACTCAGGTTTTGGGTTTTCCCTTTTGTTTTCATTAAGCACCCCTTCAACTCTACGCTTGCCTCCGTCTCCCTGCGTAAACTGTGACTGTTACATTTTTACTTTTCTTAATGCATTATGTGTATATATTTCTGCTCTCATTTATTTACATAAATGCTTTATATTTCTCTCAAATTCAGGCCCTTTCTCAGTTACTGCTTGCTTTCAGAATTGTTCAACAAAGGTTTCATCAGCTGAAACTTGACCTAAATGCTGATAAAAACAAAATACATGTTTCTGTTACTACAGCATGGAATTGTCTTCAGTTGCACCAAAAAATGCTGGAACTTGTAGCACTGGGTGTTTTTAACCAGAAATAGAATATATTGGAGGAGGGCCCATCTAGTTGAAGGTGCTTTTAAAATTGTGTGCTGTATTTATTTGGTTATTTATTGGTGCTGGATGTTATGGTTGCTGTATTTTGATTTCCCTATGTTTTGGTTTAATTAAAAAAAAATCTTATATATACATATATATATATATAAATATATGTGTGTGTGTGTTTGTGTGTGTGTATATATATGTGTGTGTGTGTGTGTATATATATATATGTGTGTGTATATATATATATATATATGTGTGTGTGTATATATATATATGTGTGTGTGTGTATATATATATATGTGTGTGTGTGTATATATATATATATATATGTGTGTGTGTGTATATATATATATATATATATATATATGTGTGTGTATATATATATATGTGTGTATATATGTATATATATATATATATGTGTGTGTGTATATATATATATATATATATGTGTGTATATATAGATTTGAAATTCAGACACTAATTCTTTACATCCAGAAGGACACGGAGTTTCTCATGTCATTGAATAGATACTTTTATTCATCAACATCCAATAAAAATGTGTAACCATTAAATAATTCTCACTTTTCTTTTAAAATGCCCTCCATGTGTATCTCAATGTGTATAATAGCTCCCAACACATATGACTGATTGCATTCTGGCGTTGAGCACCACTACTGAGATAATTCATTGAACTTCGCTGGTATTTTCCCCAAACTAATACCTTGGCATTACCTCAGCATGCTTCCACACAATAATGATTCAGATTTATATCCGGATGATGTTTCCCCTTTCCTGAAACATGAGAACCAGCAGACCTGGTTTCCCCTAAATGTAATAAGTACTATTAATGGTGTGTAAAAAACCTACCAAGTTATGCATTCTTAAGTGTGTTAGACACAAATATTTCAGCTTTATACTTTCTTCAGTGTGTTAGATGTGAATTTTTCACCTTTATGCCTTCAGTTTGTCTTGGCTTTATGTTTTCTTAAGCGTGTACAGTGAAGACACCCTGAAGAAAGGCATAAAGCCAAAATATTTCTGTGCACTTGAAAAGTAAAACAAGGAAAACCTAATCAATTTAAAAATGTGGATACCGTGTAGGGCTTTGAGTCCGGCTTGGATGATGCGGTGTGTGACTTCCTTAGGCAATCCCTGTCTTTACTGTACATCCAGCTCCACGGTCTGACACCCTGCTCGTCACTGTCCCTCCACCTGGGCTGGCATTCTGATCGCTGGTGTCTCGATAGGACAGCGTGTCTGTGGAAGGACCATAATTACTATTGGTTCATGTGTACTGGCGGGGTGGATGGGTTTGTAATGAGATGGACGTGTCTGTCTGGTTCCACCACACTCACATGGTCATTTGACTGTGTACTGAACGGTTGTCTTGAAGAAACTCTTTCTATGGCGGATGCTGTGTAGATGTAAGGGCACTATGTATCCTGTGTGAGCTGTTACTCTGACAGTTTGTTTTCGTATGGTAGAGATCCTAACTGCCTTTTATTGCTCCCTCGACATCACATTAGAAGATGACGCGTCAGGAGTGATGCATGTTAAACAGGGTGACAGAGAGACTAGTGTCAACATGTGCTGTGTGTTCTGATGTGAACATCACTCCGTGGTTCATGGCTATCCTCATCCTCTCAGGACAATGTCAGAAAGGGTCAGAAAGCCTTCATCCCAGGCCTGCTTCTGGCCCCAACCAAGACAAACGTCCACCCCCCAACCTCAAACCAGGCTTTTTGCACAGCCGGAACAATTTCATTCAGGAGGACTTTGATGTGGATGTGGAAGAAGAGGAGGAGCACTACAAGATGAAGGTCACAGAACTTTGGTGGTTGAGTGAAAGAGGTGAAGGTATGTCTCAGGAGGAAAATGGAGGAAGGAGGCAGGATGGTTAACATTCATTCTGAGTTGGTCTGAGGAGCTTCAAGCCATTGAAGCTGACTGTCAAAGGGAACCAGACGATCATTTGACATCACTGTAAGTGCTCTCTGTTGTATAGGGGGAGATGAAAGGTAATTTATTTCTCTTTCTCTCTGTGTGTGTGCGCGCGCGCGCGTGCGTGCGTGCGTGTGAGGGGTGTCAAATTGTGTGTGTGATGAATGTCTGAGTAGTTTCACACCAAATTCTCCACTGGATGGTGCTGTTTTCTTTCCATTAAATCCACTCCAACTTGTACAGCGTTCTGTACCACAGTGAACCAGGAAACTAACAAGCAGAAGTATAGGTTCTCACAGAGAAACGGAGTAGGAGACTTGTGTAAGAATTCCCTCTTAGACAGTGACCAGACGAAAGTCCACATTAACTCCGCCTCCACAGTTACTGGATTGGTTGAACAGTACAGAGAGAACATCCATACTTTGGTTTTTATTCAAGTCAGTACAATCATATGGCTGATCTAGTTCCAGGGGTGGCTTTAACCTCTGCTGTGTTGGATTAGAAACCTGATGGCTCTAACCTTGAATGCTGATTGGCTGAAACCCGTAATATACCAGATCGTATGCAACGGGTATGACAAAACATTGAAGTCACTGGGATTGAGTCGGCTGTGTTGACACAAGCTGCCCAATTGTGATCTTTTGTCTACTCCCTCAGGGCTGCCCAACCCTGTTCCCAGAGAACGATTGTCCTGCAGTTTGTTTCTGGGTCGGGCAGCCCTGCACTGACAGGTATTTTATTTGAATGACATAAGATCTTTTTCAGAGGGATTCTGATAGGTCAGTTAGTGAAAACGGATCAGTCAAGATCAGAATTAGGTTGCATATGTAAACAAGGTGGAAGCTACCACAAATCACATGCGTGCAGTATGTTGCATGCATGTTCAGTAATATTTAGGTGAATGTCAGGTTTATCTATGACGCCAACATAATCCCTCCCGCCCTCCACCGTTTCGCCTCCAGAAGAACAGATGGTGCCTCCCCATTACACAAGACTGTTGTCGGCTGCATCATTTCTGAGAAATCATTTCAGCCTGATACTGCAGGCACACAGCCTTCAGCCTCTCCATCACCGCGTGTGTTCCTCTGACCACCACCCGCAATCCTCCGTGCATCTCAACATCTCCCCTCCGGTTTCTCCCGTTACATTTATTCACCCAAGTCCTCCGCTCACACTCTGTCATGTTGCTCCCGTGGTGGAAGGTAGAGAGTGGGAGAGAGATTGGAGGAGGGCGAGATTAAGGGAGAGATTGAGGATTAGATAGGAAGAATCTGCTATACAGTCACGGAGAGAGTTGTTGAGAACGCCCATGTCCCTCCATCCTCTGCACGGAACCTCCCTCCCTCTCTCTCTCTCTCCCTCCTCCTCCCCCTCTCTTCTGCGTGTAGCTGCGGTATATGACTGGGTCTCCTGGGTCTGTCTCACTGCAGTGTAGGAGAGGGTTGGGTTCCAGGCTGGGCAATGCGCTGGAGGATGGTGCACCAGGAGAAACGTATTTACCAGGTGTGTGTCTGAATGGAGTGTGTGTCTGTACACAGTGTGTGTCCTTACGGAGCGTCTGTCTGTATGGAGTGTGTGTGTGTGTGTGTGTCAGGTGTTGTATGTGTATGTGATTATACCACATGACGGTTTGTTTGTGCGTGTATTTGGCCTGATTCCTGATTTGATCTGTTTCCGACTACATACGTGTACCTGTTTTGGTTTGTCGTGTATAGGTGTCCGGTGTGTGTGGGTTGGTTTTAAGCATATCTCATTGCTGTTTGGTGTGTGTGTGTGTGTGTGTGTGTGTGTGTGCAGGTTATTTAGTCATTTTGGTTAGGAGGCTGTGTACAATATAGGTTTACACCATGATTTATATGGTTAATTAATACATATTTATATATATTGAACATAAAGCATGATACAATGTGGAATGGTAATGTCTCACATTAGCTAGGATAGGAGGAGATTACAACCTGGGCTGTGTGTAGATCAGAACCTAGGCTGTGTGTTGATCAGAACCTGGGCTGTGCGCAGATCAGAACCCGGGCTGTGTGTAGATCAGAACCTGGGCTGTGTGTAGATCATAACCTGGGCTGTGTGTAGATCAGAACCTGGGCTGTGTGTAGATCAGAACCTGGGCTGTGTGTAGATCAGAACCTGGGCTGTGTGTTGATCAGAACCTGGGCTGTGTGCTGATCAGAACCTGGGCTGTTTATAGATCAGAACCTGTGCTGTTTATAGATCATAACCTGGGCTGTGTATAGATCAGAACCTGGGCTGTGTGTTGTTCAGAACCTGGCTCGGTCTCCAGTGTGAGGGAATAGAGTGGGTGATGGTGCTTCCTCTACAAGGGGAGGGTCCATCTCTTGTGTAGGATGTTACATCACAGCCCAGTCTGATGATCCGTCATAGACTCTATATGTCTGTATGTATCTGTGTGTGTGTGTGGGTGTGTGTGCGTGCATGTACACATCTGTGATATGTCACAAACTATAACCGGCTCTTAAGGACGTAAAACTGTAAAAATGGAAATAAACTAGAGAAGGAAAATCATGATTACTGTGGCTAGATGCGTGTTCGTTTTGTATAAAAGCAGGTCTCTATGAAGCAGTATGTTCAGAAATGTTTTTCTTTGGAGGCAGTAGCAGAAACAACTATAAAAATAGGTCACAGACACAGAGGGATGGACAAAAATGCATAATATACTGAGGAGTTTGAATCCTCAGAGCTGATGCCACAGCATATGACACTACATAACATGGGTATGAAAGGTCATATTCCTGTATGTCAAGTCTAAGGGTGAATCCATCATTAAAACCAGCCTCAACCGGGTTTACTGGTCATATACCTCATTGCTTCATGACTTAGGTCAACCACGGGAGAGGAGACATATTAGGTGAGGAGAAAACGGAGGAGACAATGAGAAAGGAGGAGAGGATGATACAGAGAATCATGAGGTGAAATGAGCGCGAGGTGGCAGGACATTTCCTGTCCAAATCGTGTGGATTTGTCGACGCATGTCACTATCCTTCACAGGTCCAGTGAGCGTGTGTCAAGGGCCATTATTGATGACCTCACTGTAGACAGCCTGTCTACGAAAGGCCACTGATGGCGACCTCAGCCTTCCGTTGTCGCTCCGGCTCTTGATAATGAGACAAAGACAGGGATGGGAACTGGGAGAGATACATCGTTCTTTTCAGAAAGAACACACACACATGAGTGGACGACCTATTTAACCTGCTTATAAATAAGCATAGATCTGTGTTAGGGGAACGTTTGGGATGTACAGATGGTTTGGAAGCGTTTGGGTGTGTTTACTGTGACATCTATATGTGGGATGTCCAGGTGGCCTGTGTGGCGTTTGATATGCACTGTTCATTTGTGTGTGTGTGTGTGTGTGTGGGCTGTGTGTGTTCCCCCTGGCGTGCATTGCTCTTTCGCCTCTCTTTGAGGCTCATTGAGTCAGCTATGACGACAGTGAGTCAGACTCCATTAAAATGCTCCAGTTATCTCCAGCTACCTCTGCTCTGCTGGTTCTCTTGTTTCAGGGTTGACTGAATATTCTATTTATAAATATCATGATTTGCCCACCTACTGACTGTGTTGTTTTTAGTTTGTCCAATAATTCCGTTTAGCTGAGTCAATGTGACTTACAGTAACTTCCACAATCATTGATACCCTTAATAAACATTAGCAAAATATTGACATACATAAGAAAAACATGAATTTGTTGGTTTCATTTTGTTCTTTGAACAATTTTACCTGAAATAAAGTATGATATTCCCCATATTTTGAGTTTAAGACCAAGCTGATAATCAGAAATGGAATTACTTTGTCTTTTTTGCTCGTCCTTACCAAGGTTATCAATATTTGTGAAGGACACCCTTCCTGTAAAATCTATCATCCTTCTCATTGGGTTGATGCCTGTTTTTATCATCCAGGCTTTGACTGAAAGTTTATTGAGGTATTGTTGTCCTATTGTGCTGTACTGTTGGTGGAGTATTGATCCCTTGTGTTTGTCTACCTCCTACAGGCGCAGAGGAATGACAGGGAGTCTATCAGACAGAAGCTGGCCCTCGGCAGTTTCTATGACGACGACGAGCCAGTCATCTACACCAGCTGCAGCAAGAATGACCTGTCCTCTTCCCGGTGGGTTTTGGTGGTGCTGAGGAGTACACAGGAGAAGGAGAAGAGGAGAGGATAGTGGAAGGAGAAGAGGAGAGAATAATGGAGGGAGAGGAGAGGATAGTGGAAGGAAAAGAGGAGAGGATAGTGGAAGGAGAAGAGGAGAGGATAGTGGAAGGAGAAGAGGAGAGAATAGTGGAGGGAGAGGAGAGGATAGTGGAAGGAAAAGAGGAGAGGATAGTGGAAGGAGAAGAGGAGAGAATAGTGGAGGGAGAGGAGAGGATAGTGGAAGGAGAAGAGGAGAGGATAGTGGAGGGAGAAGAGGAGAGGCTAGTGGAAGGAGAGAAGGGAAGGAGAGGGAGAGAGAAGGTAATGGAGAGAGTAGGGGAAGAATAGGCAGAGAATAGGAGGAGAAGGAGCGAGAAAGAAGGAAAGAAGGCGGAGAGGGGAAAGAAAGAGTGGGAAAGAGAGAAGGAGAGGGAGAGAAGAGAGATGGAAATTTAGAGGGAGAGGAAAGAGATGAGAGAAAAGCAAAGGAGAGAGAGAGGAGGGGAAGCAGTGGGAGAAGCGGAGAGAGAGAGAGAGAGAGAGAGAGAGAGAGAGAGAGAGAGAGGAAATGTGCATTCCTGCTTGCATGTAGTCATATGGGAGGTTCAATAAAAACCAGTGAGTTAACTCTCTGCTGTAGTGTAATGAGACAGGCGACAGGCAGTTTTTGCAGTACGCAACAATTTCATGGTAATATCACTTGTCTGCACATCACCCTTCACACCACTAGGGAGTGTGATCTCAAGGAGCTCAGTGGCTGACATTCTAATGAATAGACATCAAACTTTTTTTACCACTCACTATTATTAGAGAGATGGAAACAGTTGATGATGCAGTCTGGGATTTTTGTGATTAACAAAACACATTTAAAACCTTCAGTTTTGGTCAAAATGTGTAGTATGTCCAAAATTTATAAGCAGACTCAGTGTGATACCTCATAAAATTGTACGTTTGAAAGTTGTATTAATGACATGGGGCACAAATCGGCACGTACATGACATATCACAATGTTTTTGGGGATCCTTTTTAGCTTGACGGCACCACTTTCACATCCAATAGACAAAAAAGAATGCATCTTCAACCATCTACATGAATTCAACCATCGACACGAATGTTGATCCATCAGGGGAAAGATTAATTCTGTTATTTTAAGACACCAAACCAAATTCTAAATGTTCCTCTTTGAAAAGCATTGAGGAGAATTGGTATTAGAATTGGTATTAGAATATTAGAATTTTTGAGTAACTTATAATAATAATTCCTGAATTAACTGTAATTTATTTCAGGGCTGGGATCCATTATAATTTCTACACAAATGTCAATGTGTTTTTTTTATCAATTGTTTTGTTAGTTTGCCCCTTCACCCCCCCCCCGAAATAAATAAATAGAGATTGTTTTTTTAACTCTTTAATATTATTTTAATTAACCCCATATTGCACAAACTTGTCAGCAGGAGCTGGCCTGCTGATATACAGCTCCGGGAAAAAATGAAGAGACCACTGCACCTGTTTATTTCCTTTCCAAAAAAGTTGAAAAGGAAAGAAAAAGGTGCAGTGGTCTCTTCATTTTTTCCGGAGCTGTATATATATATATGTATGTATGTATAGGATTAGCATTAAAAGTGACGGAATGTGCCCTGGTAATTACAGGGTGTGTGAGCGGTTTGTGAATGTGCCCTGGTAATTACAGTGTGTGTGAGCGGTTTGTGAATGTGCCCTGGTAATTACAGTGTGTGTGAGCGGTTTGTGAATGTGCCCTGGTAATTACAGTGTGTGTGAGCGGTTTGTGAATGTGCCCTGGTAATTACAGGGTGTGTGAGCGGTTTGTGAATGTGCCCTGGTAATTACAGGGTGTGTGAGCGGTTTGTGAATGTGCCCTGGTAATTACAGGGTGTGTGAGCGGTTTGTGAATGTGCCCTGGTAATTACAGGGTGTGTGAGCGGTTTGTGAATGCGTGGGTTGTGAGGTGGGTACTTGTGGTGTACTTGCTGTTACCCAACAAATTCTGTCCATCTGAAGTAATACTAGAGTACCGGCTTTGGGGGTCGGGAACCAGTGGATTTTTTATGAAATTAAAATTATTTCAAAATGTAAGATCACTTTCATTCCAAAAAAAGAGTCATTTTGGTATTGAAGGAATTCCTAGAGGGAAGAAGAGAGTTGGTAAGAGAGACGTTGAGTCAGAGTGAGAGGGGGTTCCTGGAATGCTACATTGTTTTGTCATTCCTTCACCCAGTAGCACATGAATGTAACTCTGCAAGGCACAACAAGAGTCACTTACTGTAAAGGGCTGAACAAGGAAGCATACGAACAGCATTAGGACACTGCACACTGATCACACTGCACACTGATCACACTGCACGCTGATCACACTTCACACTGATCACACTGCATGCTGATCACACTGCACGCTGATCACACTGCACGCTGATCACACTGCACACTCATCACACTGCATACTGATCACACTGCATACTGATCACACTGCACACTGATCACACTGCACACTGATCACACTTCACACTGATCACACACTGACACATCTCACACTAACACATCTCACACTGACACATCTCACACTAGCATATCTTCTCACACTAACACATCTCACACTAGCATATCTTCTCACACTAACACATCTCACACTAACACATCTCACACTGTCACATCTGCTCACACTGACACATCTTCTCACAATGACACATCATCTCACACTGAAAAACTTGTAGCATGAACAAAACATCAATGCACAAATGCAGGCTCAAGCGCATAGACACACACGCACAAATAAATAGTGAAAAAATGTCACAGCCTGAAATAAAACTGTCACACAATACATTGACATTGCGGTTATTAAGCAGACTCTAGAGAAACTTCAGATATCCACAGAACTAAAACCTTACAAGAACACACAGTAGAATACCACACTACACTAACGTGGCTTGTTCTTGGAAAAGAGGTCAATGTTTATCCTAAACAAAGGGGACGGGCCCAGTCTAGTTTGCAGAAGTGCTCATCTGTTTGTGGTCCAGAAAACTGAAAATAAAAGAAGTGTTGGCTCTTTCTGTCCACTAGTCCTACAGAATGTTTTCTAGTCACGTGACCCATAGTTGAGGTCAAAGGGCACCTAGTGGTATATGTTGTAATGCGGACATTCCAATTCTAGATTTGTATTGAGCGTATTCCAACTTTGAAGCAGGCCACCTAGGTTTCAACCAAATTCTCACTTCATGTTTAGTGAAATCTTGTTGTAGCAATGACATACGAGCTGTTATGATGACTTCATGGAGGTATTTTTTTGATAAAGGTGACTGAGAGTCATCTAGTTTCTCAGCCAGACTAGGCACTCAATGTTTATAATTATGTCATGTTGTGGGTTTGGTCATGTCATTGAATTTGTTGTGGCTGCTATGTTTCCCTGTGGAGGGGAAAGCCTTATTGAGCCAGGTTTGGGAACCCTTGATGTAAAGCACCAAATACAGCCAGAGGAATGGACCACCCCCCATCTTTCAGCACCACTCTACCTCTGTGACATGAACCCCTGCCCTATGGGATACAACCCCTGACCTATAAGATATGACCCATGACTTATATGACCCCTTATTGCCAGCCTGCAGGCTTTCTGTGGATCTGAAAGGAATTGAGAAGGCAAAGCAAAATGTTTATCTCAGTGGTCCACCTTGAGAACATTTTCATATCATTTCAGTCACCTCCTGTCTGCAGACTCAGGGATCAGGGTTACTGGTGTCAGTTTGAGATTATTAGATCATTCTCTCTCCCTCTCTTTGTCTGTCTCTCCCCCCTATCTTTCTGATTGTCAGGCCTCAGAGTGGCGTTAACCTGCAGGTTTGTTTCGTGAATGACAGCAGCAGTGACAAGGACAGCGATGCTGAGGACAGCAGAACAGAGACCAGCCTGGACACACCGCTGTCACCTGTGGTAAATGCTAAGGATATAGTGTGTGTGTGTGTGTGTGTTTGTGTGTGGTGTGTATGTTTGTATGTGTGGTAAGTATGTGTGTATGTTTTCCAAATCTATTAACACAATTGATACATTGAACCTGACTTAAGAACTGGAACGTGCACTGAATGCGTATGATGACTACAAAGTACATAAAGTACATAAGTACATATCCATTTACATGAAGGCCTCTGAACGGGAACGTCTGTACGGTGTGTCTCCGAACGGGGACGTCTGTACGGTGTGTCTCCGAACGGGGACGTCTGTACGGTGTGTGTGTGTTGACTGCTGGGTCTGGGTTCTCCTCCAGAGTAAGCAGAGCTCATCGCTGTCGGACCGGGACACCGGCGAGGAGGACTCGGACCCCCTGGAGGACTGTGGCTTCTGGCGGGTACAGCGGCGTCTCCAGGAGGAGGCCAGGGTGGCGCTAGCTTTGGCCCGGCCCATGGCCCGCATGCAGGTGGAGGTGGAGAGACAGATCCAGCTCCACCGCCGCTCGCCTGTTGCCGACCTGGTCAGTGTGGGTTCACCTGTTATTTCTCACCTGGTCAGTGTGGGTTCACCTGTTATTTCTCACCTGGTCAGTGTGGGTTCACCTGTTATTTCTCACCTGGTCAGTGTGGGTTCACCTGTTATTTCTCACCTGGTCAGTGTGGGTTCACCCGTTATTTCTCACCTGGTCCGTGTGTTCACCTGTTATTTCCTATTTGGTCAGTGTGTGGTCTAGACCCGTCATTTCTCACCTGGTCAGTTTGTGATCTAGACCTGTCATTTCTCACCTTGTTAGTGTGTGATCTAGACCCATCATTTCCGACCTGGTCAGTGTGTGATCTAGACTCGTCATTTCTCATCTGGTCAGCGTGTGGTCTAGACCCGTCATTTCTCACCTAGTCAGTGTGTGATCTAGACCCGTCATTGCCAACCTGGTCAGTGTGTGTTCTAGATTGGCCATTCCTGATAAGTAGACTTGACATTTGGTTTTGAAAATCATGTTAATCTTTAATAGCAGATTAAATAAGATGACCAGCCAGTTTCAGTGAAATACAGAATGCAGATTGATATGTTAAATATGCAATACAAACAAAGTTTGGGGAGTAGTATACTAAATGTGCCAACCTGCTCAAAAAAATAGCAAAAAGGAGTATATACTGTACCATCAAAAAATTGTCCAACTCCGAACATTCACAAAGTAGAATGGCACATTATGTAATTCTGAAGTAGAATCAGCAGAGATGTTTGTTGATAAACAGTACGACCCAGATGCAACTCTCAGTAGAACAATGACACTTGAGACTTCTTTTTTTATGTTTCATTTTGTTAAATGAAATTATTCATTTCAATCCATTTAATATTTGAGTTATGAGTTCCTGGGGCTCTTGAGAACTGTGTCCAGTGTGAACTGAGGCCCAGAGTAAATGGAAAAACATTTACAAAAACACTTCAAAATATACATAATATAAAAGTGACCAAACATGATAGGGTGTGGTGTAGCTGTTAGAGCAACTGACCATTGAACCCCTGAGAAATTACAGGTAAAAAAAATCTGTTGTTCAGTCCTTCAGCAATATAATTAATCCAAAATGATCTCCTGGCAGCCCTCTGCATCTTTCCATGGGGGGGGGGTGTTAAAAGTGGTCGCACTGTGTACAATTACAGACTAACATAATGTAACCCTTTGTGCGTGTGTTTTTTTGTGAGAAAGCAAAAGTGTTTTAGCATTTCTGAGAAATTGGTAGCTAGCTGCAGTTGATATATTTTCCCTGGTAAAGAGAAAGAAAGAGTAAGAAAAAGAATGTGAGAGTGAAAACAAAAATGGCAAAAAGAGAAGAAACAGAATAGATACGATTGGAAGTTGTTGAGTTATTCTTGGATTGTGGTAGCTTTTGTCTCCCTCACTTTTGCAAAAACACTTTAATATCATCAAATTTAGACATACAATTGTTTTGTTGCTGTAATTTTTAAATCAGTTATAGAAACAATTATATAATGTTATGCTTACACAATGTTTAGTGGGGCTTAGACTAAGCCAATGGGTTTGTCCCTGTAGTGGTGTGGAGTTGATGTGACCTTTCATTTAAGGATTCAGAGATATCAATTCATTGTTTTTAATGCTGGGCTTCAGTCACATTTCTCACAAATTTTACTGTGAAAGGCCGTTGACGAGTCACTCAACACTTGCGGGAATAAGGTTTATGTACGACCGTGCAGTCATCGTGATGTACCAGAACGTTCAACATCCCTCCTGAATGGAGAATAACTGATCTGTAGATGTTCTAAAGAAATCGGTTTTAAAGAAATCACTTTGAATCCTGGATAACTTAAAGGACCAGGTTATTAGCATCTTACATTTTATAACGTGTCTCTTATTCAGCAGATGCTCCTCTCCGGAGCGACTTCCAGCTAGTGAATAATAAGCCTCTGACGTTCCACCCGACTGTTCTAGTTAATGCTGTCACCCTGTCCCCCCCCCCCCATGACTGTCCCAGCTGCCCCACCTGCCCCACATCAGTGAGGGTCTGATGAAGAGGAGTCTGAAGAGGGGAGACATACGGGACATGAGCCTGGGTCAGCTCCAGGTCATCACCAACGATCTGCACTCACAGATACAGAGTGAGTTCACGCACGCGCGCACGCACGCACGCACGCACAAAGGGAGAGAGAGAGACACACCTTTCATTACCGCTGTCGTGTGAGAG
This sequence comes from Esox masquinongy, assembly GCA_016801175.1. Lineage (NCBI taxonomy): Eukaryota > Metazoa > Chordata > Actinopteri > Esociformes > Esocidae > Esox > Esox masquinongy. The sequence continues at coordinate 57,595 of JACXGI010000108.1, forward strand.
GAGAGTAAGGTTGTGGCTTGTGGTGGCGTTGCAGGCCTGAACGGGGAGCTGGTGCAGCTTCTGCTGTTAAGAGATGAGCTCCATGTGGAGCAGGACGCCATGCTGGTGGATGTAGAGGACCTGACCAGGTGGAGAGCCCCCGTCCACGTCCCCCACACACCAATCACCGTGTTGTACTATGAACACAGATACTCATTAATATATACCCACACACACACACATAGACACAGATAGTCAATAGGCCACTGTGACCTCAGCTCTGGAGGTCATGTACCGTGGAAAGTGTATAGTTCTCTGAAGACAGTGGTGACAATTTCTTTTCCATTTCCTTCAGTCGTTAAGTAACTTGTTGTTCGTTGTTCTTTCCCGTCGCAGGCACGCCCAGAGCCAACAGAGGCACATGGCAGAGAAAACCCTTTCCAAATGAAGATATGACCACCCGATCACCACAGAGCAGTGGTTAACTACGTGATCATGGGCGCAAATAAAGTCTGCGGGCTTTTGTTCCAGCCCAGCACATCTGATCAAATGATCGACATCTTACATAATTATTTATTTTTATTTTTTATTTGGGCTGGATCAAAAGCCTGTATATTCTATTGCTCTCCAGAGAACAGGGTTGGGGTCCACTGCGACCAGCTTTGTAACAGTTTGATATAAAAAAAAAAGAATAATGTTTGTTGTCTCCCTCCACACCCCCTCAGCCATTTTGTAGTATATTAAACACAATGCATAGCAATCTACTGAACACGATGCATAGCAATCTACTGAACACATGGCTGTTTGTGCTGTTGCTAAGGAATGAGCTCCTAGACAGTGTTTAACCTCTGTGGCAACTGTACAGGTCTAGTGTGAATAGTCACACAAATGGATGTAAAACAGCGGCTGCTGCACAAAATCTCTTTTTTTTTTGTTCTGATGTGTTAAAGCTTTACTGGTTGGCCCTTGTTTTCGCCATCCATTTCAAGGTTGCAATGAGCTTTATTTTTTTCTGCACTGTAGATTGAATGAAAGCTAAGTGTCCTTTTAAGCCTTGTTCACACTAACAGTTTGACGTGACTCTAATCCTACTAATTTCCATATCTGATTCAAATCTGATCTTAATCCTTTTTTTACCTGCAGTTTGAACAGGTGAAAGTGACAGCTGGCATCACGTTATCTTTTCAATGCTTTTAAAAGTGTATTCATACTATGATTCTGACACTGTGAAACCTTCCTGTCAGGTATTGATGTTGTCACCTTAGCTTGTTTGATGACGTCGGAATGGACAAGGAAGTACCAGCACCGAAGCCAATCAGCCCACTCCCCTGCTGACACTTCCGTCATTACTATGACAACAAAATTACCATAGTCAGACAATGACTGCTGTCTGGACATCAGCCCTCATAGTAACAGGCTGTTCGGACAGTCGATCTTCAAAAAACAGATGTTTAGGAACAAAACTGATTTGAGCATTAAGGCCCGCAGTGTGAACTGGCTTATGTGTTCTTTGTGGTCACGGTGCAATATTTGGTGGCGGTTAGATAATCACCTCACTTGTACACTTGAAATACTGCGTTAACGTGACCAAACTTCAGCCCAGTGATTGTAGGGTTTTGCCGTAAGACAGTTTCATTCAGTCCCTGTTTTGCAACCCTAAAGCTAATTAAAAGTAAAACATTCCAAAATATCTATTTTAAGAAATGTTGTTGACTAAGTCAAATCCCGGTGGATACAAACAAAGGATGGTTACTGAAGAGGTTACTGACATTGTCACTTTTAAAGTGACGGCTGGTTGGTCTGGGCTAAATGAAAATACTTTGCTTAGCTGGAAGGAAACATGTCTGCCTTGTTGTCTGACGAGATGATGGTTATCTGTGTCCACAGTAATTATTCCATCATTAGAGATAAGAGAATTACATTTTTCAGCAGCTGTTAAGTAAGGTATTCCTCGGTTCATAATAAGCTCCTTCTAATGTATCACGCAGAGTTTAGGCACCCTACTAATGTTTTGTGTACAGAGATAATAATTATAAATAAAAAATGTAAGTGTGAGTGTTAAATGTTAGTCTTTTGTAATTGTTGTGCTGATGTGTGGCCAGTCTTGGAAGATATTTGAACCAGATCCAGCTGTGTGTTGATGAGTACAAATTAATTTAATGAATGGTACATGACTCTTGAGGGACCCAAGAAGGCTGTATATGTACTCCTTGATTGAGCTAGAATCTGGAACTGTTCTGGAACTGATCTGGAACTGATCGGAACCTGATCTGAACTTGACACTTACTGTTTCTGTTGTGGTTACAATGGTTTCCTGGCTTTACGATTTACAATTAACATTATTTTTCTATTTTTTGACTGTATTTTATTTAGTATTGCCAACTTAAATATTTCTAATATTTATTATGTACTCAGCATGCTTCTGACACATACAGTGTACAATGTTCTGTTGGAAAACAGTAAAAACATCCAAATAAACAATATCTCTCTAACATATAACACATTCTACATTAGATAAGGTTAAATGGTACTTAGGTTGTCAGCAGTTAATGTTATATGTCAATCATATAGCTGAATAATGACATATATCATAATGCTGAATATGACCAAATCATATACCTGAATATGACTTATATAGATGAATATGACAGATTTAATAAAACTGAATATGACCTATATCATATAGCTTAATATGACCTAAATCATACAACAGAATATAACAATATATAGCTGAATATGACATCAAATGCTATCATAATGCTAAATATGATAGATATCACAAATCTGAATATGACAGATATCACAAAACTGAATATGATATATATTATAACGCTGAATATGACAGATATCATAAAGCTGAATATGACAGATATCATAAAGCTGAATATTACATATAATATAGCTGAATATGACCTATATCATATAGCTGAATGTGACAGATAAAATACAATGTTATTGCTGCATATTGCTGCTCAATTTCATTGAGTTTTGACCAATAGTGAAAGTCCATATTGAATCATCGACGCACGTTCCTGTCACACTGACAAAGGCCTGGACCGCTGCTGAACAACCACAGAGAGTGGATGAAGTGTCCACATCTTTGCTACCAAACTGTGAGAAACTAATGTGGTTATATGAGCCACAACTAAAACATTGAATAGAATTCTGCAGAAAATGTAAATTCCAGTTTCATTATTGTAAATCTTTTCATTATTGAAAACTCTGGAATCTAGTGAAATAACAAACTGTGACACTGTTACATGAATTACTTTCCATATACACATTATTTAAAACAAAAGGGTTAAATAGGGAAATCCCTGCCAGGAAAGTATAAAAACGCTGACAGGTAAAGCAAGAGACAAACAAACCAGTTTGGATAAACAAAGGACCACATATAGTTAACGATGATGCCAAACATCAAGCTCTGTGAGTAACCTGTATCCTATATTGCTTTATCTTCTAATAAAATTACTGTATTCAAGTCAGTCATTAGTTTCACGTTTTAAGTTAAAACAGGGATTTAACCAAATTTTAAAATGTCAGGATTGTATGCAAAACTATCCCAAAAAAATGTTTTGCGTCACAAATTGATGTGTTGAGAAAATTGTTTTAAGTCGGTTTTATTCTCTTTGAATGGTCAGATCTTGCCCCTTGGCTGCTCTTGGTGGTACTTGCCTGCTCCTTCTGGGGCTCAACCGTCTCTGTCCCGGTGCTGGGGCATAACGCCCGGATAACCGAGCAGTGTATCACTAGTACACAGACACTTCTTCAGAACATTACGAAGGCGCTCGCACAGGTGAAACAAACAGGCACCCTTTCTGACAGTGTTCTGGACTTATAGAGCGCATTATGGAAAAATGTCTTCATATTACATTAATATCTGTACTCATCACCATGGGTTTCAATTCTAGGAGAGGCCTTTCAAAGGCATAAACTGTACAAGGGGCATGGAGTTAAACACAGCGACACAGATGGTGTCAGTTTGCATGCCAAAAGTAAGACAATTACCATGTTTTAGATGGATTACATTACAGATTAAAAAATGTTAGAGAATAATGTGTTTCCCATATATGAGCATGTACAATAAATGTTGAATGACTTTGCTGAATTACCTGCTTTGTTTGTTATCCTTTAACCAGCAATCAACGTGTTCTGGATTCTCAAACACAGACTTTGATCAGGTAGGTTATTACAAATACAAACAGATGTTTAGTCTAAAGGAGGCACACCTTTACTCACTAGCAGCCGGTGTTGAAAACATAAATAACATGTCTAATGTGCCCTGTAGGAAAAGTGTCTGAAGAACATTGAAAAGGATCTACGTTGCTATAGTGAAATGATGCTAGTCTTTCAGCCTAAACTGCTCGAACACGCCGTGCTGAACTTCAGGGAGATTATGCAGGTGAGGCCACGATGGACGGCAGAGATTGACTGGGCTCACAAACTAACAATGTACCGGTGAACAAAGGATGGTTAGAGGGTTTGTCCTCTGGAAACATTATTATTATTATTATTACATTATTAATTATGGCCAATATGTGTTGGTGCCTAGCATGAAGGAAATACATTCGATGCCTGTATGACTGTTATCAGCCTGGGTTCACATGTGTTGTGCTCATGCTTTAGATGACTGAAATGTAAACCGCGGCATGTTGAAAAAATTGCTTACTACATTATGTCTACCGCAGATTTATCATTTGAATGTCCTAGTAGCATAAGACCCTGAAAGGACTATTTCAAAATTCATTACCAAGACATGTTTAAGACCTGAGAGGGCAACGAGACATTATGACAATTAGCTATTTTGGGCCTATTTCTAACATAATCAGTCTTGTATTAGAAGGTCCCTGTCAGCAGGCCCAAAAGACACAAATCTACTGTTAAAAAAGACAGTGACTCGCCATCTCTTTCGTTCACCCTTTCATTTGCTTTCTTTTTTTTTTTAAACAGAATTGTTTTGCCCTGTCTCTTGGAGACAGATCCTCTCAGCAGGTAAGACATTCTTAAAAGCCACTTTGACAAACATGAAAGTGGCCTTCCAGGGACTCCCCCTAAGATTAGCATGGAATTTTCCCTATGTATAGCCAAACAGAAATAAAGTCAACTTGACACAGTGTATACCATTGTTTTGCAGGACACTGAAGGTTGTACGTCTGCTCAACGTATGACTACACAAAATCCCTTTGATGAGAGGGTACAACTGTGTAAGATGCTGAAGGGGTTGCAGGTTCGCACGATCACCATCAACAGAGTCATCGGCTATATTCACACTGGAGAATATATGTAAGGTGGCCCGTTCCCAGGCCAAGCAGGCACCTGGGGGCACCTGAGCTGTTGGAGACAATTACTCATCACCGTAATCGTCATGGTGATGGCCACTCATGATCATGGCCGTTTGTCTTTGTCAATGTTCAGTGTTATTGAATTACAGTTTGAGAAAGCTATTTAGGATGTGGAATATACAGATGTCATACATGTAACTATTTCATCATCATATTTATTAGTTGATTTCTTTATGTTGAAAGCTAAAAAATATTTAATGTGATATTTATTTTCAACCTAATGGGTTGTGTTATTTATGTGACTAATTTATAATGGTAAAAAAATATGTATATATATATATATATATATATATATATATATATATATATATATATATATATATATATATGAAGTTCATATATTTAAATATGTACACACTGTTTATAGATTCCAAGAATACATGTAAATAAACATATTTAAATCGCATTTAATTTACTGTTTTATTTTTCTCTTAGTTTGCTTTGCATTTTTCTCAAACCATTTGCGTGCACTGGAAAGTATTGTGAGATATGTAGTCGACATATTCAGCCAAGTAAAATGACGGGAAACAAAGCTTTTTTAAATTACTTGTTTTGTTGTAAAAACACAGTGGTCAGCCATCTTGGTTGTTCCCCGAACCACACATGCTCATTCCTGTACGTCAAAACCAGTCACCACAATCCACAAGCTATACTTTTAGGTTGACGTTAATCTGTATGATACTTCCATGAGAAATGCCCATAGAGTTTTGTATTTGTATAGGTGAAGACATCTAAATGAATACGACATTAAGCATCGCTGACACACAAAAGACGTCATGCTTCTAGCACTGACTCGGCTGATAGCTACTTCATTTGTTAGGATGTTCTTGATACTACTCAGTTGCGTTGTTGTTCCACCTAGTTATCTTTAAACTGTATGCACCTAGCTATCTTTAAACTGTATGCACCTAGCTATCTTTAAACCGTATGCACCTAGCTATCTTTAAACTGTATGCACCTAGCTATCTTTAAACTTGCTCGGGAAAAGGACAACATTCAGCCTGGGGTGCAAGGTGGTTTTGATTGAGCTAATTAACTGGTGCTACAAATGTCAAAACCCTAGCAGTGTAAACAACTAAGTGTATGTTGTTCACATTATTAATACGCCAGTGCTGACAAAACTAGTCCATTATTTGCTTCATCACCTCATTTGCTGTCAACATCTAGTCCTGATTCTAGGCTTCTTGTTTACCTTTTGATTGTGGTATTGGCGTCTGTCAACACGAGGACCAAAGAGGTGTCCAAGAAAGTCAAGGAAGCCATTAGCCATTATGAAGATGAAAAACCAACCTTACGCAGACCAAAAACAACACTGAGGAGCATTAAAAAAAACAAGTCATGCACCGGTCAGCTTAACAGTCGCTAACAAACCTGTAGGCCAAGGAAAACCCCTAGAAGTGGATGACTAAAGAATGCTCACCATAATGCTGAATACAAAAAGAACTGTTGAAAGGTCAGGAACATTCTTCAGGAGGTAGGCATGGATGTGTCAGCCACTACCATCCACAGAATAGTACCCCCCCCCAGCTTAAAAAACAGGAGTTACAGTTGGCTAAAAAGTACCTAAGAGGTTCTGGTACTGTGGACAGATGAGACAAAAAGAGGAACATGTGCCAGAGTGATGGCAGGAGGATAGTGTGTAGAGAAAAGGAAACTGTCCACAAGATCCACAGGAAACCACTTGATCTGCGATGACGTGGAGGGATGTGTTTGCATGGACATGTACGGCTTCCACTGAAAATGGCTCAATGCGCTGTCATGGAATCCAGGGAGTTTTCAGGGCCAAATAAGGGAGAGTGCTAGACTGGCCAAGTCAATCAGCATGCTTAATTCAAATGAAAATGCATTACTAACACATTTACTTTTTGTTACATGGGAAGAGAGTTGATGAACGAGCTAATTGGAAGCTAGGGATGATTAGTTGACTGTGATTATATAAAGGGCTATGTTGGACACCAAGGTGCTACTATTATGATAAGTGCTGTGGGATCTTTAATGATCACAGATAGTTAGGACACCATTTTAATGTTCCATTGGGGAGGCAACAGTCTTCACGGTGATGTGTCCCAGTCACAGTACTGAGGCGTTGCAATTGGATTTTCAGACCAGAGTGAAGAGTGCCCTCTTCTGGCCCTCCAATACCTCTTCCAGCAGCATCTGGTCTCCCACACTGGCCAGAACTGAGCCCATTCAGCATCAGAGGCAAGCCGTCAGTACGATGCAAGGTGCTATGTATATATGTGGCATATATATATATATATACATATATATGTATATGTGGCTGGGCTACATAGACAATAAGCACTTGAGTACTTAACTGCTCAATTTGGACATTATATGAAACTGTGCTCTGAAATAACTGTTGTCATTTGCTGTCATTTTTAAATGGTGAAACCAGTGTGTGCACAAATACCTTAACATAAGTGCTGAGAATCTCTACTTGATACTTTGTTTGATTTCAAATCTTAACTTTAGATTAGAGCCAAAAGAAAAAAATTAAACGCTTAGTGTCCCACGAAATGCTCAGGGAGACACATTTCGGTTTGTACCCAACATGTTTCAGCATTATTACGTTTGCAAATATGGCCAACTGTTAAATGAATGGATGTTTTCTAAGCTGATCTGTCATAGTAACCCTGTCATAAACCACTCAGCTACTAAAACAAGAGGAATAACTAGTGATGGCCATACGAGGCTTCATTACCGTTCTTCTAGCAGCAAGATATTATGCTATCAGCGCTAACTGAGAATTTATTTTTCAAATAAAAGCCATCATTGAAGTATATGAAGGGAATATAGTTAGCAATCTAGTCTGTACATTTTATGTTTAATGTCCGTTCCAATATTGCTCGTGTCTGTTCATTTTTACAGACTAGATTGTTAAGTATATTGCCTCATAAATTTCAATGTTGGCTTTTATTGTGATAAAGAAAATCTGAGTGCTGCCAGCATAATATCCCGCTGCTAAAATAACGCTAATGAAGCCTCGTTTGGCCATCACTAGATACAGCTCCGGAAAAAATTAAAAGACCACTGCACCTTTTTTCTTCCTTTCCAAAAAAGTTGAAAAGGAAGGTTTTGGGTGAGGAACAGAAGGGTTAAAATTATGAGACCACTGCAAATTGAACGCTTCTGTTCCTCACTCAAAACTTTCCTTTTCGACTGTTTTGGAAAGGAAAGAAAAGTGTGCAGTGGTCTCATTTCTTTCCAGAGGTGTATATCTGCTAGTCTGAATGCAGTATTAGGAGCATGACTGCAATTAACTCCTATGTGTTGCAAATACTGTGTCCAAAATAACACAGGTGACTGCAGTTACTTCCCTTTTAAAGCATTTAAAAAATGCTCTGTTTTTAGAAAGGGCTGGTTTTCTACAAGGCTATTATGCCCATTGAGGTTGGCCTGAGATACTGGAGGACTGCAACATCAGTGAGGGGCAGTGACCAACTTTGAAACTGTGCTTAGTTACTGGCTGAGTAAAAAGCAGGGTTCTGTGTAGTTTTGTTCCAACTACAATTCATAACGACTTACTGTTTAGCGTTGTACAGTTCAACTCTGGCCCTCAAAACCAGTTCCACTAAAACAAATGTTACCTCCTTAATCAGGGCCTTATTTAAACCTGGGACACCAGGTGGGTGCAATTAATGATGAGTTATAACAGAAAAAGTGCAGGCTCTGGCTCTTTGTAGGGTGATGGTTGAACACCCCTGTCCTGCACAAAGAAACAAGTCAGGCATTCAATGGAAATAGTAGCCTACGACTGACAGCAGGTGACAGGTGCACGGAACTGTCAGGGTAAATGAATAAGATCTCACACAGAAGTGTTTTCAATTAACCAATAACACTGATTTGGCACAGGTGCAGTTTCCCCACCCGTGCTCTGTGATTGGTTCATGCTTGGTTTTTCTAATTTTATTTATAAACGTTTGTAATGCGATTTAATAATTTCAGCGGGTTTGCGAAGCCAACAAACACTCAGGTTACAAGCTCAGAAATGGAGCTTCCGCAAAAATATCCGAGGTGGGTCGCTACCCTGCTGATGCTTTCAATACTGGCGGATTGTAATCAATCGGTAAATCCCGGAGGCCAAAATGTCGGTCAGACCCAATCTTTCACAAAGAAAGCAGAGCCAACAAGGCGTCCTAACCTGAAAACCGTCCTCGTGAAGTGTCACGAAGACTCGCTCGAAGTGGTTGTGAAAGGTGACCTGTTTGACATCGGCATTCTCGTGAACGGCAGCGATTTGCACCTAGGATCCCAAACAAGCGGCAGCGAGACCGCTCAGTGCAATGCAGCACAAACTGGAGAGGCAGAGTTTACCATCTTCGCCCTTTTGACCGCATGTGGAACCACACTCTCAGTAAGCGATTTATATATTTTCAAAAGCTTTCAATTTTGTATAGGGTATCTATGTCGCACTCTAAATAGGCTTATCCAGTGGCGGGCAAGACGATGTCTGAGGAATAACACCAGTCTGAGGACAAACATTTTATTCTTAACAGATGGGCTAAGCCAAAAGTGGTTTTCTAAGGCAGTGTTTGTTTTGGTTATTGCAACTTTATTCAATAACGAATGGCTTGATTAGTCAACGTTTGAATCAGGTGTGCTACTTCTGGCAAACTTCTAATATATCAAATGGTGGGGGAGATCTGAGACGGGAGTGGGCACACTTATTTGAAATGAAGGTAATATTCAAATGTTTGAGTATTCATTTTTGCGAAGAAATACATTTAATTAAATAGGCCTGACCATGCTTTTTGTCAATGTGAAAATTCCAATCTAGAATGTTTATGTAAGCTATATACAATGTAATTTATTATTTTTTTTGTTTACATTTGTCAATCAAGTGGTACTAATCCTGTGGTGGCCCAGGCATAAAGCTGCAATATGTGAAGTTAGGTTGTTGAATCTGAAGTCAGTTAGGATGTTCAGAAAACCTTAAGTTATTCAAATAACCCAATAGCAAACGTTGAACTGGAACTTAAGCCAACGTTACAGAACCACACCCTTTCCTTTAGACAATGACGCTCAGGTCAAAAATGTACTGGTAACATTTCTCTTTTGCATATCCGACTACTACTCTAAAATTGACAAACTACTGTAATAAAAGAAATTGCATGCAATGCACATCCCCGGTCTAAGAAACTCTGTTTCAAGAACACCATGGCCAAATGCTTTCTAAAAGAATCCCTGTAATGTAAGGCTCTATTGATGAAGCTAGCCTTGACGCAGTTGGGAAACTGGGATCAGTACAGTAGCCAGCCTAGAAGAGACTGATACGACCATGGCTACATGGACAGACAGGGGCATTCCTTTCCCTTGCCATGTTCAGTTAGCCTGAACTACGTCTAATGTTTGGGGGCTCTGTTTACTAATTAATTTGCCTACACACTCACCGCTAAGACCTGAGGAAGAAAGTTGATAACACTTCCCTTCTTCCAGTCTACAGAGACGGCGCTGGTCTATTCCAACGTTCTCATCTATTCACCGTCACCCCCTCGCGACGGCGTCCACAGATTGGATGCTGCCTCGATTCCCATTGAATGCTATTACGGAAAGTAAGTGGAGTTTCAGTCCTTGAGCTGTCGTGGTGCTTTTGAACCCTGTTAATGGTCAATGTGTCTGTGTAGGCAGTACGCTGTGGACAGCGCCGCCCTGGTGCCCATGTGGATCCCCCTGGTCTCAACCGTCACCGTGGAGGGCCAACTGGACTTCAGCCTCCGGCTCATGACGGGTAGACTGTTTTTTAAAGCCAGAGTCCTCTTTGGAACCGCCAGAACAGAAGTTTTTTTTGTTCTGGGGGGCAGAGGGGATGGACCTCCCACATCTGTGTGACTTCTGCCTTTGAACGCTAATAAGGCGATTGTCCTTAACGTGTCCATGCTTACCGTATTGGCTGAAAATGCAGAAGGGGACCTGGGAAATTAGCTTTTCTTTGAACACCCTCTATGATATCGGTCTCTGTTTTGGCAATAATACCGAATGGGCCTGGAGAGATGGAAGCCCTTGTCTGTTAACACAACGTGTTGTTTTTAGAGGCTGAGATTTCAATACTTGTTTTCTGACTGCTAGTCACAGTTTGAAGCCTTGTGTAGCCCTGTTCTACCCACCCCCAACAGTAGTAAGTGCCTCATCGTTGAGTGTCTTTAACCATGCGATGTGGCTGTAGTGTTTACATCCATGATGGTTGAGCCATGCTCGATAAGACAAATCGATTCTTTAATATTGTGTCCTTTTAACAGTCTTATCCAATTTCGTAGCCTGGATTCACTGTTCACTTGGTGCAGGCAGCAGAGGTTATTTCCTAACATTGTTTGGAAACGCCCTTTGGCATGTCAATGACACGTTCTTCCAAAAGGCCCGAAATGAAGTGATCTGCTTTTAGTGATTGTTTGGCGTAATACGATGGATTCAATTGATCTGTGTTAAGTCAAAGCTCTTGTTGCTATCCTCAGTCACATGCTAACTGCCCACCTGCTCCTCTACAGATGACTGGCGGGCTGAAAGGGGGTCGAATACGTTCTCCCTGGGGGACGTCATCCACCTTGAGGCAGCGGTCATTGTGCACAAACACGTGCCCCTCCGAGTTTACGTCGACCACTGTGTGGCTACGGAAACCCCTGACGCGGAATCATACGCCAACCTTAGACACGACTTCATAGATTATTACGGGTGAGGTCATCCGGGAAAGAAAATGCTCTCAAGTATTGACTGGACTGTCATTGAAATGCCTTACTCATCACTCGCTAAAGCACTTAAGTGTTGATTTGGCTTGGAATAGCACAGCGGGATGTTGTCTCGCTGCTCAGCGGGTCATAGCTCTGGTTGATAATATGCCTGCAAGTGTGCAAATCCCTTCCTTGAATTGCCACATTATGGTCTTACCCAATCAGATGCCTCACAGATGGTCAGCTGACAGGCTCCGGGTCACGGTACATGCCAAGAGTCCAGAACGATAAGCTGAACATAATGCTGGATGCCTTCAGGTTCTTCCAGGCCCATACTGATATGGTACGTGCCTGTCCTACCGCCCCGTCTGGGGTTTTCTCTGCAGCCACTTCACCTTTTGGCCATTCTGACGTCCTGCCGATCTCCACAGGTCTTCATAACCTGCCACCTGAAGGCTGTCCTTGCCGTCAGTGCTGTTGACTCCAGGAACCGGGCGTGCTCCTTCATTGCAAACCGGTATGAGATGGGGTGTCTTGCTTCTTAAAACTTATGTATGGAGGCATGGGGTTAATTGACAGCCATACTAGATTGCAATGTCCTAAAGATGATTTTTATAATGGACATTATTGCCAAATGCATACCTTAAAATGTATCTATGGTAGATGGCAAAATTTTTAGGGCGTGCTACTTTTGACCTGTCATCTACTCCAACCTGTGATCCTAACTGACAACACAACGTGCTTTCAGCTGGAGGTCAGCAGACGGGCATGACCAAGCATGTAAAAGCTGTGAGGTCTCCCAACGCTTTGCTAAGTTCACTGCCCCCACCACCACCGCAACAACGGTGAAGCCTACCACTCCCAAACCATATCCGGCTAGCTTTTTCCGCATTCGCCCGGGCCAGCAGGCTGAGCTTCTCCCAAAGGCCAGGCCCAGATCCAGAAGGCCTTCCTCAAGTGGCTGGAAGAGGGGTTCGGACACTACGCAAGGTGGGTTACCATGGAAGGCAAACTGGATGCACTGCTCACTTGGTGTTTGTTAGATTTTGTGTGGTTTCCTGTTATTTTTACCAAAAAGATAGTCAGTCCGGCAGTGTGCTCTGACTATAATGGGGGCAGAATGGATTCTGTACACCTGCTGAGGTGCTGTTTGACTCTTGGTATTGTTCTGAAAATGCAATTTGATGTTTTGGTTGAACCAAAAGAGGCTGTCCTTTTATTTCAGAGTGGAGAAAGACCACCACCGTGGGCCCCTTGTTCGTTGTGACTGGTCAGGACGTCGTCCCATCGGAGACTTCCCCCGCAACACTTCATCCGATGACGACATCAGTGGAGACTGTCCGCTCGGAGGCGGTTCATCCGAAATAGCCGCCTGGGGCACACCAGAGGCACGGACTGACACGCTGCCAGGAAGCGCTTGTCCATCTGAGACGGGCACTGCCGCAAACGCCACTGGAGTATTTCCAATCTCTGGATGGCATCTCACTGGATTGATGGGTTCTGTGCAGCAAGTTGACTGTGGAACATGAATGTGCTTGAGGCTAGGATGTCAGTTGACCAGCCCTTGGCTATAACAATAAGACTAGCTCTAATTCCTTTAAAACCAACTGAATGTGACACCTTCAGTTTGAAGAGCCCCAAAATGTAGGTCCTAGCTCATCTACATTGTTCCATTCCAGCTTCACAATGGCAAATTGAAGTGCTGTCATCAGAATAAATATTTTACATCCAGAGTTGTTTCTGTATTTCAGTAATTATCTGGGTGTGTCCCTGGAGGACTGACAGTCAAGCAGTGGATTATGGCTTTGGCCAGAGGGAATCTCTTCTATCCTTTCCCCCAATAAACATGCTAAATTACTTTACAAACTGTCCCTTCAAATGTGTTGCTTTATGTAGAATCTGGGACTGTCAGCCTTAAAGTCTGATCATGCTTGGCTACCCACTGAAAGCACTTGGTCTTTGGCGCAGACCCAGAAGTAATGGTATTGGCATGACAGCTTCTTAAAGGGGCAATCTGCAATTGCTGAATCCATTTTTGGACCATTTTCAAATTATTAATAGCCATTGATTCTCTAACTTATGAATGCTTGATTAGCTTAGTTTGATTGTCCAAACAGTCTGAAATATAGGCTTGATTTACTCAATTTGTTAATGTTCAAATGGCTAAGTATGAATGTAAAGGCTTATACTTCTCTGCCTCAGCTCAAGCTCTTTAGGATGGCTTTTCATTTTCAACTGCAGATTGTGCCTTTAAAACAAAGTGCCTGTCATACATGTTATTGATAAGTGCAGCATTACTGCTTCCTATAATTTCCTGCACTGATTCTGCTCCCCATGGGATATTAGATTGGTTATGTTCAATAAACTATACATGTAGACTTGTCAAGTATGAGAATATAAAAAAACATTCTAATTGGCCTTGCGTTGATTAGATCATCTCTGAAATTGTGCTAATTTGGTCTGTGGTGGGTCAAACGCCCCATTAGTAGAAAAATCAAAGTTGGAGAGGTCTCTGTTAGCTACTTACAGGGTTGTGTGGTTGACCCACCTAGCGATATCATAAATGCCCTGGATAAGGGCATCTGCTAAATGACTAATGTAACACTCAAACCTACGCCCGAATCATGTTTCAGGACCATGGAGAGTTCGTTGGTCTGACTACATGGCACACGCGTTTCCGTCGCGCCAGAAAACACACGTCAGTCTATACGCTTTGCCACAATAAGATCCATCAGCGACTGTAACCTATACATTTAGGGTTTCATGCATGAGTAATATTTTGTACAACTTAGACAAATAATCGATCTCCCAGACGCCACCTGTTTACATGTATCAAATGTCACCGCCCCAGCAATTGTCCGCTGTGTGCTCGCAAATTGCATGCAGATAATTGCTCATTTGGATGCCCTGAAAGTGGACACTGAAGTACTCATCAAAAGCACTTAGTATTTGTGTGACGCAATGGACCACAATATTATAACATATATAATACTCTATACTGGCTCGTCTAGTCAAAACCTTATGATATAAAGATGGTTGTTTTAAGAAAATATAGCCTTAAAAGAAAAATAACCCAAATTGAATGTATGTAACCCTTAACCCAAGCCTAGTGGTAGATGTTTAACATACCTTATCAACAGCGGGCTTGTTAAGAAATGAAATCTTTAGGTGGGGGGGGGACTGTTTAGTCTGGCCATGATTTTTTTTTAAACCTGCACTCCTTCTAAGATTCTGTATATTAGTTTGTAAATTGACATTCATATATTGATGACCATGAATTATCAGAACTGTTGGTTGACGAACGTCAGTTTAGGGAGGAATTTCTCAACATACAACGACAGCATTGTCTGTTAGGGTTTGGCTCGTACGACTGGTACCAGACCGCGCCTCAGCCAACCAAACCTGCGTGAAGATCGCCTCAAACAGCATAGGCTACGTCGTTCTCAACCAACTTGGAATATTTCCATTAGCCGATATCCAGTATTTTTGAAGAATGTGGATTTACTTCAAAGGTCAGACTCCGAGCTTTACCATTTTTTCCATCTTTGTTGTAACTATTGGCCAGGCAATCCGAAACTGTGGAGAGATACTTTGCAGAGATGACCAGATATGCTGCGCGCACGGCCACGACAATTTCACCATCAGTTGTTGCAGGCACACTGTTCAAAGCACCTTCTACAACATCGCAATGGTTACGCGGAAACTCTCCGGTGTCCTCATTTTGCTCCTTCTCTTTGCTCTTGGCTACTTTGTCCAACGGATTTTCTGTCCCAGACCGAGGCGACAGCTTGACAGCCACGAGCCGCACCCGCTCCTTAGCGGACGCACAACAGTTTCTCAGGATCCGCTTCTGGAGAGCTACACACCG
Source organism: Esox masquinongy (assembly GCA_016801175.1). Classification (NCBI taxonomy): domain Eukaryota; kingdom Metazoa; phylum Chordata; class Actinopteri; order Esociformes; family Esocidae; genus Esox; species Esox masquinongy. Next base: position 73,449 of record JACXGI010000108.1, read on the forward strand.
CAAAGCGTTGATGACCTAGCTCCCCCAGTGTGTCTACCCTCCTACGACGAAGTTAAGTACTTGCCGACGTATGAAGAGACCGTGCTGGAGTCGGATGGAGGTCAGTTGGAAACCGCGGGACCCGAGCAGGGACGCGGCAGCTCTGCCTAGGCCTCCAATGTTATGACTGAGACAACCGTGGTACCTGTCCCTCACCGCATATTGATGTTGGATAACTCTCACAACGGTTTATATGAAAACATGCTGTTATGTTAAGCACATTTTAGCGGTCATGTGAGTTTTAGTGCCAGTTTCGCATTAAGCCTAGTCCAGGACAAAAAAACAAGATCAATGGAGTTTTCTATTGAACGTGATTTTTTAATCCTAGACTAGGCTTAATCCGTGTCTGCGAAACCAGCCCTGAGTTGTTTTTTTTTAAGTCTAGGACTAGGCTTAATCTGTCCCAGCTCGAATTGTAAAAATGTCATGATGCACAAGTGAACAAACTGTGAATGAGGCCTTATATGTTCAGGTATAGCCTAGGTAATGTATGGAAGACATTGAATTAGATACAAGTTATTTAATTTATGTAGATATATACGGTCACAGTGTGTTTTACAATTTGTATGCGTTTCTACGCATTAGTCTATAATATCGTGTCAGTTGTTATAAGCTATTTCAAATTATTAATGACCATACTTTTCAGAGGAACAAAACTGATACAAACTTGGAAAACAAACTCACACACGGATTGAAGTGGCTCACAGGACTGATTAGCTTTGGTTTTTGGATTTCCTTTGTATCATGTTGTGCTGTGATAACTTATTACAGAAATACAATTGTTTAGTAGAATGTGATATCCATCCTTAATAAAACACAACATCGTAATTTGTCCATAACGGTGGCTGTCATTGCAAACATTACAAATCCATTCAGGTGCTTGATTTTGATCTTATGATTTATGCACTGTCTTTTTCATATTGTCTAGAACGTCCTGCGATGGTAGTTTGAGCAGGTGTGCCACTCGCTGGAATCCGTCCACAAGCCCAGCACCCGTTAACGCAGAGCAGGGCTGAACGAACCAGTCCCGCTCAGCGCACATCTTCCTCAGATTAAAGCGCTCTGTTATCTCTGTGACCGACGCGGACTTGTCGAGGTCCTGCTTGTTTGCGAGGATCACCACCGGCAGACCTCGCAAAAATTCACTTTTTAGGGCGTGCTCCAGAGCCTGCCGGGCCTCGTCTAACCTTCGCCTATCTGCGCTGTCCACCACGAACGCCAATCCCGCTGTGCCCTGATAGAAGGTCTTCCAGTACTGTCGCATTGTCTTCTGGCCTCCCACGTCCCATACCGTGAGATCAATTCTTCCTCTCTTTTTCTTGGCTTCTATCATCTCCACATTGAAACCAACGGTGGGAACGGTACTGACAGATTCATTATTTTTTAGTCTGTAGAGAATGGTTGATTTCCCCGCTGAGTCGAGGCCAAGTAGGAGAACTCGGGCCTCGGGTCGGTGTCTTGAGCCCCCCTGTCCCATGTGTGGCGTCGCGTTACCAAATCCACTGCTAAATGACAGACGCACCTTAGGTAGAGGCATTGCTGTCACCACAGGGCACTGTTTTCTTCATCGAGCTGCAGTGTTTGCACAGTGCGTTGCCATTACTAGGTTAACGATTACAGACTACCTGTAGACCATGCGCTCAGCGATAAGCAAGGTTCAAAGTATACAACCTAAAACAGAGAACACTATCCCCCCTCCCCCTTTTTGTTTAATAGCCTAAAATAATTAGTAATTTTAGAGGGACGCTCCATATTGTGCTGTCAACGACCCGCCCCCCCTCCAAAAAAGCACCACGCTTGGCACATGCATTGCTTGGCAGCTGTAAAGTCTTAATTCATGATAAAAACATGCCACCTGCCGCCTCCCTCGTAAAAGCCCATATTTACATACACATGGCTGCTCATGGGTGAGGCAACCTTTGCTAATGTCATGTGTAGCTTAGTCTGTACAGCCATAGATAAGATCCCACATATATCGCATTTTCGGATAAGCCCTTTAATCCCAATAACACCATCAAACAGACCATATGACTTGCATTATAGTTACACATCAACCAATTCCAAAAAAGATAACCTGGTAGAAGACAAGAAAGGATCAATATTTGCTCAGTTCCAAATTGATGTATGTAGTGTTCAGTTATTGATAAGACAGAGCTTTTCGAATAATTTAATTCAAATTTATAATTCCACATTTTAAATGTTTTTTAAAGTGCATTTAAACAAGCCTCAACACACGTACTCCACCTTCAAAAGAACAAACTGAAATATGAAAATATGTGAAAACATAACATGAGTGTTCTATTCTAGAAAGTGGTGCTCACTAGACAAAATGGGTAGTCATTAGTATTTATTAAATCCCACTAAAATCTCATCTGTCTCATAAAGCACAAATCACACGAAATGTAAAATGTAAAAAAAAGTATTTAGGATATCTGTTACCAAATATCCCTATAAATAATATGAGATGTTAAAATTACATCTCAAGATAGTTTCTGCTAAATAACGGAAATGTAAAAATCTAACAATAAAATGCCCTAAAACACCCGAAGGAATTTGGTGCACCTGAAGTCATTATAGGCCCAAAAAACTGCCTATAAAAACGCACTGATGTGAAGCAAACAACCGTGTAGAAAAGCTAAATTCTTCACCAAATCAAGAATGGAAATGTCCAACCATGGGCTCACGAGGGGGCGCCACGAGGGGGTACCCCCCCCCCAGTTTGTTTTAAATACTCAACAAAAATATCCAAAAAAAGATTAGCCCCCTCGCCACTGGCGCCGGGCCTTCATGGGCTGCATACATACTGCTTTGGAATACACATGCGTCATGTAGTGTATAATTTACACCCCAGCAAACAACTCCTTTAGAAATATTTATCATGTTAGGCTACTACAATGCCTACTTCCACTTACACCCATGAATTTATACAACGGCACTGCAACGGCTCTGCTCATATAGCATACCTGAAAATACCTATGGCGTTACCTAATTCATATGGTAAGGATCGTATACCAAAAACATACCATGGTTTTAGCCTTGATGTGTACTGCCATGAACTCAAGTACTACACTGCCATTGCAGCATATCCGTGGCAGGCACCAAAAATAGAATTATACACTCCATATCTCGACAACTGGCACAGCGTGTTCTTATCTCAAAACGGGATGCTGTCGGATCACCAGCAGCATCTCCACTTCCAGCGGCCATGTATACTGAGACATTAGTAAGTTATAGCAGCTATACATATACATAAAACAAATAAAAATGACAAATTAATTTGGTGTCCTCTTTATAAGTCCCCCAAACCAGAACTATACTTCCGCAATATTTGAATGGTTTAAGTTAAAACCAAGGTCTGGCAACGCGAGACTACTCATCCTGTCTCTTCAGTTCGGCACATTAGACCGTGGCAAAAGTTTTTCTGTCAGAGGGTATTCTACTGCAGGTGAATCAAGGGGAAGCAATTAGACAACTTCTTCTAGAAAAATTTCAAAGTAAATTCCATATGTTCTACAATATTAATACTTTACACATTTCCGTGAAAAGGCCTAGGAGCACAGACCACATGGCAAAGTGATACGTGGTTATGGACAACACAAGTCAAATAAAATGTGAATGTGCTCAAAGAACAATGGCACCATAAATAAATCAAACGCGACTCCAGAGTGAAGTCACCGTATTCGTTTCGGGGGAAACGATTTTCCATCCCCAAATATTATTACCCAAACATTTGGTGCGAAACCAAAGGACAACAGATGATAACAATTTGTTGGATAATATGCACCCAGAGTAACCCATCCCTGAATGACATGCACACAGAGGAATCAATCCGTAGGCCGTAACCTTTCTTCAGTCGGTTGCGCGATCCCGCTCATCGTTCACTCATCTCAATCACTTCGGTCCCCTCGAGAGACACCACTCACAAGTGGGCGCTATTAGGCATTGCCGAAGCACCGAAAGCATCCTTCTAGACTAAACCCTGTACTAGAGAATGCAAGACTTTTTCTCGTAGATTGCCAAGTTTAAAACAACAGATCTCCATCTCGTTCAGGACCTTGTCCGGGTCTCTCTTGGCTTAATCCAAACTCCTCCCGTTGGGTCATCCATTAAGTACACCAGTCCAGTGTCCCGGCGGCTGTGGTGCTCTGAGGGGGATTGCTTCCTCTTCTGAACCACGATGTCGTACGATACGTCCAGGATCTCTGGCTCTTTCACTGGCTCTTGGAAAAAGATTGCATGGGTAGTTGTGGAGCATTCAATCATTTTCTGATAGACTGATTTACGCTTATCCGGTGCCCACTCGCCGAAACACCAGAAAAGCACCCGTTCCTCGGCAATAGGGGACTTGGAATTTCGTTGACCCATTATTCAAAACTAAGCACAGGCACACCCCAGTAAAATATTCTCCCCCCAATGATCCAAAGATCAGATAGAGACTCTTATTTGAGAACACCAACAAATGTCTACAAATGTTTCGTCAGTTGGCTGGTTGCGCACACTTGTCTTCTTGGCCTAAGGTCTAGATTCTTCTTATGGAGGCTCATATTCCTTTATAGTGAGGTTAGCTTTCCTGTAAGGCGGCGTTAAGCGCAGTGACTCACTTTGGTTTACGGAAAGCGTGTTCAGTGCTATGACACAGGGTCCACCTGGCACTAGACGTCAATACCCATGCTCGCGTGGCGTCTGTGCTCAACCCGTCAGTGCCAGGCCTCTGGAGAACGTGCCAGGGTGTTCGCTTACTTTCTGGAGTTCTGGCGCACACACATCTAATAATACACATGCCCAGAAAAGTGTTTCATCAACGTCATACACGTTTTCTTTCTGTCAGTGATCTCTCTGGCCCGAACATTATTTTTTATGAATATTGTTTTCAGTAAAAATGTTAAATAAAACAAATAAAAACATACAGCACATAGCTTTTGGTTTGTTTATTAATATCAGGCCCAGGGCCATTGACAGGAAACCTGGGCCAACTGAAAATATTTATGCCTGGTCCTCGAACGTATTCACTGCATTGATATAATTATGATCAGTGGGCCCTGTCAAGCCCTGGGCCCTGTGAATCATATCCACATTTCCCTTATATAGCTAAAGCTGTATAGCAATATAGCTACTGCCCTGATCAGGCCACTGATCTTTTGTGATCCCAAGATTCCTCTCCTACTTCTCTTTCACTCTTGTTGTAGTAGAATTGGAATACTCTGTTAATTATTAGGTCTGAGCAAAATCAAATCTAGTGATGATTGTTTGGGTCTACCCAAGGAGCCCCCTGCTCAAGACCCAAACCATGCGGGGGGATGGGTTGTGACATTAAAATGACTAAGCACCACAGAACTCAAAAAGGGCCTGAGAGAAAGCACAATGACAAATGCTCATAGAAAATCAATGACGTTCTGAACTAATCTTTCTTGGCTGGGTTTGTCACACAAGATTTAATCCATCGGCATTTAGTCATGTCATGGCATGAAATTATTTTAGGAGTCACCATTAGAGACAACTCGCTAAAGAATGTTTGAGTTTTAAGCAGAGAGGCTCCTTATTAGGTCGGCCTAAACAATCATTAACTTTTTCTCAAACCTAATAATTAACCACCACCATGCCTGACCGTTCGTATGAGGTTCTTACTGTGGAATGCGGTGTTTGATTTTCGCCGTACATGAACTAATTTTCTGAAAGACTGATTTACGCTTATCGGGTGCCCACTCGCCGAAACACAAGAAAAGCACCCGTTCCTCGGCAATAGGGGACTTGGAACTTCGTTGACCCATTATTCAAAACTAAGCGCCTAAAAGTTTCTGTTTTGACGCGTCTGTCCAAAGAACACTGAGCCCTCTAGGATTATCCAGGCCGTTTTGGCGAGCATGAAGTAAGCCTTCATGTTCTTAGTTAACAGTGGTTTCCTCCTTGTTACTCTGCTAGGAATCCATTTTTTTGTGTCTTTCGGGTGACGGAGTGATGACTGACTTTAGATGAGGCGACAAGCTTGCGGATCCTTGGAGGTTCTTCGGTGGTTCTTCGTGACTTCCCGGATGACTTTACACCTTTTAATTCCATACAGTTGTCTCTAGTGTTTTTATTCTTGATAAACGACAAAACATAGATTACCCATCCACATATTACTGATTTATGATCCTCATTGCCCTCACTAGTTTAATTGTATTGACATTACCAGCCAAACGCGGTGTTTTTTTTTCTAAATCGTTAACTCAAACAGTGAAAGGGAACCTGTTTTTTTTAAATGTTGTACAAAGCTGGTTTTGCAGCATAAAAATGGATTTTATATATTTTATGATTATCTGTTTGCTTCATATTGGCAAAGTACTTAGAATTCTGTCAATTCACTTTAAAGATGGGAGATTCTCTAACTGCAAAGCTTTCTGCCTCCCTCATAATGTGAAAAGTAACTTCTTGTGTTAAACCTGAAAAGGCAAGAGCATCTAGATCAGCCAGTCCATGCTGGTCTGTGGACAGGGCCGTTACCAGGAATCCTGGGCCCTCTGAAAGGATGCCAGGGCCCTCTCACTTATGGACAACATTGATATTATTAGGATCAGTGTGCCCCACCAAGCCATGGGCCCCGTGAATCACGTCCACCTTTTCCCATGTTTGCAATGGCCCTGCCATGGAATATCCCTCATGAAAAATGTACGCAAAATGTTGGTGCATTCGAAGTGCTTGCTGTTTTACTCCTACAAAATTTGTAGCTGTAGCTTTTATATTTTGACCTCTTAAGATTAAATTTCAGATCAGCAATTTCAAGTTGGCAGGAATAATTAACCGAAACAACATTTTCACAGTATCATTGTATTTAATACTGACAGGCGGCATTCAGCAAATTCATACATTTATGTATAAGACAGAGCATGAGTGTCTTGTAGGAGACCTGTCTACAAGTAATTATTGTTAGATCATCAAATTATGAACCTGTGCAGGTAAACAATAAACCACAGTTTGTTTTGTTTGGGCAAACACATTTAAACGGGAACAATAAATAAGGCAAATAAAGTGTGTTAAATTATAAGGCTTGCCACATGTAATTTCAAGCACAAAATAAACGGATGCAATACATTAAAAGTAGTATCCGATTGCGTAGTACGGTACTAAAGCTAACAAACCACTTAGATAACTAGCCCGGAACAAGCAGTGTAAATCAGTGGTGCTGGGCTGGAAGGAAATCCCGAACACACTGCTGGTCTTGGAGCGGAGTTGGCAATCCTTGGTCTTTTGCATGATCCTGACCTTAATGACACATTGGTATTCACACCAGTCATAATGACGTTACTGGCAGTTAGCCACCCCGCTTCAGCCGTGTAGCCTTTGAGTTAGTCGCTGTGGGTTTCGGTGCATGACTAGCTTGAGTTCCACCTCGCAGTCTGTATGTCTACCACGGTGGAAGACAACCACATATATTTCCCTCACAAGGATGGGCTACAACGTGGACAGGCTAAACCATGGACAGGCTAAACCATGGACAGGCTAAACCTTGGACAGGCTAAACCTTGGACAGGGTTAAACATGGACAAGCTAAACAATTGACAGTTAAACATGGGTAGGCTAAAACATGGACAGTTAAACATGGGTAGGAAATGGACAGGGTAAATCTTAGACTGGCTAAACCTTAGACAGACTAAACCTTAGAGAGTGTTAAAAAACATGGATAGGCTAAACTATTGACAGTTAAACACTGATAGGCTAAAACATGGACAGGGTAAACCAGTGATCTTTTGGTTCGGTAACTTCTAAAGGTAGTTAACATCTCTCCTGTTAATACTGTTCAGCTAAGTCACTGTAACGTCTAATGACTTATAGCTTTGATGGGCTGATATGTAAAGGTGGAATCATTCCAGGAAAACAGCAATATCCAAAGGGCTTTTTGTTGACCCCCAGGACAGGGTCAGTAGAGTAAACTGCTGGAGTGTGTGTAGGGAACAGCAGATCAGTTTGCTGTGCTGTGTTGAGTCAGTCTTCTTTTCAGTCACAGAGAAATGTGTGTGTTAATGGATGCGAAGAGAGAGTGTGTTCATGCTGGATGCCAGTGTGTGAAATGGCAGATGGATGAGTGTGTGTGTGAGTGTGTGTATGTGTGTGTGTGTGTGTGTCAGGACATTCAAGCAGTCCAGCTTCAGAGTTAAGTAAAAAAATAAATAAACTAGTGGTCAGAAAGGAAAGGAACTCTGTAACTGTCTGTTGTTAAGGAGAAGGTCAGGTATCCAGGTAGCAGCAATCCTTTAAAGCTGACTGATTTCTGCACCCTGGCCCCGGGTGAGGAGAGTCTATGATAGAACAATAACACTGACCCTGTCCGTCATGACCCTGTGACCTCATGCTGACCTCATCAGAGACTCTACTCCCCAGCCTTGATCCCCCCCCGGCCGCTCTTGAACTTGACCACCATAACGGTGATGTTGTCAGGGCAACCACGGTAGAAGGACTGCAGCACAATGCTTTTGGCGCCGTAGTGGGGCTCGTCCAGGCGTTCGCGCACGAAGCGCACCGCCTCCTCGTTGCTGAAGGCGTCCCACAGGCCGTCCGACGCCAGGATCATGAACTCGGGCTGCAGCTTGTCCAGGTCAAAGGTCAACACGTCGGGGTCGGGGATGACCACGTTGAGGTTCTTCAGGGGGTAGTCGCCCAGGGAGCGAGACATGGCCAGGATGCCCTGGACACGCCAGGAGCCGTTGAAGCTGATGAAGCCCCCTGGTGGTGGACACATGAATGTGCACAACAGTTCTGAGTCAACATCCACCTTTTATATGTCACTCTAAACCTGGGTGACTTCAACGTTCAGTAACTGCGTTGTCCTACACTAGGACATCTGTGGTCGTTGCACTCAAGAATTAAATGTTGGTGTGTGTGTGTGTGTGGAGAAATACTGGATGCCCATCTTCTGTATCTGTTCCCAGTGACCACTGGTGTTACAGAGATTAACACAAGGCCAGAGGCGTTGCTAGGATCACAATACATTTGGGGCTAAACACCCCCCCCCCGACAGAAAGTATGCAGTTTTGAATGTACATGCTAGACGAAAATGTCTATGTTCATGCTAGCGGCCTACACATATACACTGTCATAACGCGTGATCGGAATTATAGATGACTAGATCAGGGGCTATTTTTTTATTATTTTTTTAGTCAATTTGAGATCCGGGGCTATTCGTAAAAGACCCGGGGCTATAGCCCCGGACGCCCAGGCCTAACGACGCCACTGCACAAGGCTACTTGTTTTGTCAACAGGGCCACTGATCCTGTCGACCGGCCCCATAACAGAATACATCAGAATTGACCCCTGTGGGGTCCACGTGTCCCCGGCCCTGAATGGGCTCCAACTCACATTTAAATAGATCCTCATCTGAACAACCAGGACCTATAAGAACACAGATCTCAACATTGGCCATTCATTGTAACATTGCAGAATTTGCAAGGGAATTGCTGTATGTCAGACCACGTTCAGGATATCAATACATGTGTAAGTACTCCATTTACCATATCTACACCGGCATGTCAGTGCTGCCTGTCACTTGACAGAGATACTGAAACGGCACCGTTTATTCAGCCCATCCTGCACTTCCCAAACGGGACACCAGGCGGCGATGTAAAATTGCCATTCTGTATAATTATTCCATTTCTCACTGATTCCAGATTTGGGGTAATTTTAAGTGAAATTACAGTCAAGGAAATACACTTGACTTGGGGGGGGGGGGAGTTCACTTCATAGCACTGAGAGTATCTAATTTAACTGAAAGTGTCCTCTTGATGTTTCCGCTGTGGTCCAATGGGCCACTGTGCTCACCTGCCCTCTTGATCCTCTTGCGCTCCTTCAGCTGGTAGGGCTTGTGGTCGTGTGACATGGCGACGGCGTTGCCATCCTTGTCGCACAGCACGCCCCGCGAGTCCCCGACGTTGGCCACCGTCAGCTCCCTGTCCGACAACAGGGCCACCAGACACGTCGTGCCTGAAGGGGAGAGGAAGGGTAGATGGACGGGTTGCATCAGCCGGACGCTTTAACAGAAAACAATGGCCATATCGGGACAGCTGCTGGCCTGCGGTGGCACACCAAGACTCTCTGAGGAGCTGAAAACATCTGAAACACTTTGATTTGAGAATGTCATGTCCCTTTAAGTTTAGTTTAGTACACTTCATATATTGAACTGTGTTTCTATTCGTTAGAGTACAACGCGTTTCCTGGTTTTATGACCAGCCACTATTAAAGTAATTTTAGTTGAGGCGCTAGCTGTTCGGTACGAACAGATTCACAAATAATAGGATATTTCCTGTCGTCTTCCCCTCGAAGCGCGTTTCTGGTGCAAAACAAATCCTGTCAAGGACAGGGTCTCTCAGAATCTCCTCTCAGAGGAGAAAGCTTTCTATCCACTCACTACCTCTCCTCTGGTGGTTTTTCCACAGCACCTATCAGGCTGGGTTGTGTTCAACACAGAGTGAAAGGGCGAGGTACACAAGTCAACAGAAATGTACAAATGTCTGTTGACCAACTGAACATGATCGGATCTGATTTACCGTCTCAACCCATTCCCCGTTGTGACCCTGTTTTAACCGGTGTTTGTATTCAGCAATCCTATCAACCTGCGGGGCTGTCTGTACTTATTCATTATAATCTAAAAGACAAACTGATTTCAGATCGGCACTCCTACGGCCCCTGACCTGCTTCGTCGTGATTGGCAGAGAGTTTCTCCAGCATGTCTC
>JACXGI010000108.1:84287-100075 GCA_016801175.1 Esox masquinongy
GGGGGGGGGGGGTAGAGAGGGACAGCAGAATTAGTTCATAGTGAATGTTGTTTGAACTAGGCCAATTTTGAGTAAAGGGGGGTTTTCCTCAGTGTTGAGCATCTGATGGATGACTGAGTGGCGGTGTTTTTGGGAAAGACTTTGTGAAAGAAGTACAAGATGTAAACAGAGAGTATCCGACCCTCTAGTTTTAAAATGTCGGTTTATATTTCGGACAATGATTAAGTATTGACGTTTAAAAGGGTCATTTAAATAAAGAAATGACATTCTAGAACGCCAAAGGCTTTCTTTCTATAGACCTCTATAGAGGGTGGATGTAGGCTATGTGTTGTTCACATAAAAACAGCACATCCAAACACAAACTATTCATTCAGCAGGACCAGATATTGTATATTTAGCTTCCTCCACAGTCCGACTGTGTGTGTGTGTGTTTGGTCAGTGCATGGGGCAACACCCACCAAGGTCAAAGTGACCCAACCTTTAAATTCATAGCTCATGCATGTCACTGTCACCATGACCACAGGAAATGTGACAGCATTACCCACATACTGCAAACAAACATTACAAAGGTTACCCTTCTCAACACACAACTAACACAGAGCTAGTCTCTTAGCTTTTGTCATATGTAGGCCTGCAATCTGAAGGCCACAATACTGTCAGACCAGGCTGTCGAATATCAGCACCTCAAGACTGCAATAATTAGCAGAAGAGACGTGCTCAGATGTGACATGATGGTACTTTATTATCGGTACATTGTCAACAACAGGCCTATTCCTGTAGCGGTCAAATGTTCATCGCACTTCCAAAACAACCACCTCACAACAATATCAGGTGGATTTGGTTCATGTAAGATGAAAAATATACATATTCCAGTAAACGCTGGTCTTTTTGCAAATTGACATGAATAAAACATTGTGGACCTGGAATTAATTAATAATGTAATAATTACCATGGTTTTCTAGTGATGGTGTAAAAAAGCTTTCTTTCCACAGATGAAAAGTACTGTGTAATACGTGGGTCCTACAGTTCTATTACATATACTACATATGATTATTATTACCACATTTTTGACATTTTTGAATATGCAACCTCCTCACGCGCACGCGCACGCACGCACGCACGCACGCACGCACGCACGCACGCACACACACACGCACACGCACCCCGATGAGACATCAACTAACAGCAGGAGCTGATTTCTTTAAGGCAGAAGTAAAGGGAATGATTAAAACTCTTCGTTAGTCACCGCTTTGAGTGCACTCCCCTCCGTCTGCACAGCGCCATCAGTCATTCATTTAATGAGATACACCGGGAGCCTTGGAACAATGAACAGTGAATGTGAAGTTACCCATCCATCCAAGCCCAAGACACTGCACCCCTCAGGAGACCCAGTCAGAGCACTGTTCATCTCAGTTCATTATTATTACGGTGTATGTTTTTATTAGCCATCGTTGGGTCATTCTTCCTTCCTTGTTGGTAATTTAAAAGTACATTATAACTCGTATTGAAGAGCTGTGCAAACAAAGTCATTCCTATCTTTAATCCAATGTCAGGCATATTTTGCATTGTGAAACTGACCTTTACGTTGGCAGCAATTGAAATGACCAGTTTTGTGTAATGCTGAAAAAACATACGCTCTGCCTCAATGTAGAAAATCTATTGAAAAAAGTTCCTCTTAAAAACTTGGCTACTTTGAATCAAATCAAACAAAAAAATTTTTTTTGAGTATATGCAGCATTTGCAGTGTAAGGACATACTGCCCAAATAGAGGCCACCTGTTCTGTACACAAATATCTCTATTGGTGTTGGAGACATTTCACTCCCTTCGATACCAGGGGTCAAGAAAACATTTATTTTGCCAACTTGGAAAAGAGCCCTAGAACAGAAGCGCCCTAGAACATTTCCCAAACACAATGAATACCATGACCACCTCAGGAGACTCAAAGCAAAAAGACTGGAAACATTTACATAATTCTTGAGATTTAAACTGAAAGGTTCATAGTCAAAAGGTGAATATTTATCTCTCTGGCTTCTACAGCCTTGAAGCTGGATGTACTAAAGGAGAAAGTGTCACCAGATGCAGTTCAGAGTGCGTGAGTGGCTGATTCAGGACAGAGGTCTCAGATCCGGACGGTTCTGAGACCTCGGAAAAACGTGCACGGCTCCTGCACGTGGTTCAGACAGGAGAGCGTTGGAACTCGGCAACCCCCGGCCTGAATCAAACACACAATCTCCAAATACGACGAGATCTGAGGCCTGTTTCACAGCCGTCCGGGGAACCTGAAAGCCCTCAGAGCTCAGCACGGAGTGTTTCATGTTCCCACACTACTGTCCACAGTAAACAACACGCTACTGGTGCAACAAGGTTGGAGTCTATACACCGGTGAACAGTTGGAAATGATGTCATAAAGATAATCAAGTCATTCTAAAACCCTTATGCCTGATTGGTCGATTAGAAGATTACACATTTATTGGGCCTGATTTGAAATAGGATTTTGATTTAAAATGTGGACCTGACTTGGATCTGGAAATGTTATTTTTGACAAATCCTTTTTGCCGGACCGCTTAAGCACAGCCGGCCAAGAAGAGCGAATGTCTCTTACTGAGTGAGTGACTGAAATTGCTTTGGCAGTGTAAAGTTCATCTTCAGTCTCGCTAGCAATTGCTCAATTCTGATGACTATTCCAAGTAGTTAGTAGATACTAGTAAGCCTATTACTGGCTAATAATCTGTTAAAACAACCAGTGGCAAAAGCCATACAGTTCATAGATGCTCTTTGTAGTGGAGGTAAACTTAATAAGAAACGTTAGTCAGTTTAACACAATGCTTAAATGGTGTCTAGCGAAATATTTTTTTAACATGTAATGTAAACAGATTTAGCTTCCTCCACAGTCCGACTGTGTGTGTGTGTGTGTGGTCAGTGTGTGGGCCAACTCCCACCAAGTACAAGGTCAAAGTGACCCAACCTTTAAATTCATAGCTCATGCATGTCAGTCACCATGACCACAGGAAAGGTGACAACATTACACACATACTGGAAAGGCTTGATTTTTTTTATACGAAAAGGATCAAACATTACAAAAGTGCAGCAACACACAAATTTATCAACAGCAACTTCCTCCCCACACAGTGAGGCTGGCCATTACCACTGACACGGAGCAGTACCTGGCAGATCTCTTAGCTTTTGTCATAAGTAGGCCTGCAATATGAAGGCCAAAAACTGTCAGCCCAGGCTCCCAAATATCAGCACCTCAAGCCTGAAATAATTAGCAGGTTTCATTTCTTCAGGGATGTCATTGACTGGCCAGGTCAAGAGACTGTTCAGATGTGACGTGAGGGGATTTTATTTCAGTAAAGGCCTGTTCCTGTAGCGGTCAAATGAGCATTGCACTTCCAAAATGACCATCTCACATGCAAACACACTGTCTTCTGATTAGAGTACACACACTGGACTGGTGATATAGTACCAGAGAAAGAAATGCTTTTCAAATAAGCAGAAAAAGCTTATTGCCCAGAGAAAACTGAAAATGAATCTCAAGTGAGGCACATCATTGTGACTAGCTATTAGTTTGTAGTCTAAATTAAAAAGTTATCCTGACAGATAAAAGGCAGAGAGGATTTACAACTACCAAACGAATATTCCAAAAAGTTATCCATCTCCAAATGTAGTCAATATTCAGTCTTATGTGGGCTTTACTTTAAATGCCTGCCAGGCGACACCCGATATATTCCATAACAAAGCACTAAACGGCAGAACATTACTGTTTTGGAATCAACTTAAATCTTATGGTGATTTTAATAGTGAAGATCGACACAGATGTCAATCTAGAGCGGCATTTGTGACTTCTGAAATGTCTCAGTGTGTAATAATGTCACAGAATGTCGCACTGTGCAACTGCTTTGTAATAACAACACTGTCTGTGAGAAAGTACTCCTGTCGTGGCAGATGGCTTCCTCACACACATGGTCTGTAGGCTGCCTTGGGAATTCCCTGACCCTTGATAGCAGAAGGGGGAGAAAAGGGTCACGCCCATGTTGGCAGCACACAAAGCCTCAGGACTTGCTCTTTGTGCGGGTGCCCAGTTTGATTTCCTTCTTTCTTTTAGCTGAGGATAATACACAGAAAACAGGCTATGCACAATGGGTGTTATTCTGTTTTCCACGAAAAGGTACTGTGGTAGGCTCACTAGTGAATAGCCGAGGCCAGTGAAGACTGTCAGCAGTACTGCAGAGGATTCAAATTCAGCTGGGAGGGCCCTATGCCTCTAGACTATGTTTAGTGCCTTGGGCCTGGGAAAAGTGCATTGCAAATATATTTAATGAAATAACCAATAATCCAGCTACTTCAGGTCTTTGATTTCCAAACTAGGATGTCCAACAGACTGTGACCTTAAAAAAATATTCCGTTTGAGTAGTAGTTTCGTCTAAACTGTTCATGTGGAATTCCTTTTTTGTTCACTACACATCCGATAAAACAGCTGTGACCACAGAGGTCCTATGAGGCTGACAGTTCAGCAGCATCTCATATTATTATTATTAGCCTATATGTTATTAATGGTGATAAACATACAGGCCTTTTTTTATAACCCCACATCGTAGACACCTACCTCACCACCGTGACCGTCAAAAATCCCGAATATCGACGGGTGACTTTTGTTGGTGATGTCGGTGAGCACCTCGAAGCGGTCCTCCATGTGGTCACGCCGTCCCTGAATTGAGTACACCGCTACATTGTCATTTTTGAACTCCCAGGTTTTGGAGAACTCCGCGTCTAGGATGTTCAATCCCCCCAACCTGTCGTTCTGCATTATCTCTGCGACTTTCCCCTTCACCATCTTCACCGCATCTCGGCTCGACTTGACGATGGTCTTTACCTCGTCGGTGTGGAAGAAGTAACTCCATAAGGCCAAGCTAATGCATAGCAGAAACAAAGTCTCTGGCCTCAGGAGGAAATAACGCATGATCCTACCCAAAAGAGACAACAGCGTCATTGTGTCTCCTATCATCACACGGAAGAAAACTGCTGACGGTTGCTCCCCTAGTGTAATTCACTCCATTGTGTCCGTTAAAGGGATTGATGGTAACAATCAGATACAAAATTCACCTTCAAAATGTCTGTCAGAACTACTAGAACATATAATGACCAGGCTTTAAACTGTCAATATATTCCCAGCACTTACTCAGAAGCCGAATGTAGCGCCGGAAAGCGAACTGCATTTGTCATCGGCTTCGCACGCGGTCTTGAAATACACGAGTGTGACTGTCCTGGCTCCCGAAAGAACAGCTGCAGCTTTACAGACAAACCCGTTATGAAGCAGCTGTCTGCTGTGGCCCATTGTAGGCTTTGCGAATAACGTGCAAAATCCCACCGGAATTTCAGGACGGTTTCTTATCAGCGCGTAGTAGGGGTTTGCTGACCTCTTTCTGCGTCGTACATTCTGTTTCGCTATGACCCCGTTTCTTATCGGCGAAATGCTACTATGATTCTATTCAGCTGTCTCTACTCCAGTGCTCTACTCTCCCGCATCAAAAACATTCTCCTCCTCTCCCACCCCCCGATCTTCAACTCTAGTCCGTAGTGAGTATGCGCAGCAGCAGAGAAAAAAATAACATCCTATGCAATATTTGTTAACGTAGGCTGTTTTTTTCTTCAACTTTCCCGTTATGAACTGAACCTGTTATATAACCCGATTCATCCCATAGGAATCGAGTTATTGCAGTATGATTACAACAGTATTATTATATGAAGTACTTCAAAGTGTATTGCTAAAATAGTAGGCCTTTTAGACATTTTACACTTACTGTCAGGTGTGTTAATATTGCGATGGAAAGAGGTTGTGACCGAATCCTTCCTGGAGCACCCGAAGACCAACCCGAGGAACGATGCAGCCCTCTGGTGGATGATTCGATAACCATTTGCATCCAATTGATATACAAATATATCTCTGCATTTTCACCATCTGCAAGCAAAATGTCAAAGGCAATTATTGGATGAAGGAGCAGTGGAAGCCTATACACCGTCAAATTCAACTCTTGACCTTCAGAATCAGTTCAACTATTTTTTTCATTGTTCCCGTTTAATCAGTGTCTAGTAGCATAAAATATACTATTTTTGTGCCTGGTGAGGTGTCCTTGGCCCTGGGCACTTCCCCAGGTGACTATTACATGAATAAACAAGGAGGAAAAGGAGCGCTTTGTGTCCACGGGGATCATGAGCCTTCATCAGGACCGTGAGTAAGGGGACCATGTAATGAGGCACCTACAGCCTCAGAGAGGAATGCCCCTATAGAGACGGAGAGTGTTTGTTTCACAGACAAGACCACATGGCAGCAGTCAAGGGGATTCAAAGTCCCAAACTCAAACCCTCCCCCCCTTCAATGTCAAGGCGGAAGGTGGACATCCTACCTATAATGCCCTTTGAGAAGGGCTTGTGAAAGCCGTGCCGGGTTTCCTGAAGGTTGACTGGATGTTGGATCTGGGCGGCCATGGAGACCCGTCTGAGACATGCATACCTCCCTGTGCGGTTCTGTGTCGGACCGTTCTGCTTTGAGCTGAAGCCATCGGGACCGGATGGGCCCACCTCTGTCTCGCTCAGGACACAGAACATGTTACGGTGTGTGTCACATATCAGAGGAACGGGAAGACAAAAAAGAAAGCCCTGTGTTGGATGTTATTCTAGCATTTCATGACTTGATTCCTTAGGTTTCACCCTGTGCCCCAATCCACCCAACCTCCCTCATAATCCCAGTCTACCCCCCCCCCCGCCTCATCTCATTGGTCAAGCTAAGGAGGCAAGAGGCCGGCAGACCCAATAAAAGGGGTTTGTGTTCGGAGCCACCGAATCCAGGGAATTAGAATGACAGCGAGACGTTTCATTTAAAGGTAAGCACTGAGTTTCTTTACTTGAGGTACGTTGCTTTAGCTGAGGTAACCGTTTGGGTTTCGGTCAGTGCTCAGAGCTGTTCATGAATTGAAAGCAACTTGTTATTAAACGTGATTTACCAGCTCCTTTGGTGCTCCGTCTCTCCCTCTCTTAGATAATCACACGGCAACACTTGCTGACATGCCCTCTCTTCATCTGCTACCCATGCTGACAGCCCTGCTTCTGGTGGCCTCCATGGCAACCGATTCGTCCGCAGCCAGAACCACCCGCTGGCCTAAGACTCAGAGCACCAAGAAGCCCCCTCGTGGAGGTGGTACCGGAGGAGGAGTCGGAAGCACCCAGCCGGGCCGTCAGGGCTTCCGGCAAACCACCGCGGCCCCGTCCAGCACTCTAGGCACCGAGGGGACCACTGAGGACGCCGCGACGGACGCCTTGTCCCTGTCGCACACCGACAGCACCACCTATCCGGGCGATAGTTACACAACAGGGTATCAGACGGATGCCACGGCGCTCCCTGGGGGCGAACTGGGGAACTACACCCTAGACTACACCCAGTGCTTTTTAAACATCTGCGAGTGCTGCCCGCCTGAGAAAGGCCCCGAGGGGCCCCGCGGGGAAAGGGGCCCCCCAGGGCCAGCGGGAGAGAGGGGTTTTCCAGGTAGACTAATGAATATGCATGGTGCCGATTTCAGGGTGGTATGATTGAAAGGGGACGGACAGTAGTGACCGTGACTTGAAGTTTGTGTGTTTGCTTAGTGGTTACGGTGCGAAGTGTGTGCTTTTGGTCTGTGTGTCATGGGCGTGCCCTCATAGTTTGTGTGGAGTGCGTGTGTTCTGTTGTTTGCGTTTGTAGTCCTGAACAGCCCCTGATGTCCCCAACCTCCCCTCCTGCCTGTCTTCTGTCAGGGGTCCCTGGGCTCAAGGGGGATGTGGGCCTCACAGGTCCCCCTGGACTGGATGGAATGCCTGGAGCTACGGGACTGGAAGGTGATAAAGGTAAACTAACCAAATGTCATCATACAAATGTTAAACGTGCCGTCCTGGTTCATAAGCACTTACATGGTCTGAATAAGTGCTTTTTGTAAAATATTAGCTCACTTGCCCTCCAAAAAATGTAAACACTACTTAGAAAACTACTGGCTGAAATCATACAAAAATGTGCAAAATGTGTTTTTGCATTTGCAAAATGTGTTTTTGCATTTGAAGTACAGTGTTAACTACTCTATCTGTTACCATGTCCCAGAAAACTTTGCAGTGTGCAGCCGGTTTTCATGAAATTGCCAATTTTGAGTTAACACATTGCTTTC
Organism: Esox masquinongy; assembly: GCA_016801175.1. Classification (NCBI taxonomy): domain Eukaryota; kingdom Metazoa; phylum Chordata; class Actinopteri; order Esociformes; family Esocidae; genus Esox; species Esox masquinongy. The sequence goes on from JACXGI010000108.1 coordinate 92,478, forward strand.
ATTTCGGGAAGCGATATTCATCCTCATGACGTGATCGTCTCACTCCAATGACAGGTGAAAAAGGAGATCAAGGAACCACAGGAATGCCTGGTACTCCGGGATTACCTGGCAAAGATGGAGAGAAAGGTATAAAGCATAATGATGTCATCAGAGTGATGAGCAGAGTGATGAGCGGAGTGATGTCAGCAGAGTGATGTCAGCAGAGTGATGGGCAGAGTGATGGGCAGGGTGATGGGCAGGATGATGGGTAGGCGTGATGAGCAGAGTGATGAGCAGAGTGATGAGCAGAGTGACGTCATCAGAGTGATGAGCAGAGTGATTTATAGTGATGAGCAGAGTGATGGTAGTGATGAGCAGAGTGATGGTAGTGATGAGCAGAGTGATGGTAGTGATGAGCAGAGTGGTTTTGTCAGAGTGATGAGTAGAGGCAAAGTAGTGCCAGTGTCATAGTGCGACATTAGATAATGCTAGTGCTAGTATATTACTGGAGGAGGAGTTATAGTTTCCAAAAACTGAATGTAAACTGTTGTTGCATGATCAAAGACTTTTGTCCTTACACTTAGTGATTTCACACAGGTGACGTGGGCCTCAAAGGAGAGAAAGGAGAGCCAGGGCTTCCTGGCTTGAAAGGAGATCCAGGAGACAGGGGCAAGCCTGGGCGAAACGGCACCCAGGGTGACAAAGGGGACATGGGTAGAATCGGCCCCACAGGACCCCCTGGGCTGCTGGGACCAATGGGACTGCCTGGGGAAAAAGGAGAGCGTACGATCGGGGAGAAGGGAGACAAAGGTCAGCCAGGCTTAACTGGCCCTCCTGGGCCGAGGTCAGAGGCCGGCCCCGCAGGAGCCAATGGAACAGATGGTTTACCTGGACCTAAGGGGGACAGGGGTGCTCCAGGACCCCAGGGAGCAAGGGGGGACGCTGGGGGGCGGGGGCCTCCAGGGCCCCCAGGTTTGAGGGGCCTGCCTGGGCTGAAAGGAGAGAAAGGTCCAAGGGGCCCCAGGGGCGTGCGGGGTCCCATGGGCCCTCAGGGGGAAACTGCGGAGCAGGTCCGGTCGGCCTTCAGCGTGGGCCTCTTCCCCAGCAAGTCCTTCCCACCCCCGGGTCTGCCTGTCAAGTTTGACAAGATCCTCTACAACGAGGAGGAACACTGGGACGCCGCGACCAGCAAGTTCAACTGCACTCACCCCGGGGTGTATGTGTTCTCCTACCACATCACCGTGCGTAACAGGCCACTGCGCGCCGCCCTGGTGATTAACGGCGTGAAGAGGCTGCGGACGCGCGACTCCTTGTACGGCCAGGACATCGACCAGGCGTCCAACCTGGCTCTGCTGAGGCTGGCCGAGGGTGACCAGGTGTGGCTGGAGACGCTGAGGGACTGGAACGGAGTCTACTCCAGCAGCGAGGACGACAGCACCTTCACAGGCTTCCTGCTCTATGCTGACCCCAAGTCCTGACCTTTGACCTTGTCTCTGACCCCGGCTTGAACTCCGCACGACTTTTATCTACCGACATCTACCGATGGCTCTGCATTGCCTCAGGCTTTTCGCACTTCTGAGAATCTGTTAACACCACGGCTACTAACTAAACATTTGTGCTTTTTCTGTCACAGTAATCTGACCAAATGCTTGCTGTACATGGATGCGGAAGCATTCACATAATGCACCGCTGATGGTTTATAACACTGCAATAAAACACTGCTAATGCTTGAAATTGAAAGTGAATTTTGTGACTAAATGGCTTTGAAAGGTCTGAAGCCTTCTGCAGTAGATTTTACTATTATCCATCTTAGCTTTGTCAACTACACTGTCACATCCCTGATTATGTACACAGTCTCAGCCAGTGATGGAATCCTGTGTATTGGTAGAGTATACTACTTGCAATGCCAAGCAGGGTTGTGGGTTAAATTCCCACAGGTGGGCAATTAGGACAACGATGCACTCATTAAAGTAGGTCAGTTTGATAATTGACTAAAAAGTGAATTAATTAGTTTATCTTAGCTCAACAGAAAGCACCCTTCATCATAGTTCTGTCATGGAAATATAGCTCCAAGGTTGGCATAGTGATGCCAGAATGCATTATGTATTGAGCCGTCAAATGCGTTGCTCTACAGTTAACACCTACATGTCATTTTCCCCACTAGAGGGCACTGTGACGGCACCGTTAGAAGAGAAAGGCTGAATGGTGCATGTTCAATACAGAACTATTGAGTTCATGTACAAATACATGGTGTTGATATTCATCAAATTTAGAGGAAAAAAAATCACATGTTGCCTAAATCAACAAGTGGCCAAGTAAAACGAAAAGTTAGTACTGTGTCCCAGCTAGTTTCTCTAGTTAAGACAAGTAAATCGGCCCAAATACACCAGATAAACTACCGGTAAAAAGTTTTAGAACACCCCCTTTTTTCCATTTGTTATTAAAATTTAAAGCAGTCCAAGTCCTAAATGAATAACCTAAAATGTACATTTCAGAGTAAAAAAAGGCAATTTTCAGAAAACAAGTAAAGGGTTAAAACAACTTAGGCCTACAGCTGTTCTGCAGTAAAGGAAGCTAAATTAAGCATTGACAGTTGATTTTAACAATTCCTACAGCAATGGACCAATGAATCAAAATTGAAATATTCGGTCAATCGCGCAGGGTTTTTGTACGCCGTCGAGTAGGCAAAAGATGGCTCCTCAGTGTGTGAGACAAAGGCCCAAACCCAATGTACACTCACGGACTTTGAAGCAATTGTATTGTTCTCGCTAAGTCTGAGGGCTTAGGGCCGTCCCACTGTCAAATCGTCAAGTGCAAGAAGGCTCTTTCGCAGACATTTTGACCCCTTTATGCACCCTTTATTACACACCTAGTTTATTCAACTTTTTTTTTAGTTTATGCTTAACGATGCTGTTTAGACCAAAAATAGTACATTGATTATTGACAAGTATAGATTATTATTGACAATTACCTCTCGTCTGTTGGGCAAGAGCCTGCAAGACATATATATCAGGCACTCGGTCTATTAAGTGTCTTGGCCGCGAAGGAAGTAAAAAACGTAAGATTAAAAGTCCCAAACCCACAATAGTGCGCAACATGTTTCAGCGTCGTCAAGGTAACGTGATAATGTCCAAGGTGCTGTCCCATTACCAGGGACGTCACTAGAAATTAATGGATGGTGGGGCTAAGCCTCGTTTTGGGGGGTCTGGGCATACTGCCCAAAACATCTTTTCATCATGTATTTTTAGAGTAACAACGGGTGTAAAATCTATCAAAATAAGGTTATTTTTGGTCAATGTTGGCTAAAAGTATACCTGTCTCATAGTTTGTGTTAGACACTGATCTAATATGACTTCAATTCTAACCAAATAAAGAAATTCAAATCCCCTCATCCATCCAACATCAACAAAAGGCACAAAAACTGCTTTTGTCAACTATAGTTTATAGTAAATGAACATCTACATACAGTACATATTCTGTTTCTAAACGAGATTTCTCTGAATCATTCTGAATAATTTAAAAACAGATTAAATCATTAGCCCATTAATCTCAGAAAGAAGTCATTAAAAATTGATCATGATTTATAAAATAAACATTTAATAACCGGATCCCCCTTCCTCTGAATAGAATATGTTGCAATGTGTAAACTGTAAACCCAAACAAACATGAATCTGTGAAACACGCAGTTTTGCAACTGTGTTCAGTTGAAACCGAAGAATTGAACATAACTAATCTCGAACCCCCTATTATTGGCATAGCCTATCCAACAACAATTTTGAAAAACGTCTTGTACCGATTAATCATGTGATCAAGGCTTCTTGGTAGCCTTTCTGATCTGTCTCCTCCTTGCCCGGTCATCCAGTTTGGAGGGACGGTCTGATCTATGCAAGGTGTGGCTGGTGCCATACACCTTCCACTTCTTAATAATGGTCTTAACTGACAAAACCTTTGAAGTCTTTTTATCTCCATACCCTGACTTGTGCCTTTCCGTGCCTTTAGCACATACCAGTTTTACTTCCTCAAACATCTTCTGAGGGCAGAAAGAAATGTGATTGAACACCCAATCGAAATGGAGAGGAGGCGGTATGTGCCAAATGCACCTCACAGATCTTTTGAAAGTACCTTTCCGCCCATAGTGGATTCTTTGCTTTGAATTGCACCACTAAGTAGTAGAGCCCTCTAGGAATAACTGATTTTATTCTAAACTAATCAAAAGCACTACAGTTGATCGCAGATGGAAGCTGATTAGCTTGATTTCTGATCTGTTAGGTCTTTGGGTATATCTCAGCAAGTTTGAAATTGCAATTCTAAGTGGGTGTTCACTCATCCAAAAAGGCTATTTTAGTGTTCAGATTTTACTTCATTTTAAGTTTTTTTTTGTTGGACATTCACTTGGATATTGTGAGTTACTATAATTAAATATAGCAGGAAAAATTCTGATTTCCTGAATTCGTGTTTTCATTTCAGACTGTAAGGTAACAAGAGGTAAACATTTTTTCAAACGGGGTGGAGACTATCTGTAATAACTGTAATTTATGAATTTATAGTGTACATATTTTAAATACTATTAAATTTTGTGCAATGATCAAAAGTAAAGTTTTCTTTTGCCAATGTCCCTGTCAACCCTATCAGAAGTCAGACCAAGACAGATTTGGAGTTGGCGGTCCTTTGGGTTTTCTATTAAAAATGTACATGATCTATATGGCTGGTCCAGGTGTCACTCTGAGTTATAATATGCCATATGTTACCCCCACTAACCAAAACACTCATGACCTTAAGACCCTACACTAGCCCTGAAAGGACCCCACTGCTATTTTGTTACATCACCATAAAATCCAAGTTAACAGTTGTGAGATTTAGCCAAACATGGTGTTTCGGACTAAAACAACAAAAGATACCGCAGTCAACCACTGTTGAGAATGAGATTTATTCATGGTCTTAAAGAATACAGACACACAGCTTGTTCTGTCCTCAGTCATTTTCACTCACTCTGGACTCCCCACAGAAATGCAGATACATGTTATATGCACAGAGACACAACATCATTTGTTTAGATAAGGGAATGACCTTCACCAAAAGTGCAACACATTTTCCTATCAATTCTCACTGTTCATTATGCCCTGACCATACCACACATCCTCATGACCCTTTAAGAGCTCAAAAGGCTTAGCTTTACTTAGTGATCGCCTAGTTGTCCTCTGCGTTGTGTTGAATGTATAATTAATCTATTTGGAATACTACACAATCCTGACCGTTTGCCTTATTCACCTGAAAGCCACCGTTTCCAGAGTATATGACCACACACAGAAGCCCCTGTCGTTAGCTGATCAGTTGATGGCAGAGGAGGATGATGATGAATATGGTGTGGTGGTCAGGTGCAAGATGAAACCAGGATTCAAAGCACAGGGGGCCGGATCAAGGTGCGTTTCAAAAGTAAGTCTACTCTCAGGAGCACAATCCTTACCGGATCCAGTTATCTTTCCAGAAATCCAGCTCCGAGATCCTCAACTGAAGAATTGACTTACCTGTTTATTCTAAGCTTGTATACAATTGTATAACCCACTCATTTTAAAACCTCTCCATCAGAAGCTTGTATTTCTATGATGTACAGTGTCATGTTTTATTTCTCACCCCAAAACAATGTCATGTTTTTCTAAACAATGACTTTCAGGAAGTAGTCAATGTAATAGCCGCTAGGTTTCCCAACTGAGTCTCATTTTCGATTCTAAGTACAAACAGGCCTCTGTTCATACAACTCAATAACTGAGTCAACATGGCTCATAGTAAGTAGTTGCTAAGCAAACCAAAAGCTGAGAATCACTAAAAGTACCTGTTGGAAGAGTTAAAGGTAACTGAAAAGTATCTTTTGAGCATTATATCTTATTAGAAACAGTAACGTGTGCAAACGTATAAACCCATAAACACAATTAATTTTGAATCTATCTATCTAACATTTTCTTGGTGTGGAGGGACCAATCACAAGTGAGGCCCCGCCCCCAAGATTGTCGCTATAAAAATCCTCCAGTGTGATGTTTACATTATTCTTGTCCTATGAGTCCTATGAAGACAAATCTGTGATTTGACCAGTTTTCAGGTAGATTGTTATTTCATTTATGTTTTGTTATTACACTGTACAATATTACATTATTTACAAGATACACTTGGAACTTTAAAATAATCAGGGGTGAAATTAGATTTAATAACTTGCTGGAAAAGTTACATAGCATGTTTAGAAAATTTTCTAATGGTATGAGAATATAGATCGCAATAATCTCAAATACTGTAGTCCGTAATCATTTGGTAGTCTATTTTCTCTGTTGACCCAGTATTTGTCACATAATTTGCATAATGTGCTCAGGTTTCCATTCAGAAAAGACTTTTGTCTATGTGCTTCTGACAGTAATGATTTTGACTGGGCATTGTAACTGTTATCACCCCCCAGCAATTATCCAGTTAGATGCATTACTCTTTAATTCAAAGCAGAAAAGTCACAAGTGAGTCTGTTGGGATGTAAACTATGGAGCCAAATTGAGCTCAAATGTATTGACCGTAAGAAAAGAAAAACGTTACTGAAATATTTCATAGTATGAAAAAACTACATTAAATCGTATGAAAAAAATACATTCAAGCGAAGAAAAAGTGTATGCTAAAATCATTAAATGGATTTTTGCGTCCGATCTTAAAATGTCTTCGTTCAAACATGTTTTTTCCACGTTCGCTTCTTCTTACGATTACAATTTCTTCCCACCTTCGTTCGAATCATGTTTTTTCAAAACCAAGTTTTGAGCCTCTATTGGCGTGGAGGCGGGGCTTTATCTGGGCATTGAATTCTCTAGTTTCTATGTCAAAAGTTGACTGAACTATGACTTCACAAAGTTAGCCCTTTATGCTAACTCTAATGACCACTATAAAAATGACCTTAAAATCAATCGGTAATCCAATTGACCTCACTGTTGGTGTACAGGTGCCACATATGTGCCTCCCTATAGGGTTGTAAGGAATAAGAGATATATTACAAGATGGCGGACAATGGCTGACCAGCGTAAAACTTATGGATGCATACACTTCATGTGTGAATTACATTATGACACAATGAAAATAGAGACCAGGGATATTATTCACACAGACACCCGACCAGATTCCTCCACAAGGGTCGCCAAAAGCCACGCCTTAATACGTTTTTCCACAATGATACCATTTCCACCCCAATTGACCTAGAATGCTGATTTTTTGTTTACATGCCTCACCGGTTGTCCGATTGACCTGACTGTTGGTGTACGGGTGTCGCATATGTGCCTCCCTAAAGGGTTGTAAGGATTAAGAGATAAATTGCAAGATGGTGGAACAATGACCTCAGCAAAAAGGTGGTTAATGTAAGTCCATTGGACAATAGAAGCTAGGTGATGCAATGAAGTGTCCAACTTCTATGCTGTTGTCACGCTATGGAATGGAGGCAGGACACAAGCGCAAAGGTTGTCAAGGGCGAACGTAGTTCAAAATCAGACTCAACGACAAACAAAAGGCACAAACGGCAGGAACAGGCAACAGCAACACAAACACAAAATGACCAACAAGAAACACTGAGGCAGGAGGAACTTAAATAGGGACTCAACGAGGGG
>JACXGI010000108.1:100175-133554 GCA_016801175.1 Esox masquinongy
CACACACACACACACACACACACACACACACACACACACACACACACACACACACACACACTCTTAGTGAAACATTATAAAGAAAATATAGTTGCAGTGTCCTACCACTGTGTTTACTATTGCCAGTGTTTTTCCCCTGACAGACTATTTCCCTGTGCTTATCCTATTGACCAACTTCTATGCTGTCTATCTCAACGTACATTACACCAGCAGCACTTTCTTAGCCAACCACTCCATTGGCTCCAGTGCAAGGCTCTATACCTGAATTTGGCCTATGCAAATTGCCTTATAACAAAAAAACTAGATATTGTGAGGTGCAGCATGGCATTTGAGAATTACTCACTAGGGTGTGAAGAATCCATGTAAGGTGTCAATGACCATGTCTGACCTTTCCAGTTTATAACTGGTGACCTATTTCACCATCCTTGCCATATAGGAGAACCCAGTCCCATTGTTGCTTGCAACTATATTTACTCTTGTTATGGCTTGTCCTTTAAATATTTTCCCCACTCTTCTGATCCCACATTAATTATATAGGCTAACTGCCAAACCTTCCGGTCTTGTTGGCTACTGATAATCACATGTCACGTCACGTCCCATACTTCTAGTTTCTGTTTGCTAAAATGTATTAGGGTGTAAACACTTAAGGAAAATCCCCAAGTTAAAAAATACTGTTGTACTTTTCTCAACTTATTAGCTAGAAATCTCCTAATAATTGATAAGTTCTAATGTGAATTTAGTTTAATGCCTCTTTCTTTATGTTATTATTGCATAAAAACAACAAGCTACGTGTGCACATTTATTTTTTTCGTATTGTTTCAACTGAAAACTGATAGAAATGTCCATTCAAATATTATGGAAATTTGTCCGTTCGTCATATCCTAGTATGTAAATAAAGTTTGCTATTTAATTACAATACTGCTAATCACTAACACCAATAAACCAAATAAAACCCTTCCACATATGCAATTTGGGTCTGCAAATGACATTTTCAAAGTAAAAACCGATGATGCAGCTCGCCATCTGACAAACCATTATCAGGTAAAATAAATATTTATTGTGCAAAAATAATACAGTACATAAAAGTTTAATTATTCCTGTATTGCCCATTCATGTGGCATTTGTTTTTGTAATACGTTTTCTAATGTTATGGATGATGTGACAAACTCTGATGGGGTGAATTCCCCATCAGAGTTTGTCACATCATCCATTCTAGCTTTGCACAACCTCATCCCTGCTCCTAGGACCCTGTTTCGAACCATCCTCGCCGTGCACTTCACCACAGCTGCTGTTTGCCATTCTTTTTGTAGGTCACTTGATGTCATACTACGGTTGTTGAGTGACATTCAAATGGTTGAGTGACGGTCATCTCGGTCAGTCGTTTTCTCCCTCTGCCAGTCTGTAGCTTTGTTCTCCGGAATGTCTGTTGCTTGACCTTGTTCTAATGAACCGCCATCTTTGAAATTTTCAGCATGGAAGCAACCTGACGCTCATGGTATCCCTCTACCAGTAAAGCCAGAATTGAACCCTTCTTTTCCTCACTCAAAGCTTTTCTTTTCAACAACAAGTGCAACACATTTGTGGGAACTTCTGAAACAGTGTTGGGAAGAACATTCCAAATAACATTTAATTTCCATTGTAGAAAGAATGCCACGAGCGTGTTCAGCTGTTATGTCTGCAAAAGGTGGCTACATTGATGAGTCAAAAATGTAGATAAGATTTTGTTAAACAAACAATTCCATAAATGATATTTATAATATTATTATATTTATCTATATTTATACTTGTTTCCTTAATTGTTTTGTCTCAAGTTGTTTATTTGTTCTATGCTTTAATTTCAGAGTACATAAAGTCATTAAACAGCGTGAATTTCAATAAAAACTAGAAAAACTGAGGTTATAAAACTTTTCATCTTAACTAACTTTAACACCTAGGTGGAGCAATATTTGCCCATTCCTCTTGAAATGTGAACCATCTTCGCATTTTCAACTTTCTGGCAGAAGGCTGTAGGTTTTCCTCAATAATCTGTCTGTATTTTAATTATATTCTGGGAATCTCCAATGTGCTTTTTGGCAAAGCTCAAACATTTGATTTTGCCTTTCTTGAGAAGTATTTTTTTTTTGTCACCCTCCCATAGTGGCCAGATTTGTGGAGCACTTGTGATACTGGGGTCACATTCACACACTAGTGTTTGGCATGAAGGCCTAAAGCTCCTTCAAAATTCCCATTGGCATCTTGGTAACCTCTCTGATCAGTGTCCTCCTTGCCGAGTCATCTAGTTTGGAGGGACGGCCTGATCTATGCATGCTATGGGTGCCATACGCCTTTTTGATTCTTAAAAATGATCTTCACTGTGCTCCAAGGGATAGACAAAGCCTCTGAAGTCTTTTTATATCCATCCTTTGACTGGTGCCTTTCCGTGCCTTTTGAGGAGGCGGTGCTCACTTACGCTTCAAATTTCATCAAGAAGCACGCAATTCTGCTAATGTCTGCGAAAGAGTAGGTTTGTCTGATTTTATAATGAACAGTACTTGATTACGTACTAAATGTGATGTGATGTAATAGACAACATTCACTTGCTCTTTTGTATGAAGGTAAAACAGCGACATAAGTTTGCAAGCGGAGATACCCATGAGGACTGATTGGCAGGCAATAGCTTTTTTTGACCAAAGAACTGTGCGCATTACAACTGTGCGCAACTACAAAACTGTGCGCAACTACAAAAGTAATTCTAAGTTTGCAAATATGTTTTACAAGTTTGCAAAACGTTTGTACAATTACAAAAGTAATTCTAAGTTTGCAAATATTTTTTACAAGTTTGCAAAACGTTTGTACAATTACAAAAGTAATTCCAAGTTTGCAAATATTTTTTACAAGTGTGCAAAATGTTTTTCCAACTACAAAAGTAATTCCAAGTTTGCAAATATTTTTTACAAGTTTGCAAAACGTTTGTGCAATTACAAAAGTTATTCCAAGTTTGCAAATATTTTTTTACAATTGTGCAACCATTTTTACAACTAAAAAACATATGTCGCTGTTTTACCTTCATACTTTCGATCCAGCTTGAAATGTTCATGAGCACCACCTAAAGCATTCGGTGAACTAACAGTAATGAACTTGACTCCCCTTGACTATTTTCTTTAGCTAATTCCTCTTGTACCTTGTAATAAGAGGTAAAAAATAAATTCAAAAGAGGTGGAGGCTATCTATAATAACTGTAATTTAAGAATTTATACTGTACATATTTTAAATACTATTAAAATTTGTGCAATGATCAAAAGTAAACATTTCTTTTACCAGTGTCCCTGTCAACCCAATCATAATTCATACCAAAACAGATGTGGAGTTGGCGGTCCGTTGGGTTTTTCTTAGATCATGTTTTGTTACTGTAAAAAATAAATTTGGATTGTACATTTTTCATATGGCTGGTCCAGGTGTCACTCTGAGTTATAATATGCCATATGTTATCCCCACTAATAACCAAAACACTCATGACCTTAAGACCCAACAATAGTCTTGAAAGGACACCACTGCTATTTTGTTACATCACCATAAAATCCAAGTTCACAGTTGTGAGATTTAGCCAAACATGGTGTTTCGGACTAAAACAACAAAAGATACCGCAGTCAACCACTGTTGAGAATGAGATTTATTCATGGTCTTAAAGAATACAGACACACAGCTTGTTCTGTCCTCAGTCATTTTCACTCACTCTGGATTCCCCACAGAAATGAAGATACATGTTATATGCACAGAGACATAATCTCATTTGTTTAGATAAGGGAATGACCTTCGCCAAAAGTGCAACACATCTTCATATCAATACTCACTGCTTATAATGCCCTGACCATACCACACATCCTCATGACCCTTTAAGTGCTCAAAAGGCTTAGCTTTACTTAGTGATGGTCTAGTTGTCCTCTGCGTTATGTTACATTTATAATAAATCTATTTGGAATCTTGACATTAATCGCTTAGGTTAAAAAACCACCATTTCCAGAGTATCTGATTACACACAGAAGCCCCTGTTGTTAGTTGATCAGTTGATGGCAGAGGAAATATAATAAAATATCATTTAAAAGCACAGGGGGCCGGATCAAGGTGCGTTTCAAAAGTAAGTCTACTCTCAGGAGGAAAATCCTCACATGATCCAATTATCTTTTCAGAAATCCAGCTCCAAGATCCTCAACTGAAGAATTGACTTACCAGTTTATTCTAAGCTTGTATACAATTGTATAACCCTCTTCTCATTTTAAAACCTCTCCTTCAGGAGCCTGTATTTCTATGATGTACAGAGTCATCTATTTTATTTCACACCCCAAAACAATGCTGTTTTTTAAACAATGACTTTAAAGACTCTGTTTATACAACTCAATAACTGGGTCAACAGGGCTCTGTTAATCTATGTGAGAGATCTTGGTTTGACCTGGGTTTATGGCTCTTCCCTGTTCAAAATATTTTTAGCCTATACGTTCTTTGAGGATGCACGTATGTAGCCCATCTTTCTTGAAGGGATAATTGACAAAGGACATTAAGTGCTCCTTAATGTGTAAACCTTCTAGTCAACAAATATCCTGTGGCATTTGCTTGTGACAGCTGCTTCCTGCATATACAGTGGATATAAAAAGTCTACACACCCCTGTGAAAATGCCAGGTTTTTGTGATGTAAAACAAGAGACAAAGTTAAATCATGTCAGAACTTTTTACACCTTTAATGTGACCCATAATGTGAACAATTCAATTGAAAAACAAACTGAAATCTTTGAGGGGGGAAAATAAAAAATAAAAAAAACTCAATAACCTGGTTGCATAAGTGCACACCCTTAAACTAATACTTTGTTGAAGCACCTTTTGATTTCATTACAGCCCTCAGTCTTTTTGGGTAGGAGTCTATCTGCATGGCACATCTTGATATGGCAATATTTGCCCACTCTTTTTTGCACAAGCACTCCAAATCTGTCAGATCTCCTGTGCACAGCCCTCTTCAGATCTCGCCACAGATGTTCAATTGGATTCAGGTCTGGGCTCTCGCTGGGCCATTCCAAAACGTTGATCTTCTTCTGGTGAAGCCATGCTTTTGTGGATTTGGATGTGTGCTTTGGGTCATTGTCATGCTGAAAGGTGAATTTCCTCTTCAGCTTTCTAACGGACGCCTGAAGGCTTTGTGCCAAAATTGCCTGGTATTTGGAACTTTTCATAATTCCCTCCACCCTGACTAAGGCTCCGGTTCCAGCTGAAGAAAAACATCCCCAACGCATGATACTGCCACCACCATGCTTCACTGTGGTTATGGTGTTCTTTGGGTGATGTGCAGTGTTGTTTTTGCGCCAAACATACCTTTTGGAATTATGGCCAAAAAGGTCAACCTTGGTTTCATCAGACCATAACACATTTTCCCACGTGCTTTTGGGAGACTTGATGTTTGTTTTTGCAAACTTCAGCTGGGCTTGGATGTTTTTCTTTGTAAGAAAAGGCTTCCGTCTTGCCACCCTACCCCACAGCCCATTCATATGAAGAATACGGGAGATTGTTGTCACATGTAGCACACTGCCAGTACTTGCCAGAAATTCCTTTAATGTTGCTGTAGGCCTCTTGGAAGCCTCCCTGACCAGTTTTCTTGTCTTTTCATCAATTTTGGAGGGACGTCCAGTTCTTGGTAATGTCTCTGTAGTGCCATATTTTCTCCACTTTATGATGACTGTCTTCACTGTGTTCCATGGTATATCTAATAGTTTGGAAATTCTTTTGTACCCTTCTCCTGACTAATATCTTTCAACAATGAGATCCCTCTGGTGCTTCGGAAGCTCTCTGCGGACCATGGCTTTTTGCTCTGAGATGCAACTAAGAAAATGTCCGGAAAATCCTTCTAGAACAGCTGAACTTTATTTGTGATTAATCAGTAACATGAGTTTGAATGTGATTGGTTAATTCTGAACACAGCCACACCCCCAGTTATAAGAGGGTGTGCACACTTATGCAACCAGGTTATTGTAAGGTTTTTATTTTTCATTTTTCCCTCTCGAAGATTTCAGTTTGTTTTTCAATTGAATTGTTCACATTATAGGTCACATTAAAAGTGGAAAAAGGTCTGACATGATTTATCCTTGTCTCATTCTTTTACATCACAAAAAAAAGAATTTGATTTAATTACTTGTGGGTAAGTTACCCATCATATTTAGAAAATGTCCTAATGGGATAAGATTAGAATGATATAGGTCACAAATACTGTAATCATTTAGTAGCCTATTTTCTCTGTCAGCCTAGGCATATTTGTCACATAATTTGTATAATGTACTCATGTTTCCTTTTGAAAAAGCCTTCAGACTTTCGGCAATGTGTTTCTAACAGTAATTATTTGACTGGGCGTTGTAACTGCTTACTTTCACCCCTAGCAATTATCCAGTTAAATCTTTAATTCAAAGCAGAAAAGTTACACTATGGGATGTAAACCAACTATGTACACCTAGATTTGCTAATTTTTGCCCATTCTTCTTTATTAAACTGCTCTTGACTAGAAATTGACAGAGGAGTGCATTTTTATTCCGGTCCTGTCTTGTCCTTTAAATGTTTCCCTAATCTCCAGATCCCACATTAGTTATATAGGCTAACTGCCAAACCTTCCTGTTGTAACAAATACGACTCAGACCCAGATAGAGTGAAGCCAGAGGCGTAACTTTAATCCACATGGCAAATAACCGAGTGCAGGTAGGCAGATGTCGGTACACAGGTAGTCAGAAGGCAGCAGTACAATCCAGAATCCGACAAGAGTTAACGGGAGGCAGGCAGAGAGATCAGGTGTCAAGAAATCCGATGGGCTATGGTACAGAATCAGAAGGCAGGCAATGAAGTCGGGATAGGCTAAACAGGGCTATGCTGAAGTCAATCGAGAACAGGGAAAAATAGGCTCAGTATGTCGCAGTGTCACAAACAATACCTCACGGGGAGATAAGGAAACGGACAGGCTTAAATGCACAAGTGGTAACTGAGAACAGGTGTTTAGTATTCGGGAGATTGGGGCCGGGAGGATGTGCTGCGTTCAGGGTGAACGGGAAGTGGCGGTTGTACCGGAGAAGGAGATGGGCGGCAGGAGGAGAAACGAGTGGTTGGCTCACACTTGTCTTGTACTGATAAAAATCACACTTTTCCTGTCAGGTCCCGTGCTTCCAGTTACTGTTTTCTGAAAGGTCACATGTATTAGGGTGTAAACAGTGAAGAAAAATCCCTAACAGGAGTGAGCAGGCAAAACACATGTCTATTATTTCTTATGGGATTCATATTCAACTGTAGGTTATTACAAAATGGCACAATCATAAAACAAAACATGGTAACAAAGGAAAAAATGAACTGACCCCTGTTCAAAAGTCTGCATATCCTTAGTTCTTAATACTGTGTATTGCCCCCTTTTAGCATCAATGACATTGTGCAGTCTTTTGTAATAGTTGTCTATGAGGCTCCGAATTCTTGCAGGTGGTATAGCTGCCCATTCGTATTGGCAAAATGCCTCCAGGTCATGCAAAGTCTTTGGTCGTCTTGCATGAACCGCATGTTTGAGATCTCCCCAGAGTGGCTCGATGATATAAGGTCAGGAGACTGTGATGGCCACTCCAGAAACTTCAACTTTTTCTCCTGTAACCACTGGAGGGTCAACTTAGCCTTGTGCTTAGGGTCATTGTCGTGCTGGAAATTCCAAGAGCGTCCCATGTGCAGCTTTCGTGCAGAAGAATGCAAATTGTCTGCCATTATTTTTTGATAACATGCTGCATTCATCTTGCCATAAATTTTCACAAGATTCCCCAGTGCCTTTAGAGCTCACACACCCCCAAAACATCATGCTTCACAGTGGGGATGGTATTCTGTTCACAATAGGCCTTGTTGACCCCTCTCCAAACATAACGCTTATGGTTGTGATCATATTTATACACAGACAATAATTGCAATTTAAAAAGCCACAAGTGTGGGAAATTCAACTTTAATTGCCATTTTCATCTGTGTATGTCACCTTGTGTCTGTAACAAGGCCAAACATTCAAGGGTATGTAAACTTTTGATCTGGGCCATTTGGGTGATTTCTGTTATCATTATGATTTTAAAAGGAGCCAAACAACTATGTGATAATAAATGGCTTCATATGGTCACTATCCTTAAATAAAATAGGTTTTTTTTTGCCTGATCAGTCATATTTTTATAATTCCACAATTTCTGCCAGGGTATGCAAACTTTTGAGCACAACTATGTATTGGGATGATGCGCTTTCAGAAGTCTTTTGATGAAATCTGAAATCGCAACATTGAGAACCTCTCTTTCCAAAATCCACCTATGGTGATTATGTAAGACTATCATCACAAAGATAATTTCTAGTCTAGTCTTGTTTTTGTCAACCAAAAGGAAAAGTATTTTCTGTTTAGTTTTCGTTTTTTTTGTTTCTATTTAGTCAGTTATCGTCTTGTCTACTGCCACTGAAAAATAGGTATTTAACAAATATTTTCGTCACTATTTTTGTCGACAAAATTAACACTGGAGTACACAAAATTAGAGTACTGTAAATTATTATAATTATTCTTGCCCTGCATTTTAACAGAGCAACAGATTTTGCTCTTTTGGCACCACCCCTACTATACAACCAATCAGGAGTTGCCACTGTCATGTGGACTGTTGATCCTTTCCCATCCTGCCCTGACAACTGATTCACTTCACTCACGTTCCAGACAGAATCCTCCAACAATGTTCCAGCTTCATCTGTTCCAGAGCTTTGATATGATTCTTCTCCATGATTCCTCCACAATAACAGTCACTGAATTCTGCCTAGTTTCATTTTGCAATCAGCTTTTAAGTGGAGTTTGACATGGCTTGTTCTACTCCACTTAGGGAGAAATCAGAATTTAACATGATGAGACATGGAGGGAAATGGGGGAGGGTCATGCTTTTTTTCCGGACCGCGTAAGCGAAGCCGGCCAAGTAGAGCAAATGTGACTGACTTACTGACTGACTGACTTACTGACTGACTGACTCTTGTTAAATAGCGTAGTGGTTAGAGAAGCGGACTTGTGAACTATAGGTACCGAGTTCGTATCACCTCGCAGGTGAAGCAAAGTACGCATTATGAATTATTCCGTACAGACGAAAACTTCGCTGGCTAAAACTGTTATTATCTAAGCCTGAAATAAAACAGTTGACGTTTATATTGGCACTGTTTCTGGTGGATTTTCGAAGTATGCATCCGTCCATGCGATTTGGGTCAGGATGGACGAACGCATTTTCTGGCTTAACATACAGCAGTTACGTTATATTAAGCCTTAACTAAAACTGTCAATGGTTATATTGCGACTGTTTCTGGCATGAAAGAGTTAATCTTCAGTCTCGCTAGAAATTGCTCAATTCGTATGATTATTCCTAGGAAGTTAGTAGATACTAGTAAGCCTATTACTGGCTAATAAGCTGTCAAAATGGCCAGTGGCAAAAGCAATGCAGTTCAGAGACGCTATGGTGGAGGTAAACTTAATAAGAAACGTTAGTCAGTTTAACACAGTCCTTAATGGAGTCTAGTGACTGCGGAAATGTGTAATGCCGTGGCGTAGTGGTTAAAGACAATGCCTCTCATGGGGAAGACCTAAGTTTGAATCTATTGAGAGCAACAACAATTATTAATTATTTCTGGTAGATTCCCTGATTCTCTTGTCTTTTCACTTGATGAAAAAATGTGTTGTTATCATTGCCTTTATTGAAAGTTATAGTATAAATGTCATTCACGAATGAAAGAAAAAAGTATGTTGTTTTGCCATAAAAGAAAAAAATATGTTCTTATGCCATGAAATGAAATAGCTTTGGCAGACTCGCTAGCAATTGCTCAATTCTTATGACTATTCCAGTAAGTTATTAGATACCGGTAAAGCATATTACTGGCTAATACGCTGTTAAAACGGCCAGTGGCAAACGCCATACATAGAAGCTATTTGTGGTGGAGGTAAACTTAGTAAGAAACGTTAGTCAGTTTAACTGTATCAATGTTACTCACGAATGGCCAATTAACTAATAAAATGGCCAGTGGAAAAAGAGGATTTGTTCAGGATAGACTATTCTGACATCTGGCAAACGTAGAGCTCTGTGGTGTAATGGTTAAGGACACAGCCTTTCACGTGGGCGACCAGGGTTTGAATCTCAAGAGGGCAACACTTTCTACTGAAGGCCGGCTGAACTAGGCTTGCCTAGTCTTGGGGAGGGTTTACAGTCCAAGGGAGGGTCATTTAATTTTATAATCGATTACATTTCAGTAGCCTATCTGTCAGACCTTTGGAATTTAGATATAAACTGGCAGAACATTGGCTACCTTATTTCTATAACACTTTTTCATAGCTTTTCGATGAATCCCTCTTTGTGCATGCCATATCCAGATTGTGGATATAGCACTATAGCAGCCTTCCAATTAGCCAATATGGTTGCATGTCGGCGAACTTAAATGCCTCATGCCGTACGTCGGCATCGGCTGTGTAGCGCATAAACCCCAAATAATGTCCATACGTTTAACTTTGCTTTGCTGATCCAATAATTGCTCATGAATATAATACATTTCATGCTTCCAGGTAGAACATAGTTTTAATCACAGTTAGGTAGGCTAACCATATCTAAGCTATTGCTACACTACCTGCAGACGCCATGACCACGGTCAGAAACGGTATGCCTCACCCTGCATGCACACCTGTCTGCATTACCCCTCCTGTATAAATCCAGTAGCATTATAGGCTACTGCCACCTGGTTATACAAAACTGTATTACACCAAGCTAAACAAAGGCAAACAAAGAGATTCACTCACGGCGACATTAAATGAGAGCAAATTGACGGTAGGTCGCTTATCTAGATCTTTATGTCAGACTCCACCCCTCATACGAAAACACCCCTCATAGTCAGAGCAGGAGATGTTCACCCCTCCGTGTTCAGAGACTGCAAATGAATCGCGCATGCGGGAAGCCGCGGCTGGCTGATCCTGCCCTGACTTACATTCAAGGAGGGATGTAAATGTAAAATGTTATTTGTCGAAAATAAATCAATGCACAAAAATAAATCACTGCTGTGGACTCACACAGCCTCAGTCACTTACTCACCTCGTCCTTTGTCCAGGAATTGACATAAAAAAACAAACAAGAATCGTCAGAAGAAAGTTCCTTTGTAGTTCTAAACATATTTTGGGTGTTTTTTACTCACTTTTTGTCTGTCCCACAACGTGATTCCTCTCTCCTTCAGCGTCCATCACAATTACATGCACATGGCCAATTATGCAAATTAGGTAATGACGTAATTTAGCGACTTTTAGGACAGCCAATAGCCACTTTCTTTACTGAGGATTTGGCAACACTGTACCCACTGTTCCAGGCACCGCTATACCATTGCTTATACAGTTGCATGGTTACTGTGTCGCTTTCGATTCTCATTGCTGCGACTTGTTTGCTTGTAAAGAGGGCAGTTTTGCCTACATACTTTACTGATCTTCGTAGCAGAAAGCTTTAATTTAATTGTATACGTCAAGGCAGCAATCGATGAACACGTTAGGCTGCGTTTCATTAGATTTATTAAGGCAGGTTGATCGCTTGGAAAGGCACTGTGCAGTTTTCGGTTGGCTATTTGTTTGAAGTGTATTATTATAAACAAGTCAATGGCAAAATCGGTCATATCTAATATTTCTTATTCGACTAGTGTTTTCTAAAGTGTAAGGATAATAATTCAGCCATCATTGCTCTGAAATGTTTATATCATTTTATGAATGATATTTATAATGTGCTCCTATTGTAACTGTAGAGTCAAATTAGGATAAGCCCATATTCTTGCCTGCCAAACTCAGTAGTGCCACAAAAAAGTATTTGTATCTAGACACAATTTTAAGCCAGTTTGGGGGGGGGGGTAATTTCAGCAAGGCCATTTTCCTGCCTGCTGAAATTAGCCATTTTCCTGCCTGCCTGGTTCCCATATCGTTGGGGCCATTCGTGGGCAGCAGTACTTGGAGTTGCCCCTCTATTCTTCTGCCTACTCCAACCTCCTCTTCCCCCTGTCCAGCAGGTGTCGTTTATTATGCAGCACGTAAGTTGCGACTTGGTGTCCACCTCCCCTGATGAGGACACAATGGGAGTCAGCGATATGTTTCGGATGACGATCTGCCCGTGGCACTGCTATTGTGGATTGGAGTTTATCTTCGCTGATGTTGTTGCGGAGCGGTTGGAGCGGAAGCGGTTGGAGCGGACGCGGTTGGAGTTTGAGCGGTTGGAGCGGACGCTGTTGGTGTTCCACCAAACAATAATAGAGTGGTAATCTTCATTTTGTGTTGCTGACCTGAAGCCAGTGAAGCACGTGATGGTGCGTGCGCATGATACATCTACCATGGCCACGCTTCCAGCACCCACTCATTCCAAACTGGTATGTATGTGTTAGTCATTTCAACATCATGATTATGTCAATCACCAAATGTAAACGCTCTGGGATATCCAGTCACATGGTTGCTGTTAGTGTTATACTGGAATCTGTTCGATGTTGGATCAACCAAAGCTCGGTCCCAAATCACCCTCCACAATTTCCATGCAAATGAATGTTAAATGCCATTTCAACACAGAGCTGCCCCTTCAGAGCTACATTAACACCAAATTACTACAGTGGGCACTTAAAGTGCATAGGGCCGCAGGGCTTGTTTTGGATTCACCAGAGTACACTTTTGTTCCATTAAAAAACAATGTGTTGTCTACATTGTAATTCAGCAAACATCTAATGGCGAGGATACCAGTTGCATTTGAAGACTGTATGGAATGAATACAAACATCAGCAGACTGTGGTCCTGAGGGAATGATCCCGACATTGACACACAAGCTTATTGTTTTGACCCCAGTTCAGTTCCCCCATCGGATTTTCTAGTTTTTCTCTCTCCGCTATGTTTATCCTTTTGGCCCTTTTATAGCTGTCACAAAACTAGATAGGCCTAAAAATTGCAAAGTTAGAGAGGGGAATTGAACCATGATTAGAAAGACAACTGCACACATCTAAGACAGGAATGTTCCCACAAGACCATGGAGTCTGGTCATATTATTCTCCAACGTCATCCTGCATTTGATAAATAAAAAAGACTTTGACTTTAAGGACTTCCATAAAGTCTCAAAATGAAACTTTTTCCCTCACCATTAGATTTGTTTGCTGAAATATAATTTGGGCAACCAAACATTTATAAATGGAACTAAAGTGTACTCTTGTGAGTTCCAAACAAGCCCGCTGCCCTATGCACTTTATTTGAGTTCTCTCCATAGTATTTTGTTGTATTTATAGCTCTGAACGGGCAGCTTTGTGGTCATTCAGTTTGAACATTAGTTTGCCTTGAAATGGTGGAGGGTGATCTGGGATCGAACTTTGGTTGTACAACAGGGAAGAGTTTCCAGCAAGACATAAGGTGTAAATCTAGCATTTTTCTTGACAACTCTCCATATAACTATCTTGACTGTTTTGATTTACTAGAGTTAAAGTGGGATGACAATGCTGGAATAGTTCATCATTTCTTAACTGTCTCAATCCAATCTGTTAAAATAAACATACTACATAGTGTAATGTGGTAGGACCATAAGCGGAAATCCCGGGGGGGACAGGGGGGACACGACCCCCCCCCCCCTCCCATCCTGGGGAAAACTATGATTTGCCCCCCCCAATATATCACTGTGAACATAACTATGTAATTCCAATAATATTAATAATATGCAGTGAAAGCAATTGTGCTCATTATAGACAATTAATTGCACATTTTTACTTTACAAAAGATTGCAACCCCCCCACCGTTTGCTCCACTGCCCCCCCAGCCCTCAGCAGTGGCACGTCGTGCAGGTACAGTGCGTGTGTGGGATCGGACAGAGACATTCGTTGGTGGCAGGATTTCAGTAAGTAGAACTAACAAAGGATATGTTAGACTTTTCTTTATTTCTACCACTCCATAAAATAAGACACCTTTATAACTGTCACCAGCCTTCATTTTCTCTGCATTGAATTACCTGTCACACTTTGTTAGCTAGCAGTTAGCTGACAGTTTCTTGCTAGCTACAATAACATCAACCAGTCTTTGCAGCTGTTTGATTTAGAGTCAATTAGATTAGATTCAACTTTATTGTCATTGAACAAGTACAAGTACAGTACAACGAAATGCAGTTAGCCTCTACCTGTTACCAGAACTGCGAATAGAAGAGGGCAGAAAATGTGCATGTATTAAGTATAATGTATATTACAGGTGGAATGTATAGATGTGCGATAAAGGCAAATGCAGTACAAATGGCAATACTAAATGTGCAATGAGAGAAGCTTGAGTCAATGAGTCAATGAGAGAAGCTTGAGTCAGTGAGTCAATGAGAGAAGCTTGAGTCAGTGAGTCAATGAGAGAAGCTTGAGTCAATGAGTCAATGAGAGAAGCTTGCAGTGCAATGCTGGCAAGGTGGCAAAGCTTGCAATGCATGCCCTGGTGGGCATTTTATTAACAGAAAAAACAGTGTGGGCAGTGCTTGGAGTTGACATTCTGCCATCAACTTCTTGTTCTTCTACCTCCTCAGGAGCTTTTTGTGGATATATATCCTGTACTGAAACCGGTGAGGAAGATGGCGGGGCATTAGCACCACACCAGATTTCCATATCTCATTCAGTTTCTTACTATTTTTCTTACTAAGTAATTATTTTTAAGGTAAATCATTTGATCTGTTATTTGGGCTACTCTCCTGGAATACACAGAATGATCTCTTAGTGTGGAGAGGATGGTGAGCTGGCTGGCCAGATTGGCCCTAGTGCCCGAACAGATAGAGTTACGAGAAAATGTTTGTGAACCATTACGAATTACCTACATTGGCTCCTAAAACGCAGTCTGATCTTCATCTGAGCCATAACAATACATTGTGAACATTGTGATTCAACAAAAAACACCCAAATGTCTACTTTTACATGTCTTCATTGAACACATTGTTCAAATATAAACAGCATAGGCTGTAAAAAAAAATCTCTTGCGTGTGGCACTGAATTTCTTCTTCACACAGTGCTAGATTTCCCCTCGCAACTGTAGTTCTCTGCTCTCTCGACAGTTTATAAATCCAGACCTATATGGCAGACTCAGCGTCCCTTCCTCACGCTCTGGGGCAACTGCTCCAAAACAAAGAATACTGTTGACATCCACTTTTACTGGTTGCCTTGCAGATTACATAAAGGCTACTGTACTGTAAGGATGGATGTTTTGTTTATGACAGAATAGCAAATTGGCAAAAAAAACAACAACATTGATACATGTTTACTAGTAAAAGGATCAGTTAATGTTTACTCAACTTTCCAGTAAATCCGGTCAATCTATGAAGGATGCCAACTTCATAGATTGACAGAATAACAGCAAAATAACAATGGCCATCATTCATGAAACCTTCTCAAAAAAGATCTCAGATTCAAACGTTGGATCATCTCTGTGTGATTCATGAAACTGTCACACCTGGTCGAAATAAGCATAGTTGTCATTGCAGATTGATAGATCAGATTCAGCTGTGGACGCGAGAACGAGCTGCGCCTGTCCTTATTTACATATGACATACCCATAATTTATGCAGATGTGGTGATCAGCAACCTATGAATGGACAGATTTCAACATGAATTATAGCCTGAAATGGCTAATTAAATTCTCCGTGATGAAATCAACACAGTTACGGAACACTTTTGCGTCTCAGCCCAGAGCCAAAGTCCTTTAAAAGAGCAAGCTCTGCCATCATTAGGGTAACTGCTCGACCCAGAACCTCTGGTTTATTTATCCTCTCACTAGTCAATGGTCCCCGACCAGATGTGAGTTTGATCGTAAGAATACGGCAGGGATAATATTGATGAATACCAGCTCTGTCAAAATCTAGTCATTCTGTGAAGGATGCCAACGTTTGTTGTAGGCTACAAATTTTCAACAGTAACTGGAATAACAGCAAATTGATTGTATTCACATTTGTTTATAGATTATTCAGTAGAATTCTGGCCGCAGATGTCAATAGTTATGGTTTTTGTTAAGTAAGGCTCAAATCTGTTATAATAACAGTAACTAGCCATAGTTAAAAAGAAAATTATACATTTTACAGTAGATTACTAGCCACAGACCTTGAAAGCTAATTCCCAAAGGCATGGTTTCAATAAGCAAGGCTTATTTCAATTGTTTTTTTTAACGATAACATACAAAACAATTGTCTGCAGACGAAGAAATAGCGATGGAAATTTGTGCTTAACTGTGTATTCATAATCTTTTTCTGGTGCAACATCATCTGGAGGCAAGTCACTACTTAAAGAATCTGTTCTGTTTCATTAATGACTAACTTAAATCAACATTTGTTCTGGTCTAACGTCCTTGAAACATTATTTTATGTTTTACTCTAAAATAATGACGTGATGTGCATCTTGAAAGAGCAAACACATTCATTGTAGTTACAGGGTAAATGGCCACTCCTAGTGTAATACCCGTGTTTCGGGTTATAATGGCTAATTATGATTCATTGGTTTGTGGAGGGAAAAATTACAGAACATACTATTCCACCGCATTAAATCCATAAGACTTGGAGTGACTGGTTCTTTCCAGTCTGTTGATGTAGGATCCTGTTGAGAAACAAGTAATGAAGTTATGCTTCTAGTCAACACAGAGGCAAACACTTGCAACTGTAGTATTACTGAAAGGCAAGCAGATTAGTTAATTGCTAGCCTATGTTTCTGAGACGTTTACGGAGGTGGAGGCAAATTCAGGGTCAAAGAAGGAGCTTTTAATATGAACATTAAAACAAAACCAGATACAAAAATACAATACATGGAAACACAACAGGAACCACAGGGGAATACAACATTGATTGACCAGAACAGGGAGAAAATGACTGAACTAAATGCACAGACTAACGAGGAGAACAGAAACAGGTGAGGGCTATAGACAGGTGAACAGAATACAACTAATCAACTGAACTGGAAAAAGACCAAACAAGGATGACAAACCCAGAACACAGAAAACATGAACAGGAACAGTCCTGTCCGTCTGGGACCGTTACAGTTACATTGGTTTATTTAACTGGAATAGAAGTTACCTAACTGTTGAGTAACATAACTAAAATCAGTTTCTTTAAGCCAACATCTGCTCAGTCAAAGTAATGTTAGCCAGGTAAATAGACAGTCATTGAAGTGAGTGTATTCCAGGCCCGGATCCACGAGGGGCAAAATGGGGCATTGTCCGCTCGGGTAGAAAGTTGTGCCAGTTATTAAACATCATGGTTCATTTATGTTTTCCAATGAGTTCAATAGAGATGTATAAGTATACATTTTTGTGTGATCGTTTTCAAATCACACTCTTGTTTATTTGTTGGCATGGCAAGGCAGGTTTATTTGTATAGCACATTTGATACATCGGGCAATTCAAAGTTTTCCTTTAGAATACATTACATTGCCATGGCTAAGATGACGATCAAACTGTTTTATTAGCCATTTAA
Organism: Esox masquinongy; assembly: GCA_016801175.1. Taxonomy (NCBI): domain Eukaryota; kingdom Metazoa; phylum Chordata; class Actinopteri; order Esociformes; family Esocidae; genus Esox; species Esox masquinongy. The sequence continues at coordinate 117,647 of JACXGI010000108.1, forward strand.
GCCGGTAAGCGGGTAATTCAAAAGGCTTCCCAAATTTTTGCTCAAAACTGTGTGTGACTTGAGAGATTTTGTACAGCCCACAGAGAGTAACTAGATGAGTAACTACTTAGTATATGTAATGCCTTAACACAGCCCTGTGTGGAATTAAATACGTATTTAACCTGTTATGGAGTTGTTGCAACATCATGAAATTGGAAGGGGAGAAAAACTGGGTAAAGGGGAAGAGTTTGTGTTTTAGCTAGATTCAGTGAAAACATTGACAAACGCATTTCACAACAATCTGAAATTTCAGATTTTGTTCCACTGCATTTGTAATAGTATACATTTTCCGTATTTTTGCTCTACGATCCACACTGCAGCATTTATGATTCAAGCCTTGTTATCACCGACAGACAGGTGACAAATGAAAGGAAAACCTGAAATAAAGCGTCTCAGTAAGATGTTGGGCTACGAGCCCGCAGGACAGCTTCAGGGTGTCTTGGCATAAATTCTACGAGTCTCTGGAACTCTACTGGAGGGATGGAACAACACTTTTTCTAAATATATCCGCTCATTTGGTGTTTTAATGATGGTGGTGGAGAGCCCTGTCTAACAATTTGGTACATTCAGTGACCCCTCGTGCCCTGTGGATGGGGGCATTTTCATCCTGGAAGAGACCACTCCCATCAGGATAGAAATGTTTCACCATAAAAGAAAGGGGTGAGCGCTCAGAATAACTTGCATGATTTGTAGTGTCCCTTCCCTCTAAAGGGACAAGTGGATCCAAACCATGACAGGAAAGTGCCCCCCCCCCACATCATAACAGAGCCTCCGGACCCCCCTCGCTGTAGGGGTCAAGCATTCAGACCCGTACCGTTCTGTTGGTGTACGTCACACATGCAGTCACCCACGTGTTGAGAATATGGTGAAGGATGACTCATCTGACTATATATTAGACTATATTTTTTCCAGGGCCCTGTAGACCAGTGGCTGTGGTTTTAAGTGTGGATTTGTCTTTGTAATGAGGAGTTCATACACTGCAACTCTACAATAAAATCCCTCTGTGTAGTTCTCTACGGATGTTTTTGTTGACAGTCTGATCACTGCATTGACATTCTCAGTTTCCTGGGAAAGACATATTGTAGTAATGTAAAGTATCACTGTCACCGAATGTGGGATTTTGACCACAGTTTCAAATCTTATTTGCTGATGTCTTTCTCCTTGATTGAAATGCAGATGTAACAGTAGTCACTGTTCCTATTGAAATACTAGCTAGTTGAGCAGTCTTTGTGACTGAAGCTCTTGCTACCTGTGTCCCAATAATGAACCGTCAACTATCAAGCCACTTAGATCATTTCTTCTTGCCATCTTTATCCAAACTTTAGGTTGACTGGGTCTGCTCAGCAATTTTATACATGCCAGAGCATGATGGGATGCATTTGTTATGTTCCTCCACTCAATTATTCAGGTTTTTCCTTTTATTTGTCACCCATCTCTATATGTCATCAACAAATTAATTATAATCAGTAAATTATTTCTAGTTAGAGAGTCATGTTTATAACCTTTCTGTGTATTGCAGGGCTGGGACCTGGACTTCAACAGGGTCCAGGACCAAGGTATTGGGCAGAGAACACACAAACCAACTGGTGACCCATTTGCCATTGCTGTCCTGCTGTTACTTTTGCTGGGAGCATTTGGATCAAATTAGCCAGCTGATGGACTGGTACCAGACAGTTTTCAAGGGCCCTATATTTGCCCTATAAAATGTCTACTATTTTCCATATCAACAAACCTTGAGTTTTAAATGTGGCCATGTTATTCAATATGATATATATATATATAGTGTGGTAATAGATTGAAAAACAATTATAATCTCCATAAAACCTAGTGGCAAAGTTTGGAAAGCCTTTATAAAGCACTAATATGTTGACAAATGTCACCTTTTCCTGACGAGTTATACATGGTAATATCAATCGCAGAAGCGGGGTAAGTCTAAATAAAACACAGACCTTATTTTAAGCAAATCTAAAATTGCTTATGGGATAAATGATTGGTGAAATCCCCCCAAAAAAACAATATCACATTTTGCTGCTAGGCTTTCTGGGAATTATGACAAGTCGAATATTTCAGTCTATTCAGAGCCTTTCTTCTCCTGTCAGGTCAGTCTAAATTAGATTGCTACTGGTGACCCTGTAACCCGGTACGACCTGTGTCAGTAATTTGAGATATAAATGGTTAAATTAAAAAATATAATTTATTTTCTATTTTGGAATAAAATGTCTAATACAGCAGAACTCAAGACAGAAACTTTTTTTGACTCTGAGCAGTCAGCAAATATTGGGTACAAACGCGTACGTCGGAAAAGTATGGAGGAGTCAATTTATTTTAGCTCTGAAACGCAAATCTTCAAAAGTATAAATACAGCAAAAATTACTGGATTAGACTCTTCTCAGAATTCAGACAATTCAGATGATAAAATTTTGGACAAACGCAAACGTCGTAATAGCTTAATAATCCCACCAGATTTTTAAGTGAACCTGTACCATGCACCACACATATTTATCTATATCTATTTTAGATACATAGCCACATTTAAACAGGTACGTTTTCATAGGTTTTTTAGATTTCATAATATCTGTATATTCGTAGAGGGTTCTCAAATCAATCATAATTAAGTTTATATCATGATTTAAAAATGGGTGACATAACAGGCCCTTTGTTGTGGTCCATCTCCAAATGCATAAAGCCTAACCCAAACAAGACTGAGACAATTAGCCCACTAAGCTTTTGAAGCAAATGTGACATGAAGTCTTAGTTTATAGTTATTTTAGTCTATATCTTACTTACGTCCCACTCAAGGTGGATTTTATTTTATTAACTTTACACACACAGTGTATTTGGAAAGTATTCAGACCCCTTTATTTTTTCAAAATGTTATGTTGTTATGCCTTATTGAATGTGAATGTATTGAATAGATTTTTTTCTTTATCTATACACAATACCCATGATGGCAAAGCAAAAACTGGCGAGAAATGTTTGTTTATTCTCAGATTTTTTACATCAGAAATATCACATTTACATGTATATTCAGACCCATTGCTTTGACACTGAAAATTAAGCTCAGATCCATCCCATTTCCATTTATCATGTTTCTGCAACTTGATTGGAGTCCACCTGTGATACATTTTATTGATTAAACCTAATCTGGAAAGGCACACACAGAGTTGACACTGCATGTCAGACCAGAATATATGGTCAGTCTTCCTGAGCTCCAAAACTCCTGTGTGGAGATGCAAGAACTTTCTAGAAGGACAACCATCTATGCACCAATCAGGCCTTTATGGTTGAGTGGTTAAATGGAAGCCACTCCTCAGAAAGAGGCACATGACGGCCGCTATGAGTTTCCTAAAAGGCACCTGAAAAAACAAGGTTATCTGGTTTGAGGAAACCAGGCACCGCTCATCATCAGTCCAATATCATCCCTATGGTGATGGCATTATGATGCTGTGGGAATGTTTTTCAGTGGCAGGGATTGGGGAATAGTCAGGATCGAAGGAAAGAACAGAGCAAAGTACAGACAGATCCTTAATGAAAACCCGCTCCAGAGAAATCAGGACGTAAAACTGGTGCAAAGGTTCACCTTTCAATAAGACAACAACCCTAAGTACCCAGCCGAGACAACACAAGAGTGGCCCAGACTAGAACCTGATCGTACATTTCTGGAGAGGCCTGAAAATGGCTGTGCAGCAACCTGATAGAGCTTGAAAAAATCTGCAGAGAAGAATACAAGAGATTTCCTAAATACAGGTGTGCCAAGCTTCATACCAAAGAAGACTCAATGCTGTAATCAATGCAAAATCTGCTTTAACAAAGTACTCAGGGAAGGGGTCTGAATATGTATGTAAATGTCTTTTTTTTATTTGCTGATATTTCTAATAACCTGTTTTGTCATTATGGTGTGTTTCATTATGAGGTAAAAACTGAACTATCACTGACAGATCATACATAATACTATATTCAGTTGTGGTCAAAAATATTATCACTTTTGTTCTCGATTTCAATAATTCCCCATTTCATCAAAAAGAGTTTGATATTTATTTGATGTTAATTTTTATTACTTAAACCACTCAACAAAGAATGAGAAAACAGAACCTTCAGCTGCCTGTACCACTGCCAAGATGGTGAAGACCAAAGAACTGTCTGATGATGTCAAACAGTTTATGACTCAAATATATTGTAGGAATTCCCAAAGTTCCCAATCCATCTTCCAGGACTTGGAATGTCCTGTTTGCATGATCTTATCAAGTATTATCAAGACATTTGTGGCCAAGGTAGTGGTCACAAGAAGATACTTACCATAATGATATTGAAAGTTGTTTCAGACAGTTGACAAAGCACTTTGAACATCCGATAAAGATCTACAAGTAGAATTGAAGAACAGTTTTAGCCCACACGATTCACTACACACTTAACCAAGAAGAGTTAAATGGTAGAAAGCCCATCAAGACTGCTGAAAGAGAGACACAAGAAATCCGATTTGAACTTTTTAAAAACCTAAATCTAAACAAGCCTAAATCATTCTGGGTAATGTCCTGTGGGCCAGTTAAACATAACTGGAGCTCTTCAGCGAGGTAGATCAGTGCTATGTTTACAGACTGAATGAAGCATTTAAACAAAACACTTGCTACAGTTGAATATGAGGGAGGTTTGATCATTTTGCGGTTGCTTTATCGCCTCTGGTACTGGGGAAGGTGAACATGTGGAAAGTGTCATGACATCAGTTTATTACCAAATGTGATGTTCAGTGTGTCACCAGGTCACCATCAAAAGTTGTGGGTCTTCCAGAAGGACAACAACCCCAAAACACACATCAAAAGCAGGCAGAAATGGCTACATGGCACAGTCAAACATTGTAGGACTTCCAGGACAACAACCCCAAAACACACACAAAAAGCAGGCAGGAGTGGCTAAAGAAGAAACTTGGACTGTTCTGAACCGATCAGTGACAAGTCCAGATCTTAAACCCATGGAAAACATATGGCAAAGTTGAAATCAGCAGTTAGACAAAGGCACCTTTGAAAATTTCAGTTTAAAGCTAAAGAGTGGGCCAAGTTGCTAGTAGAGTAGTGCAGGAAGCTTACTGAACATTTCAACTGATTACCTGGTTACCTTTGCCAAAGGATGTGCTATCAAATGATGGGTGCCATCTTTTTGACCATGCCAACCAAAAGATTACTAATTTTGTACCTGACTGGGATGAAATGAGAGATCATTTTTAAATATTGCAAGGGTCTGAATATATTTGCCTATGTGTGTAAGTATACAGTATATATGCACACACACATACTCACAAAAGTATTAGGCATACCTGAGAATATTGTTTAAACATCTGGGCAGTGTTTATTTGCTTATAAAAACTTGATATAACATTACAGTAAATATAAATAAACATGAATGCAAAAAGTAACAAGATTGTATTGTGCTGTCAAAAAGGTATTTTAGGCTATGGCTACAAGAAATTACATAAAGAAATGAGTTGAAGATAACAAACACATTAGAGGGAAACATCTGATTAACAGAATCCGGCAGAGCAACACATCTTGCACTGATTGGCAAACATTTAACCTTTTTGATTTCATTTTTGCATTCCAAGGGATGACCAAAAAAATACTGACTTTTAAAAACACATTTTCATTGTTCATTATTTCTTTGTGTTTACTTCAATGTTATGTAGTGTTAATTGCCTTTTTAAACAATTTTCTGAGGTTGTCTTGGACTTACACTGTATGTAGGCAGGAATGGAAACTAACCATTTGAGCTTCATTATCCTTCAAACATGACCATTGGATAGAAATAGTCCCCTAAATGGAAACCTGTTTTGTCACCCTGAATACGCTGTAATGTAAGGTTAAAATACTGCAGTACTCATACTGATGAGTATTAATATTTACTAATATTATAACATTTACTAATATTATAATTTTTATAGATGTATTATTGTATTTGTATTTTATCTTATCTATCTATGTCTATCTGTTTCTTATTAAGTTCATAAATAAAATAAAACTGCTATACTTTATTTTTCTCCATGCAGTCTGAATATCTATCTATAGGTAAATTAAGACAATCATAAATGTTTTAAAACAACATATGCTTTACATTTGCTAAAGTATGATCTGTTTATGCCTTTGCCGACCCTATTGTGAACATGACAATTCCATATGCAGGTGTCAAGAGAGCAGAAATGGACAACATTCTTTTTATGTTAAAACTGAACATGTAGGGTGTTTACCTTTTCTATACGGTAGGGAACGAGGTCCCTCTCATGGCTTTTGGTCCATCCCTCTTGTGAAGTTGGTTGTGGTGTGACCTATATGGCATTTGTGCAGATGGTGGAAAAGACCTGTAGCTTGACCTCCTTCCCCTCCGACCTCCCTTTGTTTCCACCAACCAACAGCATCTGCATGGTTCTGCTCTGCGCATTATCTGGACCGGTCCTGTGACCAATTTTTGTGTCTTTCATGAAGCAGCGTCCGTTCCAATTTATATGGCTTACCAGTGCTTAATTTGTGCCGGATCCAGATCTGGGACTTGGCAACTCTTATCCGGTGCGACTCCTATCATTTTGGGACCTGCACTTAATTTGACAGAAAAGGTTATCTGTCTTAACAAGTATAAAACATGAGAAGAAACAAAGTGGTCAAAAATGGTGGAATACTGCCAGCTAACGGTAGAAAAAATGTCTAAAAGACAGTCACATTTACAGTTGTGCTCAAAAGTTTGCATAATCTTGGAAAATTGATAATATATGTACCATTTGTAAAGAAAACATGAGTGAGCTGGCAAAACACATGTCTTTTATTTATAATGGGATTCATATTCAACTGTAGGTCATAACAGAATGGCACAATCATAAAACAAAATATGCAACAAAGAAAAAAATTAAATTACCCTGTTCAAAAGTCTGCGGACCCTTAGTTCTTCATACTGTGTATTGTCCCCTTTAGCATCAATGACAGTGTGCAGTCTTTTGTAATAGTTGTCTATGAGGCCCCGAATTCTTGCAGGTGGTATAGCTGCCCATTGGTCTTGGCAAAATGCCTCCAGGTCATGCAAAGTCGTTGGTTGTCTTGCATGAACCGCACATTTGAGATCTCCCCAGAGTGGCTCGATGATATTAAGGTCAGGAGACTGTGATGGCCACTCCAGAACCTTAACCTTTTTCTGCTGTAACCACTGGAGGGTCAACTTGGCCTTGTGCTTAGGGTCATTGTCATGCTGGAAAGTCCAAGAGCGTCCCATGTGCAGCTTTCGTGCAGAAGAATGCAAAGTGTCTGCAAGTATTTTTTGATAACATGCTGCATTCATTTTGCCATCAATTTTCACAAGATTCCCTGTGCCTTTAGAGCTCACACACCCCCAAAACATCAATGAGCCACCACCATGCTTCACAGTGGGGATGGTATTCTGTTCACTATAGGCCTTGTTGACTCCTCTCCAAACATAGCGCTTATGGTTGTGACCATAAAGCTCTATTTTGGTCTCGTCACACCAAATTACAGTGTGCCAGAAGCTGTGAGGCGTGTCAATGTGTTGTCGGGCATATTGTAACTGGGCTTTTTTGTGGCATTAGCGCAGTAAAGGCTTCTTTCTGGCAACTCGACCATGCAGCTCATTTTTGTTAAAGTATGGTCGTATTGTGCTCCTTGAAACAACCAAGGAGGAGTCTGTATTTCTTTTTTCAGAGCAGTCTGTATTTCTCCTGAGGTTACCTGTGGGTTTTTCTTTGTATCCTGAACAATTCTTCTGGCAGTTTTGGCTGAAACCTTTCTTGGTCTACCTGACCTTGGCTTGGTATCAAGAAATCCTAGAATTTTCCACTTCTTAATAAGTGATTGAACAGTACTGACTGGCATTTGCAAGGCTTTGGATATATTTTTATATCCTTTTCCATCTTTATGAAGTTCTATTACCTTGTTATGCAGGTCTTTTCATGGTTCTTTTCTGCTCCTGATGGCTCAGTATCTAGCCTGCTCAGTGCATCCTTGTGAGAGCTAACAAACTTATTGACTAATTATACAAAGACAGTAATTGCAATTTAAAAAGCCACAGGTGTGGGAAATGAACCTTTAATTGCCATTTTAACCTGTGTGTCACCTTGTGTGTCTGTAATAAGGCCAAACATTCAGGGGTATGTAAACTTTTGATCAGGGCCATTTGGGTGATTTCTGTTATCATTATGATTTACTAAGGAGCCAAACAACTATGTGATGATAAATGGCTTCATATGGTCACTATCCTTCAATAAAAGACAGTTTTTTTGCATGATCAGTCATATTTTCAAAATCAATGCCAAAATGTAACAATGTCTGCCAGCGTATGCTAACTTATGAGCACAACTGTATTTTCCGTTTTTAAACCAGTGTGCAGTCGGAACCTAAACAGCCCAGAGTCAATGTGGATTCAGATGAGATATTAGATGATCACTGCAACTGGTGCTAAAGCAAGTGAATCAGGTCCTGAAGATAGCATTGTTAAAGAGCATCACGGACAGGACGCGGGCTCCTCGACTGATTCGAGAGAAGATGATTCAACAAATCAACTGGGATTCAACTGGGACAGTGGCTCTCAAAAGTATTCACACCCTTTGTATTTTTCCACATTCTATTATGTTATAGCACGAAATCCAAATTGATTTACTTATGGGTTTTTGTTACTGATTGACACTAAAAAGTCCATATTGTCAAAGTGAAAAATAAAACCTACACGTTGTTCTAAATTAATTACAAATACAAAACTGAAAATTATTCACTGTGTAACTTTTTGCCCCCTTTAGTCAATATTTGGTACGGGCACCTTTTCAGCAATTACATTGCCCAAAGCAAAATTTGATTTGGGGGGCCCCCTCTCCCCTAGTGGTCTGGGGATCACTAGCGTGGGCCCCTAATAAACCGCCTATTTCACTTACACATAGGGCCGGCCCTGGGTCCAGCACTACTTGATATTCAATAGATTAGATTAGATTCAATTTTATTGTCTTTGAATTGTGTGTTCAATGACAGTAGCATTAACGAATAGAGAAGTAAACATGAATGAATGATGAACAAAGATGCAAACAAACAGTTAATTAGGATAACGCTTACTTCATTAATTATTTACAAATGCATTAACTTGAAGTTTGTACTTTTTGACTCAGGACATTAACTTGTTTTTTGACGTTTGGAACATTTTGCTGGAATAGACATTTTGTACAGTAACTTGTTGTACTGTGACATGCATTCATGTGTGTTGTTTGCATGAATAATAGGATTTATAAGTAATAAGAAATATTCATGAAATAATCCTATTTGTTAATATCATTACAGTGGGGTATAGATTATTAATGAGGTAGGCTATGTAAGGATGGTTTCACATCATTCATTTATATTAACTAATTTGTGTATAGAAGTGGCTACTTGCGTCAAGTATGTTTGTTGCACACAAAATGCATGGTTGCAGTTGTGGTTATGAGTTGTTTCTTTGTAAAGTGGAATAATTCCTTTTATTTAAAAAGTCAGTTCTCAAAGATTGTGTCATTCAGATACACTTGCTATTATTGGCCAGTAGGGGGCAAAGAGACGTGGTCATGTAGCATTGGGACTGACTATACTCATAATCGCTAGAAAAGCCACGCTTTCTATCTCATCATTCATCCCATTTTCCATGCAGGTAAAGCACAAATGTACACTTAAAATTTCAATACAGTCTGATAACTTGCCTAGTCACCTGGAATGCTTTTCAAACAGTCTTGGCTGCTTTTCCTTCACTCTTTGTTCTGACACATCCCAAAAGATCTCCATTGGGTTTTCGGGTGAATCAGGACTGATCTGTCATCACTCTCATTGGTCAAATAGCCCTTACACAGCCTGGAGGTAGTCCAGACTATGTCAGGCAGTCCCACTCACTGCAAACCACATTTGAGGGTGTGTCACTGGTGAATGCTGTGGTAGCCACGCAAGTTGTGTATATCTTGAATTCTAAATAAATCACTGACAGGGTCACCAGAAAAAAAACAAAAACTGTCACACCTCCATGCTTCACGGTGGGAACCACACATGAGGAGATCATCTGTTCAGCCACTCTGCATCTAACAAAGCCACAGTGGTTGGAACCAAAAATAACACATTTGGGCTCATCAGACCAAAGGACACATTTCCACCAGTCAAATGTCCATTACTTGTGTTTTGGCCCAAGTCTCTTATTGGTACACTTCAGTAGTGGTATCTTTTGACCATAAAGGCCTGATTCACACAGTCTCCTTTGAACAGTTAATGTTGAGATGTATCTGCCAAACCTGTTAATTCAAATGCATTCCAGGTGTTTTTACAAAACTCCCAGCCTGAGAACCCAAGGAGCAAGCAACAACAATGTTAATGCACAGAGGCTAGGAAAAACTCCCTATAATGGGCCAAAACTTAGAGAGGAACCTAGAGAGGAACCAGGCTCCAGGGGTGACCAGTCCTCTTCTGGCTGTGGCAGTTGAACATTTTAAGAATACAAATTGTAGTAATTATTAAATGCATGTGGTGTGCCTAGAGTTAGTAAAACCTAAGCCAGGTCAGAAGCATGACCAGATGGACAAGGACAGGGACAATCCGGGGAGGAGGAATGGTCAGTGGAGTGGCGGCTGGAATTGTCAGGTATTTGTCAGGTGCGTCTTGATCTGCAACACAACCAGCAGGACTTTGGACAGGGACAGCTATGAGTCTTTCGGCCTGGTAGTCCTGAGGTGTGGTCCAAGACCTCATGTCTTCATAAGTTTAAATGGAGCAGGAGACAAGGAAAATTTAGAGAGTGCATTCCTTAGATTAACACGGATTGACAATGGAGAAGGAGAACTGACCCTACTCCCCTGGCACAATAATATAGCAGCGTAAATCCTTGGGGCTGAGACATGGGGGTCCAGTGACACTCTGGTCCTATCTGAGGGAGGCCCCAGACAGGCCCCAACAGGCAGGAAGTCAATCCACCCTTATTGCCAAGCATCAACCAAAGGGACACCAACAAACCGCAACCACCGTGAAAGAGGGCCGAGTATCACCCACATAGTTCACTCCCATTGCTCGAGGGCCGCGAGGGACAAACAACAGTAAACCAGTGACTCTGCCCCCATATGGCATTGGAGGGAGGGCATCCCAGTGGAGATGAGAGCCTGCCTGGCAAGACAGTAAGGGTGGACATCATAAAGCCATTCCATTTACCTTCACACCCCTGGGCCAGACTACACTAAATCATAGACCATGCTGAAGAGATGAGTCTTTAGCAGACCCTTGAAGGTTTGTGTTGAGACTGCATTTCTAACCTTAATAGGTGTCCAAACATTTGACTGATTCCGTTTTTAAACACCGATCTGTGAATTTATTTTGGAATAGAATATGTATAAAATAAAATGAATTAACCAATAATTTTGTATTATTCCAATCACAAATGACACATCAATACTATACCCTGAATACTTTAATACTAATGTTAATGTTACCTAATATTCGTGCAGCAGTACTGTCCTGCATAACTTTATCACTGTTGAATGGATATTTTGTCCATAACATGTCTGGTTTACTAATAACAAAAAGGATTATGTTTTGTTAAAATCAAATCAATGCAATTTAGAGTACGTGAGACTTAGCATGCTACACCTGACTTGCCATAACTTGTCTTTGATTCACATATGTCCAATTCAAACCGTGACCAGGTCGACAGCGCCCCCTGTGGGCGGCAGTGCACAACTGCGTCTTTCCGCCATCTCATTTCTCCAGGTCCATTAAATGAGACAAACCGTTTATGTTTGTTTATGTTTGTGTGTGTCGGTGCATTTATGCGTGTGTGTGTGTGTGTGTGTGTATACTGTTGTGTGAATATCTAAATAACGGCCATGGTTGTGTAGGCAGTGTAATCTGCATCCAGCAGGCTGGATCCCCACTGTGTGAGAGGCATTGTATTGTTCCTGCAGCAGCGCAGATAACAACTCATTAACATACAGAATCATTTGGCTGCGAGAGGCACTCCGCCATCCATCTGCACTGAGCTGATAAATACGCACGCGCATGTGTTTGCAGACCCCCTCGTGCACGTGCACACACACACACACAAGCACATGGGCAATTTTTTTTTTTTGGCGTTCTCTCTTTCTCAGTTCTCCTGTTTCTGGATGGACGGTCTCCAGGCAGCAGGTAGACGTATGGCAGTGGAGCCGCAGTGCTGTTCGTGGAGGTCATGGTCCAGATCTACAGCCCAGTGTGGAGAGGAGAGGTCCAGAAACACCTGGGGGGGCCTCCGAGTTCCCAGAAACTCAGCACTTTGCTTCTGCGGCGTAGAGCCAAAACAACAGCAACTCAGAATTTGTTTGCTACATTATTATCATTACATAAAATGATTGATGTAACATTTACGCATTATCGCGCGTTCAGTTGTTTAGATCCCATGGTTTGTGTCTTATCATCATGAACCGGTCACTCCATGTGGGATGAGATTTTCTGGTGACGCCCTCAGACGGACGGCGAGTGTGGAGGGTCTAACGACGGCAAATCACTTTCACAATGGCAGGATATCCTGAAGGTCACTGAGCCACGTTGACCTTTGTAGGAAGTTGTCACTCGCTACCAGGAAGTGAGGATTCCAGGCTCCACTGAGAGGGTTTAAAGTGTCGTACGGGAGGTCGTGGATTTACTGCGTATTGTCTCCCGGCTGGCTGGAGGGGCTGGTAGTCAAGTGCATTTGTGATTAATTTAGCGCCAACATATAGGAGTATGGTGTATTTTTATTATGGCAATTCTTTGACCAGTAGTCTGAATAATGTTTATGAAATACATAATAGGTATTTTGCTGTCTTTTCCTCTGTTTGTTTTATTCAGCATTTTATATAAAAGTCGTTGATTTAACATTGCGTATAATACAACAGAAGTTATTTTTTCATTTGTTTTTATTTACTAAACTGAACAGACAATGTCCCTTTGCTTTACTGGAGTTCATAAAATAGTAACCAAAGGTACCAAGATAGGCTACTAAATATCTGCTGGAAAATGAGTCATTAAATAACAAAACAACAGGAAGACAGTACGCCTCACTGTTTACTGACATAATAACACAGCTGGTTTTGTTGCTATCCCAACAGAGAGCCGAAGGGTGTATTTAGGAGGCGATATACTTAAGGTGTACCATACCAAAGCACTACTGCAAAATAGTGGAAAAAAACACTCAAATAGACATTTACTGTGTAATATACAAAATGGTTGGGTGACTTGTGAATTCGCTGGACCTCAGGAAATAGTACATGTACCTCTTAACTGGAGAACTCAGAATTTTCTTTAAGCTGCATTCGTAGTTCTGGCTAGTTAGCTATTTAGTATGTTCGTCTGTATGTTTAGGCAGTGCCTTAGATTGTACTTAATGTGTTATGCCTGTGTGTGTGAGTGTACGTGTGTGTGTTTAACGGTCATTTGCCATGCTGCTTCGTTGTGTTGTACTCAATGATAATTATGTGTGACACAAATTAATAAATAAGGTACCACATTTGTTATATAATGATATGTGTTTGTCATTAATTTTCTAGTTGACATCTTGTACATCCTCTTCTGACTGAGTGTACTGTTTGTGAATAGAATCCTTAAAAAAAAGAAACTGGTCAACAACACCCTGTCTAAAGCACATCACTTAACATGAACCACGGTCAAAATATTTTTGAAGGTAATGCTGTATGTACATGTTGTCAGAATAGGTTGTAAGTGCGTGCAAAATCCTCACTTAATTTAACACACTTTCAAGCAAATAATTGTCTTTAATGTGTGCTGAAGTGTGTGATTTACTGCAAGGATTTGACGTCAAGCCATTGCTATCAAGGAAGAAGCTACATTGTTCTGTAAAAACCAGAAGAGCTAAAATGACCCACATTGAAAACTGGGGAAGTTGGATTTGAACCCGAGGAGAGAACATGATGGCATTTCTATTATAAAGTTCCTGGTGTACCCCCCACTACGTACCCTCATGGTACCATGGCAACGATGACTTAATGATGATGTCATAGGATTTATGCTGTACTTCTCGTCATGACTCGATAGAGTTACAGAAACACGCTGTGCTGTATCTGAACACTGATAATGCAGAAAACACGAGGGGTCCCTTGACCCAGCTCCTAAACGCCATGAAGCATGCAGAATTTACAGAAAGTCTTTTACTATGACAACCAAGTGAACAAAAGAGGACCATACCGAGCAAGCTGCCATTGGTTTCAGTGTGGACTGATTAGAATCCTGATTAAGTGAAATTCTGGGATCAGCACGCTCCGAGAACCTAAAGCACCACTCTTTAGATGAAGCAAAGTTATCCTAGCGCACCTTCTCACACTTATCCATTCTGGAGTCGTCCTCTGTCAGGGATAAAAGTCAATCCCTTGGTTTTCCCACTGTCCACCGTCACCACCGTCAACTCCATCACCGCCGTCACCGCCGTCACCACGGTCACCACGGTCACAACCACCGTCGCCGTCATCGCTGGCCGCCACCGTCTTGTGGCCGTGCGTTGCGCCTCATGTCCCTGCCGCGCGGGGCGGGCACAGTCCTCTGGGCCGGTGGTGAGTCCTGGTCCTCGGTGAAGCTCTCGGGACTGCCGTCCCCGTCCGGCAGACTCCCGCAGCTGGACCCGGGAGACAGCGTGCCCTGTAGGAGCAGGTCGTCCTCCGTGGCCAGCCCCACCACGTCCTGCCGCACCCCCTGGGGCCCACCCTCACGGCCCCCGACCAGCAGCCCTGTGCCGTCACCCCTTTCCATGGTGTCCCCTCCGTCCTGGTCGTCCAGCAGGTTGGACAGGAAGCTGATGTACTTCATGGCCAGGCGCAGGATCTCGTTCTTGGACAGCTTCTTGTCTGGCGGGTGGGTGGGGATGAGCTTGCGGAGCTCAGAGAACGCCCCGTTGACGTTCTGCTGCCGCCAGCGCTCACGGCTGTTGGTGAAGATCCGCCGTACAATCTTTGGCTGCCCAGCTGGCGGAGAAGAGGAGGAGAGGAGGGGTAGAGGGGAGGAGGAGGGTAGGTGGAGAAATGGAAGAAATGCAATAAGATGGGAAGGGGCAAAACACAAATGAGGAGTAAGACTCGTCAGTCTGAATGGTTTCTTCACTCAGTTTCATCATTGAAGTCAGGCTTGGTCTGTCTCTTAAACTGCTGTACTGAATTGAAGTGGTCACTTCACACGAAAGCCTTTCTCTTCACATAGTAAATTGAAAAACATTATGTGATGAGAATGTGTCGAAGGTGGTAGAACTGAGGGCATTGAAGGAGACGGTGATGAGTGGAGACAGCAATGGTGATGAGGTTAATCAGCTGTTTATTGTGAGCGGCCAGAAGTAGGAGCATAAACAAATGACAGAAACACATCGGAAAGTAAGCCGTTATTTGTATTTAGACACTCACATGTTTATCTGTTTTTGTTTATGCTCCGCCTTATGTTAAGTGGTTTGGACTTAGGCGCCGTGACTAAAGTGTTGGTTTGGCAAGGAGTGTGCGCCGGCTAGGAGCTATTCTTAGTTTTCCTACATTGATGTCAGAAGTGAGATGCGGTCTGACGACTGAAGGTGCTGGAGGAGGTGGTGGCAGGTGATGGGGAACCACACCTCAGTATGTGGAGAGTTACTTCAGCATCCGATTCCATAAATGGATATTACCGATTGTGAAACATTTTCCAATATGTTGATTTATCTAGCCAACAAGCAAAACCCACGGCTCGCCTCAGAAACTCCCGGCCTGTGCCGTGTTTCTCTCCTGGAACACACCAGCCTCTCTTAATCCTCCATTTCACTATGCAGCAAAGCCTTGGCAAGGCAGTCGATGACTCCCTCCACCATCTTTTACGCTATGCCCATATTTGCCTGGGTGAGTGGGTGACGTAGAGAATTAGATG
>JACXGI010000108.1:143618-160645 GCA_016801175.1 Esox masquinongy
GGGGGGGGGGGGGGGGGGGGGGGGGCAGATTTAGAATGAACAGAAAGGACTCCAACTCTTTTGGAGGCTTGCACCACTCGGTAAAATGCAAAGGTAGGATATGCTAGTTAGCGCCATCTGCTCTAAAATATGTTCGCTGTGCATCATTGAACTAACCCACAAGAACGCTCTCTCTCTGCCGCTACCAAAAGTCACAGGAGTTCGACAAGATAAGGCCACCATATGCATTTATGAACCCAGAGACCAGGATGGTTCTGGACAGCTGCATCTCCCTCTATGGCACCGTGGGTTTCGCCGCCAGCAGGATTCGAACCCCGGTCTCCCAATGACTCAGCTGACGGCGAGGCAGTGGCTTTACTGATGTTGCATTCAGGTTAAGATCTGGGTCCGTGTGTGTTAAGAGATGAGATCGGAACCGGAATGTTCTCCACCCGCTTTCTTTGAAAATCACCAGCAAGTCTCTGGGTCAAATCTCCCCTCACCTTCTAAAATGAAAAAGGCTCTAACACATGAGAATTCTGGATTCGTCTGAGGTATTGAAACTATTGCTGCTCCTTATCTCAGGCGAACCGTTGTTTCATGACAGATCTACGGTACCAGACATGTTTACAAAGTCTCTCCACAGATTCTGTTGAGTACAATATTGTGATATGTTATATATGCATATATTGTGATTATGTCATCTGGCAGGTACTGATTTAGGAATGATCTAACTGATCTAACTGAGCCATTTGCCTGAGGAGCCTGTTCCCTATGGGTAGGGCAGACAATAAACACATGTGCAGAACAAGATCAACACATGCACAGAAGATTTGGGAAGCTGCAGATTTTTTTCACACGGGAGATGATAAACCCCGGAAACGGTGGATAGGGAACCACGGCCTTTGATATGGAAGGGGATGAAAACCAATCCTTACCAGGAGAGGGCAGTATCAGCATTTGGGTTGCTTTGCTTATCAGGAGCATTTTTGGTTCAGTGCTGTCTTCATCTAGCCATCTGGTGTCACGTGTGTTTATTGATTTTGAAAGAATAGCATACTTTTGATTTTTGTGAGGAGCGTCTTCTGTGGCAGCACCACTGTGGGCTATCTCCATTTTAAAGTAGTTTAATATTTATTATTCTACTTCTGTGAGTGTATTTGCCGTTTGTAAATCAACTAAAAAGCTGCATTACATCACTCAGTCTTATGGAGTGTGTATGTTTGAAGTGTTATAATGCAGCTGACTTGGATGTAATTCATTCATTCTTCATTAACGCTTCGCAAGTCCCACTCTGTTGACCACTTCAGAAATCCTCACTGGTGCTGCCCATACTAAAGCCCGCCTTCTATCTCTCTCCCGATTGGTGGAAGAGGTGAGATAACAACCCACACAACAGCACTGCTGCACTACACACGTCTTGCTGAATTAAAAACCTATTACATTCTGCTGACAGTAACTGACAAGGTTCATGGTAATAAATGCGGGCCAAAAGCAACAAATGTTCATTTCGCTCAGGCCGTTTTCCGGTTCTGTAGTCCTGAAATAGGTCGACATGTATTTTTGTCCTGGCTCGTTTCGCCACACATCTGGAGCCTCTGGCTGAGCCCATACAGTTACATGTCCAGAGAACATCAGATGTCCAGGGGATAAATTCTTAACGCCTGACTCTTCTATACACTAAGCCTTCTTATGTAATATCCGATAGGACCGGGGCGTAGTGGCGAGCGAAAACAAACAGCAACCAACTCATGCCAGCAAGTAACAAGTCTGAGCACAGACGTGTAGACGCACTGAGCGAATAAAGAGGATTCTGACTCTGAGAGGACAGTTACACGCCGCAGAAGCTTTGCTTATTCCAGTTTATCTTTAGTCCCTGTTATGCATTTCAATCCACTAGGGTGGGAGTGGCCAAGCGCCGCACTATACGGTCCTTTGATACGATGTGCGTTAAAATTCTCTCAATATCCCCTGAGTCGTTACTGTCACTTTAATGCAATTCAGTGTGCCAAATGTTTCGCCGCATGTCTCCTGCAGGGGACATGAGAGAGCCGTTAGATATATTTAAGTAAATTAACGGTCTTAATGGAGATGGAGAATAAGCCATGAGGCAAGTAAATTGGAGTTTTGGTGGGACTACAGCGTACTTGCGCAGAAAGGATATTGCGGTGTTGTCCGTGTGATATTACATGATATACCGTCAAAATTATATCACACTATGTAATTGTATCTACATCACTCCACCGTCACTATCAACCAATCCATCCCTGATCTCCATGTGGCCTTGGTTTGTCTAGCGGTCTAAGCCACAGCTTCCAGTGCACACGGAGTTGAGTCCGGACAGTTACAGCAAAAACTCTCCTCGTCTCTCATCTTTCTGTCAGAAAAAAAAATCGAAATACTTAAAAAACTTTTTTTTTAACGTCTATAAATAAAACCTACTCTGTAGTACATATCCCCTGTGTTTCTCCGTCAGAGCTGTAATTTGGAACATGAGGTACGGAAAGAGGGCCAAGAGAGCCGGATCCATCCATGGAGGATCCCTGTAATCAACATCCTCCTCGGCTCCTGTGAGTAAGGAGGATGGAGGAAGACTTCACGTCTAGCTTTGCAATGTTCACATCTAGTGAAGGTACAAAGAAGGAAACACTAGACAGACTAAGGATGAAAAGGTATTTCCGTTATCTTGCCTTTACCCACTCTGTCTGTTTAAAGTTGCACTTCCAGTGTAATCACAGAACTAACCGGATGTCCACTGCTAACCTCATATATTTACATACTATGTTTTTTAACTAGACTAAAAGGTATTTCGACACAGTTTCCCAGCTGTGGAATTTAGATGGGTTTTTAGCAAGTTTGCTTTTTTTTCTCCACTGAAGTGGAAAAGGAATGTTCAGGTGTGAATGAAATAGGGACAACATTTATATTTGGTGTTTTAAAACAGGATGCGGAAGGTGGGGAATAATTAGACAGGACGGTTGCTTTACCTAAAATTAAATATACATCTACTGGTGTTGAACCCACACCTCACACACATAGACATGCCACCCTAGTTTTCTAAGTAGACAGACACAGCAGTGATATTCCTTACTTGGGTAGTTCCAGTCGCTCCTGTTGTGGAGTGGTTAAATCCACCTCAGGGTCACAGGAGGCAGACGGGTTGAGAGACACTGAAGATACAAAACAGAAATGTTAACATTAAAATAAAGCCATCAAAACCTAGTTTCTCATGCATCACTAAACATCCAAAACACCAGTTAATCAAGCTCAGTATTACATGATACTATTGTTATTGACAATACATCCAATTCATGTTTAGAGAGGCACAGATGCTTCCTATGGCAATATATTTAAGATATGTTGTTCATATTTTAGCTCTAAGGCAAACGTGCACTTTTAAAATATGTATGCAGGTATAAAGGGCCAAAGGCTTTACTCTATCATCAAGGTTTGTTTAAGCCCAACATCACGGCAAACCCAGAAGGACTGTCCCCAAGCTCATCTGTGATCCCCTAAAGCCTGTCAGATTCATAGGACTTACATGACATCATAACTACACACACACACACACACACACACACACATACAGGCATGTACGAAAGCACAAACACACTCTGTTTCTCACAAACAGACACACATAAACAAACAGAAACACAAAAAAGCTTACAGACAGATTCTAACATGCATGCAAACACACACAACTGACCCCTCCCCAAGAGGGATAATAATAGCTGGACAACAACACTAACATCTGTTTCCAACACAGAGAGAAATCAAACAACCTGTATTTTATGGCCCATTCACAGTTATTAATCTGACAAGATCATTGACTGGTTCTCAGACTGAACAGTTGTAATCATATATTGATATGATTTGTAAAAAATCATTTTCCACACAGTTTACTTGAATAAGAGGGGCATCTACAGTGGTTTACTGTGTTCCACAAAATTCTACAAGGTTGTTCAACCATGAGGGGGAATTTTCGAAAACAGTTTTATCAGTTGTTCACTTCATTTCTCCAAACCACCCTGGCTTGTGTCACAACAAGGTGTGGGGGCGTTTCTCTTATTGAATCCCACCATCTGTCTGCTCCACCAGATCAACACAGAGGCTGGGGATGTCCACGGCATCTTTCCCTTTGCCTCTGTCTCCGTTCCTCCGTCGGTTCGCTGACAGCCCTCGGGCTTTCTGGTTGGCTGCCACGGTTTCCTCCAGCGAGAGAGCCCCTTCCTGGGAGCACACGCTTTCCCAGCTCTCCGCCCTCCGCAGCCCTGCAGGGGGATCCACTGGCTCTTCGTCTTTCTTCTTATCACACCTCTCTATGTAGCAGTCCAGACTGTCTGACCGCAACATGTTCCAACGGCTCTCGCTCTCGTCCTGGTCCTCTTCTGCGGAATCCGCAGAGAACTGTCTTGGCTTCCTCTCGGGCCCGGACAGGTTGTCACCCGCCGGGGTTTCGTCCTTCGGGGGCACTGGTGACAAGGGTGTGGACACGGCGCTTGGGGTGACCCCGGCACACTGAGGGTCCACCCCGTTCAGAATCAGCGTTTCTGGGCGGGCTACCCTCCAGAAGCCTCGGGGAGGCGCCCAATGTCTGTGAGAGGATGTGGAGGAAGAAGAGGAGGTAGAGGAGGACGAAAGGGTGGGCTTCGTAGAAGAAGGGGTGTCATCCTTGTTTTCTCTGGTGCCGTCTGACTGGATGTTATCCAAGCTCTCCAGGCTAGCTCCTTCCCCCAGACCGCGAGGCTGCACTGGCATACTCCGATCCAGGCCTCCCGTGGCGCCCCAGTCCTCCTGCTCCCTCTCTGGTTCAGTCGGGTGGCTGTGGAGCTGTACCCTGGCCACCACCTCCTCCACCTCGTCTTCACTACTGCTGGACCGCCTCCTCAGGTCATAGTGTCGGGAGAGGACAGGTGGTAGCACTTCCCCCCTGCTACGGCACTTCTGCCTGGTCAGGGCCTGGGATGAGACCGGTCTCCCTGTGTGGAGCTCTGAGGTCCTCTTTTCTTCCCTCATCTTCTCCCTTTTTCTCTCTCTCCCACAGGGCCTCTGCGAGAGAGCCTTCACCTTGGAACGCAGGGCATGGACAGCAGAACCTGGAGGAGAGGGAGAGGACGGGGAAGGCGAGGGAGAGGAGGGGAGAGGTTTTCCGGGCTCCGGGACAAGGCCCAGAAGGAGGATTCGGTCATCAGAGGCTTTGGTCTGAGGCTGCGAGCCTGCGGTAGCTGAAGTTTGCCCAAATCGGACCTCTTCCTCCTCCATTGGCTGGCAAGGCAGAGAGGATGGACTTGATTGCAACCTAACGAGGAGACAGGAATCACTGTTTGTTTAAGCCGGTAAAATAGACTTACCTAAAGTAGTGGATTCAATGAGTACCCCTATCCAGTGATTACTGAGTAGGATAATCCTTCGGAATGAAAATAAGCCACCAGCGCATATGAAGCCTGTTTGATCGCTGACATTGTACTCGCAATGTAAACGTGTTTTTGTTGTCAAAGACATTCGATGGGGGCACTTAAAAATAGGACGTACATTTCGCATTAGGCATGCTTCTTATTTTGTTCTAACACTGAACATTTTACTTTGTGATCTGTTGGGAATGGTTAAGCACTGGAATTGTCCAGTTTTGATAAAACCGAATAGTACACAGACAACAAGAAATGTTAGTTTGATGATAAAATGTAGACTATCATATATGGATGAATTACCTATTTACGTGATATTACATGATGAGTTTAGCCTTACCCAGAGGATACAAATATACATTCACAAACATGTCAATTTAAAAGTGAGATAAAGAACATGCTATCAATTTTTACAAGATCAACTTACCTACGCTGTTTTTGGTGAGAATTTCCTTGGATGCAATCCACCACAGAAACTCAAGTGTGGCAACGCATCAAATTCGAGGTCATCGTTCATAAAATCCAGCACTGTGTGCCTAAATCTTGAGCCCTGACTTTGACCGGACTGAAAGGCTGTGGGAAACATTTGTCATATAAATTAACCAAGCCTAACTGTAACCTTGTATTTCGCTCCGTTTTTCACAGCACTGTTATTCTCTGAAGGATTGTTGACTGTTCCCAAGCAGTGAACGAACAGGCGGTCTCTCAATATTCATGATTGGTCCGTTTAATCCCTTCAGAAATCAGACGGATTAGACAAAAATGGAAATACAAAATGCGTGTTTTAATTTCACTCTGGCGAGCTGAAGCTTTCTGTTGCATAAGTGGATGCAATATACGCCGCTCACACAGCCAGCAAGCTTCAACGCGCCGCCACACTAAAAACATGCGCGAGTGCATTTTGGTGGGACACACAACATAATATTCCTCATATCTTATTTTAGATTGAGTTAATGCAAACAACAATGAATGGTGTCATTAAAGGAAAAGGAAGCCTAATTCCTAGCTCGACTGTCACTTTGGCTAAGGGGTCAGCATGGGGAAACAGCCTAACTATCCAGACCTTGATTGAGATTAAGATGCAGCCTGACAGTGTTTTGTTTCACATGTTTTAAAGCGCTTTATACTTTAGAACAAGGCAACACGCGTCTCATCCTCAGTGGTTTAGTTTTCAGGGCTGTCCATTCTTTCAGTGTATCTATTCTTTCATCCGAGAGCATGTGTGCTAACAATATTAGTAACGTTTTAGCTGGGAGACGGTCGGAGCAAGAAATTATCGAATTATTTTCAATATTATTAGATTTTGTTGTTCTCTTATATGCATTATACAATGCCTTGCAAAAGTGTTGACACCACTTATTTAGTCCTAGTTTGACATTGTATTTTAAATGATAAATTATTGTAAGATGACGTGCTTACACCTGCACTTTTCTACGTCAAATGACAAAATTTGTAGAATTGCTGGACAATCATTTTCAAACTTTGACTCTTCACCTAAGGAGAGCGGCTAATAAAATATTTTGCAGCAAGGTGGGCCAAACGCTGGATAGGGTTCCACAAAGACACAAACGTACACACCACACCGATAGCCAGTATTAAATGTCTGGCTGTGCGCCAGAATGATCGGGGGAAATATCGCAATGTGCATGCATAGCCATTTCTACCAGATGTGACCACTGATGTGACAGATGCTGTCCACCGTTAGTGTTGCCATATGGGATCCTTTTTAGCACAATTAGGTTATTTTTAATGGCAAAAATGGGCTTGTGCGTGTCGATTTTTAGGTAGGGTTGTACAGAAAAAATAGCGTTTGGGCAGTTTTGTGGAGGCTGCGGGTGATTTAGTCGTATACTTTCAAAGAAATCTGGCAACCCTGTCCGCCGTCATGGTTTCTCCACTGGCATCCTTTCACCGACAGGGGGTGCACTCGCTCCTCGCCCTATCCCGACGTTAGCTAACCATCCAATTGACACCCAAACTTCGGCAGCAGCCAAGCTGCATAGTCGACATGGCGACCGATAAAATAACTCCAGATTTTCCTAAAGATAGATGAACATCTTCCAAGTGTTTTGGAATGAGTGAGTAAATTGTGCCTGTGAACGCGAAATGTTATGTGTAATAAACAAGATCGTCAGAGATACGGGTTTAATAAACTTTATTACAGTAGCTTGCTAGCTATTTATTTAGGTGTAATGGAGCTACCAAACGAAGCCTAGATTCTGATCTAGCCGAGCTAGTTTGCTAATGCCAGCTAACGAACTGACCTAGCATTAGCATCCAGGCAATAAACATGAGATTAGAAGTAGCTAGCAACGCGTTAGCTGCAATTTATTCGCCAATATTCTGCAACCTGGTCCAGCGATTGTCACCTAATGGTAGTTCGCTAGATACATATTTCATTTTAGCTATCTTAACTACTTAGTAGACGTCTGAAATAGCGGGATAATTAACGCACTGTGGTAGTTACATAAGTGTACCCAATTTATTATTGTAAAATAAAATCCTTAACCCAGCTACTTAGCCAACACGATTTCCCGTGTAGTTTGCTAACCATAGCTAGTTGGCTGCTGTTTATCGTTGCATTAGTTGGCTAACGTTTGTAAAATTCGCAAGTTTGGTGGCTTTTTGTTTTCATGTCAGTCATGACAGCTAACTAGTTGCTAACGTAGCTAGCCACCCATCGCTAACGTGTTTTACCATACATAGTAGTTAGCCAACCACAACCAACTTGTAGCTCGAATGTGATTGTATAACAAATACTGTGAATGTAGAGTACGGCAGTTAAGTGGTGGTAACGTTGTTATTCTCTTGCTAATTATTCTATATGTGTAACTAAACACACATTAGCCAGCTACTGTACATGGCTGTTAAATATGCACAGTGTATTGTGTGTATATAAATATATATATTGCTATTGATGCTGTAGTTATGTATATATTTTAAGATCAGAATGCTTGTTAGTTTGCTAACTATGCAGCATAATGCTAACTAAGTTAGCTGGTTAACTGCCTCAACCAGTACAGTAACGTTAGCTAGCTAGCAATGCCTGCTCTTTGTCCACAGTAACTAGCTAGCTAAGCAGGCCATAGCCTGGAAACGTCATTGTTTTGATCTTTTTTGTCAGCCTCTGGTTTGCCAGGTATGTGTGATGTTGTTTGGTAGTTAACTGCAGACTGAGTTTCCTGAGTCTGTTGTTAAAATAACTGAACCAGCTAGAACAGGTTTAATCAGATACCTTGTTAAAGACGACACTGGATGTTGGTCATCATGCTAACGGTAGCTGGCTAGCTAACAGTGTCTATTCAGCTTGCTGGTGCATTGTGTTTTTAGCTAGCCATTTTGAATTTGTAAGTCAGCTGTATTGAACTCTGTCGTCTGGTGCCGCTAACTAGAATATCTGTCTGTTCATTTAAATACATACTATTTATTGTATTATAGATACAGCTAGATGTTGACGGTAATCTTCAGTGAACATGATTCACTGGCTTTGAGATTATACGTTTTTTGTCATTGTTTTAGTTATACATGGTTTACTAGTGACTAGAAACAAAAATAGGTCCTCTGTTTGCTCCTGTTGTTTTGACCGTTTTGTGGCTATTCAGTGTAACTAGCTATGTATTTTGTTGGGGCCATAAATGTAAACAATTGATTAGAGCCAATGGGTGTAACAAGGTAATTGCCTCAGCTAATGTTGCAGGAGTCACTAATGCACAGTATTCTCCAGTGACTTTTAACCAACTATAATCTATTTTCCTTCTTTTTCAGAATTTGTCACGTGACGTGATGCGCATCTAGGATGTGTGACAACATTTAAAGAACATTTTGAGTTCGGAAGAAAGATCTTGATTCCAGTGGAATCTTCCATATTTTTTTCTTTGTTAAAAAAAACAAAACACACCTGTAGACACCCACCCACCCCTTTACACACACAGTCCGGCGATGCCTGTGCAAGCCCCACAATGGACGGAGTTCCTTCTATGTCCCATCTGCACGCAGACATTCGAGGAGACTGTGCGGCGGCCCATTTCGCTGGGCTGTGGCCACACGGTCTGCAAGATGTGCCTGAACAAGCTGCACCGCAAGGCCTGCCCCTTCGACCAGACGCCCCTCACCACCGACATCGAGCAGCTGCCCGTCAACACAGCCCTTCTGCAGCTGGTCGGTGGACAGGTGAGGCGAATTGCTCGGGAGACTGGCTGTTATAGGTGCCCTCTCATCACATGATCACCTCATGGAATTTGTTACGTCCCCCCTGAAACACATCACAACATCACCACCAATCACAATCAAAATGAGGATTTGGATGCACAGATCTCTGTTTTGATGGGCCACAATTGGTAGTCGCTCTTATTTTGTCTACTAAACCAATGATTTGTTTCCAAGCTGGCACCTTTTGGCTGGAAAGAGATTTCGGATGAATGATCATTTAGTGGAGTGCACCTTTCTTCTGCTCTGTTGCATTGACATAATGGGGATGGTGTCTGCTAGGCTTATTTTGTGTGGGTGTAGTGATGTCACAGGACATTCACCCGAAGGGTTTGGCGCAAGCATTGATGCTACATTTGTAAAGTTGTCAAGACAGGTTGTCAACTCACTTTTCCCCCGTTAATATGAAGAGTCTGGGACACACTTTGACTTGACAAGTGCCTACGTGTGGCGGCACAGTGAGGTCTGTGACGCTCTCACGGCAGTGAGGTACAGCTGAAGTGCGTACAAGGTACTTTCTCTGTCCAGTGATGGTCTTTGCCCATTGAGTTAGTTACAAGAATGGGGTTCTGTTTGTTAGGCATCGATCAGAAGGAAATGCTCTGACACTGGGAGGATATACCTCACACCTTCAGGTCCCCATTAACAGCGATGGTTGGGGGCAAACCTGTGGTTGTAATATTAATAAGATGTGCAGTTCAGGGTGTTTGCATAATTGATGCTGATCGCACCTTACCTCAGTTTCCATTCCGTTCTCTGGGGCACACAACACCATACTGCCTTTTAATTAAGCAACCACACTGAGCGGGCGGCCCGTGTTACTCCTGTAGATTTTAGTGCTATTGCTGTTTTAATTATATATCACTGTGTTCAGGGACATTAGTTCTCATACAATCAATGTCTCTACACTTTAAGATATTGGTTACAAAGGGGGCTAATTATAATATAAATCAATAATTAAGCTAATTGTTAGAATTAACTTGTGCAGATTACAGCTTCTTGGCCCAGCAGTTTTATTACCGGCAATGCTGGCTTGATCTCCTAAGTTAACATGCCATGTCATTTCCAGGTTCCCAAGATTCAGCCGGTGGCCCTGATTACCAGCCCAGACGACTTGGTGCACTATGAGGAGGCCAGGCAGTGTGTGGAGGAGCTGGCCCTCTACCTCAAACCCCTGAGCAACACCAGAGGTAACACACACACACACACACACAGGATCCAACGCTGAATGTCACCTCCCAGTCACTGTGAATAACGCCCGGCGGGGTTTCTCACCCTGCTCCCCAGGGGTGGGCCTGAGCAGCACGGCCCAGAGCATGCTGAGTCGGCCCATGCAGAGGAAGCTGGTGACCTTGGTGCACTGCCAGCTGGTGGAGGAGGAGGGCCGGGTGCGGGCCATGAGAGCAGCCCGGTCGCTGGGCGAGCGCACCGTCACGGAGCTCATCCTGCAGCACCAGAACCCACAGCAGTTGTCGTCCAATTTGTGGGCCGCCGTACGGGCGCGGGGCTGCCAGTTTTTAGGCCCAGGTAGGGTGACATGAAGCATATACACACACATACTGCCCGGATTGCCAACGTTTCAGATGTTCCAGTGGGCTGATTATCCGTCCGCTTCCTCCTTCCTTTCAGCGATGCAGGAGGAGGCCCTGAAGCTGGTTCTGCTGGCTCTGGAGGACGGCTCCGCCCTGTCCAGGAAGGTCCTGGTGCTGTTCGTGGTCCAGAGGCTGGAGCCACGCTTCCCCCAGGCCTCCAAGACCAGCATAGGCCATGTGGTGCAGCTTCTCTACCGGGCTTCCTGCTTTAAGGTACTGGGTCTAACAGTACAAATGCGTACATTGTTCAAAGATCTGAGCTGGACTTAATATGAGCAAAATTACAGCTTCTATTCAATCTTTGAATAGTTTTCGGTGGTTTTACTACCGAATGCAATCTCGAAGAGGCTTTACGGTTCTGATAAAGTTTGTGCTACGACCTCCCACAATCTTTCCGGAGCAGCTGTAATCCAACTGCCTGGTTTCCGACCAACCGTTTTCAGCTGCACTAACCCGACGGCGTCTCATCCTTGTTGCCCAGGTTACCAAACGTGACGAGGACTCGTCCCTGATGCAGCTGAAGGAGGAGTTCCGTACCTACGAGGCGCTGCGGCGCGAACACGACTCCCAGATCGTCCAGATCGCCATGGAGGGGGGGCTCCGCATTGCCCCGGACCAGTGGTCCTCCCTGCTTTACGGGGACCAATCACACAAGTCCCACATGCAGTCCATCATCGACAAGGTAACATCATGGTCTGTTAGTCCTAGGAAACAGTAATCATCTACAGTACCTGTCAACAGTTTCTGTGTCCAGCTTACACATGCCTAGATAACTCAGCGACTTAACCATGGGTTTTTATCCATATAACTGTCTGTCACATGAAACCGTAAGAGCCATTGTAAGCTTACACAGAGGCAACAGCCCGATTGTATGTAAAAAAAAAAAAAACAACAAAAAATTTATTCAACACTAAGCTAAATAGAACAGGAAGGATCATAGCTCCAGTAAAGTGGTAGAAAGCCCAGTTTAACGCCTTCTGATGATGGTAGGAATCACGTGAACCCTCACCCATCTGAATCAAGTTAACCCTCACCCATCTGAATCACGTGAACCCTCGCCCATCTGAATCAAGTTAACCCTCACCCGTCTGAATCAAGTTAACCCACACCTATCTGAATCACGTGAACCCTCACCCATCTGAATCAAGTTAACCCACACCTATCTGAATCACGTGAACCCTCGCCCATCTGAATCAAGTTAACCCACACCCATCTGAATCACGTGAACCCTCACCCATCCGAGTCACCTGAACCCTCACCCATCCGAGTCACCTGAACCCTCACCCATCCGAATCACCGGAACCCTCACCCATCCGAATCACCTGAACCCTCACCCATCCAAATCACGTGAACCCTCACCCATCCGAATCACGTGAACCCTCACCCATCTGGGTTCCTCCTAGTTGCAGACGCCGGCGTCGTTTGCCCAGAGTGTCCAGGAACTGACCATCGCCTTACAGAGGACGGGTGACCCCGCCAACCTCAACCGCCTCAGACCACACCTGGAACTACTCGCCAACATTGACCCTAGCCCCGGTGAGAGACACCAACATTCACTATGTCTAAACTCTTATTCTAACCTAACTGATAGATAGATCTCTGACCACAGACATACTGGAGTTGGATTTTATCTCCAAACATTGTTTTTTTATTGTCCCCTTTCTGGATCTTAGGTGATTCAAAGTTGTATTACCCCTACTTTTAGGCACTTTTTGGGGGGACTTTTGGGGGCACTTGTGTATGTTTCACTGTTGGCTTATTGTGATCTACATTATGTAAGCAATACCAAGATGAATGCAACCAGGGAATTCGGATGGAATGGCGCCTTAGTGTTGTAAGGTTTCACAATAATAAAAAAAAAAAAATCAGAAATGGAAACAGCAGAGTCATATAGAGACCAGAAGACCTTTATTTGGGTTGATAGCCTAGCCTCCCCGGGGGCTGTTTTCTCTCATTAACAGTTCCATTACGACAAAATCAGCAGTCAACTGGTAAAGTACATTCCAGTGAAGCATATTCAACATTCCACTTGTGATGGAATCCTTCCTGAGAAGTGACTGCGCATGTTAGAAGAGAGTCTTACAGTACTTCTCTGATCCTTAGAAGGCCACACCTGGAACATTCTAGAAAGAAACGCAGCCCTGCACTTTCCTTTAATTTAATCAACAATAACTCAGTGTAGAATGTTCTGGGTGTGTTTATGAGCTGCACTCACATGTAAGTGGTCTGGGAGAACAGGAACAAGTTGTGGAATGTTTTCAGAATGACTCCACTGGGCATGACTCCATTGGGCTTGACTCTACTCGGCATTTGGCCTATATGACTCATTTTATTGATTTTGACTCAGTCATTTCATTCTCTTGGTGAAGCACACCCATTCATTGAAGCACTTTTTTTCTGAGTCCTTCAGGGGTAGCCGTTGTGTGACTGAAAGGAAGTGGAGAGGCTGAAATAACTTTCAGTTTGACTCATTGTGCAACATCTATTTTAAGGTCAATCAGAATTTACACATCTAACTTCTATTTGTCTAGTTATTTTTCTTACACATTGCTTTATATTTTCAATACAAGTAGATGATTTGATTGGGCTATATCTTTACATTTAAAACTAAGCCTGTCAGATTTCCAGTAGTTGATGGAATGAAATAACTCTTGATCTTTAAGAATATTGAAATATTGATAGAATTGTTTTTATGTTAAGTTATGGGCACAGATCGTTTACTGAAACTCTTTTTCTTAATTTCAGTCTGTTTAAACCCAGTTCAGAATTGTTTTGCTATGTACAGTAATGTCATTTCGCAACATTATTGTTTAATAGACAAACGTGTTTCAGTCGCTTATCTGTTGCATCAACTCTGATTGACAAAAGAAAAAAGTGTGTGCAAAATAATTTTGCTTTACGGTTGCGTTTTGTAAACAGCAATTGTTAACAACATTGATTTAGTGGTAGTCCCAAAGCCGAACACAACTGCACCGCTCTTGCGCATTTTGGTTTTAAGCCAAACTGAAACAGGTGAGCCTAATAATTTGGAGGAGGCAAATTGCCGGATTTGCTCCAGAAAGGTGGCTACAGCCCTACATGTACTGTATTTAGACATTTGTGAACAACCATTCACAGATAATCAATAAAGCATGAATGCCTGAGGGAGGAGCCGTGTGGTTCCTGTCGCTGTGTTAAACATGCCAGGGGACATCCGAGTGGCTTCACTCCTCTATACCACACAGGCGCTTATCAGTTGTTTTGTCCTGTGACCCCTTGTCTGTGCAAATGTAGCCTGTGATTCGGCCAGTGGATTTTCAAAACTCAAGCTACTGAAATAAACTGTTTTATTTCACCTCTGTTTTTACTCAGGGTGTCATTTCGGTTGCCGATGTCAACTAGAGATATGGTGTTACCTCTCTGGAGGTCAGAGAATGTGGAATTTTATTGGCCGACTAGTATGCATCAGAGGTTGAAGAATCAGATGGAAAACGTGTCATGTCTTCAGCTGTCTGTGGGTGGAGGGCTTGTTTGGGGCTGTCTTCTCATTGGGTGGTATTGAGGTGTTTTGGGGGAGTCTCCCCAGTGGATGGTGTTGAAGGAGGTGTGTTGCTGTGTTCTCCAGAGATAAGTGGTTATAGGGCGACATAGCTGAAGTATGTCACAATGGAACGCTGCACCCCCTCTGATCGCTATGGGCTTTACACTCCTTCGTTGCCTGTATTGACTCTGTATCTCGGATCTCTCCTTTCCTCCTGGCCTGTAGATGCCCCCCCACCCACGTGGGAGCAGCTGGAGAAGGGTCTGGTGGCGGTGAAGACCGTCGTCCACGGCCTGGTGGACTTCATCCAGAACCACAGCAAGAAAGGAGCCGACCCGCAACAGGTGTGTCTCTCTCTCTGGCTCGTTTTACCTCGCCCGGACCCAGATTCTTTTCACGTCGTCCTGGCAACCTCATTGGTTAATCCACTCATCGAAATCCCAGCTGATGAATTTGTGTTCCGGTTGCAGAAGCGTGGATTGTTGTGTCAGAACTTTATGCACCTTGTTTCTGTGTCTGTAGCCTCCCCAGCACAGCAAATACAAGACGTATATGTGTCGGGACATGAAGCAGAAGGGGGGCTGTCCCAGAGGAGCCAGCTGTACCTTCGCCCACTCTCAGGAGGAGCTGGAGAAGTGAGTCCGCTCTCAGTCTCTCAGCCAATGACACAGCTCACAAATTTTGCTGTCTTCCCGATCTGCATCATTACACCCACATTAGTGCCTGGTAATATGGCCTAAAAGGAATATCTTGATTTTCTTCAATTGTATCGGTGATTAAAAAAATGTTTATCTTCATATTTTTGGAATATTCTCTCAAAGTGAACTTTGTTTTACAATTTAAATGTAAAGTAGACTGCATTCCAATCAGTCTGCGATAATCAGGGCTTGTGAAATTTATGCCAAGATAACTATAATCAGTCTGTGACCATTTTCATTATTTTATGGAAATATTGTTGGCTTTTTTGTAATAATCACAAATCTGGCTTTCATGTCTGTCTAAAAATACCAGCTTCTCTATATAATTAAATGCAGACTTCGGGCAAAAACACATAATCCATAACTCAAGGGAATATTTTTGTTGATGAATATTTGCCTTTCAAAGTGTCATGTAAACTAATAAAAGGAGGGGGGAAAACCCATAAAAGAGAAATATGGCTTCTAATAAGTAATGTTTTGTTGCTGCATTCAACAAGCGTTTTCCTTTTTTTAACAGTTTGTTTAGATGGTGAAATCCAAGTGTCTGCCTGGATGGGCTGATTTCTCTGAACAAGTTACAGTGCCCTATGTGGTAGTTGTTTAGAATTGTTATAAATTGACTAGACTAGTATAACAGTCTGATTAAAACGCTGAAAGCGGTAACTGGTAATCAAGTCTTCCTTGACCTTTCTTAACCTGAATCTCATTCTGGGTGGTTTTAAAACCTCTTCCACTGGTGTGCATCGCACCGTTTTCATTCACGGTATTCCGTTTCACAGCTTCTGCCCTTGTCTGCATTTTAAGTTTCAGTTGTTGAAAGGTGGCTGTGTCCGTATCCCGGATGACTTTGTGTTTGTAGGTATCGTAAGATGAACAAGCGACTGGCAGCTCGACTCCCCGGCTCATCTGGTCTGCTGTCAGATGAAGGTCTGCCCCTGGACTTGGGGGTGGCCCGGAAACCCTCGCCCCTGACCAACGGCTCGGCTGGACCTGCCATGCCCCAGCTGATCGCCCGCGGTACAGACGGCGTGACCTACGACCTGTTGCGCAAACCCAAGATGGATGGCGGCAACACCAGCACCCCGGGATCGCCCCCAGACACGTATGTTGGAAACCCGCCTCCATCCGTTCATGACATTAATGATTGATTGACGTGGGCTTGTATCCAGAACTCTCACAATTCCTTCATCCCTCAGTCTGGACTCGGTGCCCAAACAGGGGTACCCCCAGCCCCCCCACGCCATGTGTCACCCCAGGGGCCCGGCAGACCACATGTCCAAACAGATGCCCGGTGGCGTGGTTCCCCGGGGGCCTCAGGCGTACGCCCAGCAGCAGCTGTCTGACATGTACTACTCTGACCCGCGGCCCCCACCCCCTGGGTCCTCGCAGTACGACCCCCCCCAGTACCCCCAGGGTAAGTTGTCGGGTCCGATGGTTATCTCGTTGCTGCGGACAGTTGAACGAGAGGCATACCGTTGGATTTGTTGAAATGGCGGATGTGTGTGGATTCTGAATGCATGCTGGGAGAAACCCTGATGTATCTGAATGGCCAACATGGGAAGTGTAACCAACAAGCCCCTCCCTCCACAGGTTACCCCTACCAGCAGCCCCAACAGTATGCCCCCCA
>JACXGI010000108.1:160745-174157 GCA_016801175.1 Esox masquinongy
CCCTGGGCCCCCGCCTCCCCCCCAGCCCTACCCCTCGCGTGGGGACGACATGGTCCCCGCCCCCCCCTACCACCAGGAGCCGGCGGCCAGAGAGCGATACCCCCAGGAGGGGTACTACCCAGCGGGGGCCCAGCCCCAACCCATAAGGTCCTACAGGGTGAGTTGAGTCGTGTTACCCCGTTGGTGTACGTCTGATCGGCAGCCCCCCCCGGTCCGCTGACAGGTTCACGTGTTTTTGGGCCGGACCTGCAGTAAGACACGATGTCCCCATCAAACTGACCAGCTGGACTCCGTGTCCAGTGGGTTTATTTGGTCAACATCAGTTCACTTCAGGAATGTAGAAGGATGTCTACAATCCGTTCCTGTCCATGAAGGTATTTCATCTAGAAGCACTGTCCAGATGAACCAACCCGTCAGTCATTGCTAGTGTCCCTGGCTGACCCTGATTACAGGACTTCCCTGGTCGTGCTCGTCATACAGGGCCCAGGGCCGCCGGGGGCTGTCGGATCAGTGTGTGGGCAGCGATATTAGCTACATGTATCGTCAGCTTTAACGTTAATCAATGTGACATCCAGTTATTTATTCATATTGCAAGCTGTTTCTCCCGGGCCCCTCAACTTGAACATTATTTTACTGTTGTTAGTGCTTAGCTGGGTGTCGTTGTAAGCGATCTAGCAGTATCTCTTAGCCAGTTGGAGAAGAGACGGGAATCGTATTAATTGCCTTTTGGGAACAACGCTGACAGTTTGAACTCTGCTGGGTTCCCTGACTGGTCAGGACAATTAAAGCTCTGGATGTCTAGATGAAGATGTTGCTTTGAAGAGCCATTCTGGTCACTTGGTCTGTCTGAAATCTACGTCCACCTGAAAAGTCCCAGCTTGCAAATCAGTCAGCGGTCTAGAAGACCAATTCTGGCCAATAGAAATAGAGTGAGCACTACTTGCCCCTCCCCATCAACCTAATGCATGAACCTGATTTGGATTTTTCTTGTGATTGGTTGATTTGACAGAGGCAGGGTCAGGTCACTTTCAGACAAGGTGAGGTAATTTTTTAAAAACGACCTCACCTTGTTTTTTTTTGAAGGAGCTCTGACCATGTGATACGAGTGCACCATTTAAAATGTGCCCCTTTTCTGCTAATTTGTGTGCGGACTGATAACAGCGGAGACCGCTAGATAAACCAGGTGAAGTTGTACTTGAACAGACCGTGTTGTGGGACACGGGGGTGGTTGTGTGGGCGTGGTGGGTTTCTGACAGTGTCCTGTGTGGTTAGGAGACCTACGGACGTTCCCCTCAGCCCACCCTGGACTACCTCCACCGCCGCCGCAAGGAGCTCATGGCCCAGCTGGAGGAGAGGAAGGTCATCTCCCCCCCACCCTTCGCCGCTTCCCCCACCCTCACTCACACCTTCCCCAGCGAGTACCCACCCGAGGTGAGGCTACATCCCAACACACACACACACACACACACCCATGATGGGACACACAGGGTCAAAGGCACTGGGGCCTGACTGCTCCGGAAACCAAGTGTTGTCACGTTGTATAACTGGGATGTGAAACCGTTATCCATGTGTGACATTTTGCAGAACAGTTGCTTTTGAGGCTGTTTCAGCTGTGCCACTGATGTGTCTAGCGATGACCGTGTTTCAGTAAAACTGGATGTTTTTGTGGTTGTCATGCTGTCCTCTGTGACTCTGGTAGTGGGGGTGTATTTAGCATGCGCGTTTCCTTGTTGGGATTCTGTCAGCGTGACTGACCGGCTAACGTTGCGTTGGATGTGTGTTCAGTACGGGGAGGACAGTTCCCAAGCCTTCGGGAAGAGCAGGGAGCCGGACTACGCGGGCCAGTACTCGCCCTGGTCCTGTGACACCATCGGCTCCTACATTGGATCCAAGGACGCCAAGCCCAAAGACATCATGGCGCCCGGCGCCATGGAGATGATGGTGAGTGACAGTTGGAAATTGGAAGAGGGCCATTTTGTCAGTGAGACGGTCACTGTTGAAGGGATTGATTAGAAGGATTTTATTCTAATAATAACTTGCTAGAACGTTCACTCTTACCCTCTCTCTCTTGCTCCCTCCCTGTATCTCTCTCCCTTCTCCTTCTCTCCCTCACACCGTCGCTGTGTAAAAGAACTTAGTTAAATTACTGCTTTATTGAGGTCTTGTCACTGACAAAATGAAGGGCCTTCTAAATGAAATTCCCCTCGTCAGCAGAATGTGGATGGGAAGACTCTGCGGGGGGAGCCCTCCATGGAAGCCCAGGTCAGACGGGGGGCAGAGGTGAAAGACGACGACCCCATCATCCCCTTCGGCCCCCAGCCCACTGTGTCGCGCTTCGGCGCCATCTCGCGCACCTCCAAGACCGGCTACCAGACAACTGGGCCAGTGCAGGCAATGGCCTCGGCCCAGGGACCCAACCCCAAACACATGGCCATGAGCGGTGGGTCGAACTGTCGCCAGGCACCTCTAACTGTCATCTGGGCTATGTTCATTAGGAACCCAGTTGAAACGCACTGAAACAATTTAATACTCCATTTAGTTTTCTGTTGCCAAACCTTTTCAGTTGTGCGTCTCAATGAATTGGACCCAGTTGCACTGTGTTTCTGAGATATGTTGTTGGTGGTTAACCTGTCGCTGTCCCGCCCACAGGGGAGTACTCCTATGGAAACCATAGGACCTGGGGTGGAGCTTCTTACCCCTCCCACCAAACTGGCTCCTCCTCTCAGGGACACTTTAGTGAAAGGTGAAGTGCAAAAGTCTCACTCCTCTCCTACTCCCATCCATCGTCCTTCTCATCTGTCACTCGTGTCATGCAGCCATCTTACCAACACTGTTCCCATCCGTCAGTTCTTCCATCTGATCATCATTATGAGTTATTCTGACGGCGCTGCGTCCTTGTCTCTTCTCCTAGGCTGCCTATGCCAGCTCAGGACAGAGAACAGCTGAAGATCGAGCTCCAACAGGTCAACCAGCAGATCAACCAACAGACCCAGATTCACAGTATAGAGGTGCTTCACACACACACGCACAGTTTTGAAATTCTGTCCTTGGGGATCAGAAAACAAAAGATACCCATGTTCCCTAACCTTAACCTCAATAACATTTCTCCCTAAACTTAACCTAGCCCATGCCAAATTATAAGTCTTCAATTCTTACCCCCCAAATCTTTCCCCTAAAGCCGGAATTCTCTAGTGGGGAACTGTCAAAATACCTTATGGGACCTATTTTTCACATTTTCCTATCTTTGTAGTGACTTCGTGTCCCCATATGCACACACATCTGCCTTGTCTCCGTGCATGCTCCCAACTCCTTGTGGTAGGTCGGGCCCCAGACGTGCAGTCATGGGGAATGAACTCCCCTTTCGTGTGTGTTTTCTGGTGTGGCCAGATGTGCTGGAAGACATGCCCAGATCTTCAACTCTCCTGCACCTACTGTGGAGTTGTTGCATCGAGGCCAGGCTACAATCACTAATTGGATTTCACGAAATTGGAAGAGAGGACTCTGTCCCCCTACCTTCGATTGAGCTCACTGGCACCCAAGCCGCCACAAGGGGTCACGCGAATGTAGCAAGGCGAACATATTGAATTACTAACCCCCCAAACCCGAGCGGTGCAGGCCGACGTGGTTGAACATCTGATTTATAGAAGAGATCGTGCAGCTGGGCCAAGTGTGCGACTAAACCTGTGACTCTCCTCGTCCTCCATCCCAGACTGCCAGTAACCCCCTGCTCCTCCAGAGGGAGGCCAGCGCCCTGGCAGCCCAGCCAAGCCAGAGCCAGCAGCAGCAGCAGGGGGGGAAGTGGCCGGGTTCAGCCGGGGGCTCCACCAGCCCCGC
Organism: Esox masquinongy; assembly: GCA_016801175.1. NCBI lineage: Eukaryota > Metazoa > Chordata > Actinopteri > Esociformes > Esocidae > Esox > Esox masquinongy. Next base: position 164,580 of record JACXGI010000108.1, read on the forward strand.
CTCCGTGACCAGCGAACAGCTCAGCATGGAGCTCCACCAGGTGGAGCGGGAGATCGGCATGAGGACCCGAGAGATGGCCATGGTGAGGCGGAGATGGAGGGGGGCAGTAGGGTGCCCTGTGTCACCGGGGTTTGGTTTGTGTTCAGGGTCTTGTCGACAGGCTTGTGTGTTGACCCCGTGTTGATGTGGCCCATGCAGGAGAGCCAGGTGGCCCACGAGGTCCAGTATAAGGTGAAGACCGCAGAGAACGGTCGGCAGGACCACAAGGCTCAGCTGGAGGAGATTTCTCTGGCCCTCGGGTGAGTGACGACACACACACACACACACACACACACACACACACACACACGCCTACCTCAGCGTGTCAGCTGTGTTTATTGGTGTTAACATGTCCAGGTGTTAATGGCTGTGGTGTCTGTAGGGAGGTGTCCAATGGCTCCAGTGGTCTGGGGCAGGATGGGCCTGTGGGCGGGGCGATGATGTCTCTGGCCAGCAAGGCGTCTTCGCTCAGCCTGTGTTCTGAGCCGGGGACGGCGGGCTCGGAGCTGCAGAAGAACGGTGTGGTCCATCCCTGCTCCTAGAACACTCACACACAGACACACACTTTAGGCTAAAGCATGCGCACACACACACACACACACACACACACACACACACACACACACACACACACACAGAAGATGAGCAGTATCTGCCGTAATATTAATTTTCTTTCTTTTTGTTCTGTGAATGAGCTTTTTTTTTCCTTTACAACTTTCATCGCCTGGAAACCAGGGCATTTGATAACCTTTATTTCTGTTTTCTATTATTTTTACTGGGACTATAAAACAAGGCTCTCAGAGTAGATAGGGCAACCTCAAAACGATGATCTTTTGATGATGATGATAATTGTTCAAAGAACTGTTCCAACATAGATACAATCATTTCAATGGTGGGGTGTTACTCAGTTACCCCCTCCATATCTATTGGCCCTGAACAAGGCAGCTAAATTCCAAACCAAGACCCCAAAGACTGTTTAAAGGCTGTCAAATGGAAACGTTCAATTGCGTGGACAACATTTTTGGTTGCATGCTCTGCACACCAGTCATGCCCTTTCCGACGTAGTTATGTCCACTGTAATTGGCATAATTGAAGTGTGTGTTATAATCACTTAAAATCCCATATGGCAATCCCATATTGTCACCAAGGCATTATTCATTAACATTCGGTGTCGTAACCGTTTCGTTGAAGTTCGATGATATAATTGCATTAACCATGGCACTTCAGTTGGATAATAGAAGTGTTGGAACGGCTGGCGTTCAGGAGCACGCCACCCTAAGAATCGTAAAACTGGACTGACCAGATGAGGGAGTCCAGGGAGACCACAAAACGCTGTCTCAGCCAGCCGTCAGAACCAGACCCCGATCGGTCCGCTTCAAGTCACATGAGAATACATGCCGCCCTGAGAAGTATGATTTTATTAGTGCATTTTATGAATACATCACATGTCTGTTTCATACTTGAAAAGCAGTATATTATTAATCACAGCATTCTGTTTTAAAGATTGCAAAAATTGATCTTTTTGATAATGAGCTTTCCTCATGTTTTCTATAAGGGAACCTACAATGTGCTTCTTGTGGGATGTGATGTGACTTGCTGCGTGGCGTCTTGTTTGTTTTCTGATGGGCTGGAATTCAGTCGATCTTGGGTCGCGGAGAAAGCACATTCCATGAAGATTAAACAGTGTCCCGTTAAGAGTTATACTAAGTGTGGATTGTCAGATGACAGGAATGACATTATCCTTGGTGCGAGACACTTGGAGTCCATTTCAAGTGTGAATGAAATCACACACAGTGATTGCTGTTCTTGTCGCTCGTCTTCCTCAGAGCTCCTCATCTGGTTAGTCAAAAGGCCTCCCCATTGGGATTATCTTATCATTGGTTCTCCTTAACTTCTATGAAGTTGCGTCCCCTTGTGTTTTATTTTTCTCGCATGTGTGAATTGCGATTAAGGGGGTGTGGCTTACCCGAACGCTGGTCTGTAATTGGAAGGAAAGCAATAATGTTGCGTCTGTATTCTGACAAAACCTTTCAGTGGTTTGTGTGTCGAAATCAACAATGAAAGAGTGGCAACGTGTTTTTAGAAATCCTTTTGACGTCTTACGAGCTCACTTTTAAAAATTCCTCCTATTTCTTTTGTTTTTAACCACACGCTCTTTGTTTATTTTAGTACAAGCAATGATCCAGACACTGTCCAGGTTGTAGTGGATGAAAGCCTGGAGTCTTGGCCACAAGCTGCCAGACACTTCAGCCCCTCAATTACCTAATCCCAAACCCTCAATTTGAAGACCTTTAGGGCCGACTTCTCATTATATTATATACAATATAATCCGTCTATGATTATCATCATCATCATTTATCGTTGTTGTTTTTGCTTTTCCTCTCATGAAATTGTTTACTGCTGATCGCGGAGGAGTTCTCCGTGTTTCTTCGTAAGCAGTTGTCCTGATTGGCCACTGAAAAGAGCGGTGATGAAATGCGAAGAGGTGGATCCTGGTTGTCGAACGGTTAAGGATACAAGTGACAGGGGGGTCATAATTTGGGTCTTGGTTTAAGGTGGGTAGTGGAGGATAACTGTTAAGCATGGATGCATCTGTTAGGGGTTTTTTTTGGTTTGTTTTCCAACCACACTTCATGCCTCACGCTGCTCGTTGCTACATTTTATTGTTTAGGTACACGACTCACCTATACATATGAGTATGTATACATACATTAATATACTAAGCACTATTAACGTGCCACTTCTTATTCTACTCGCTCAGCATTTATATTAAATGATCTCTATTTAGAATCAGCAAAATGTTTTTTTTTTCTCCCCTGTCCTCTGGTTGCCAACACAGACTTTATCCTTTCCCAGTTGAAGGACTTCTGTGGGCATTGACGTGTGTTCACTTAATCTTTTTGTGTTCAAACAAAGATACGTTCTCTATTGAAATATGCTTCCAAAAGAAGACACATTTATTGATGAAAATTTGCAACAACAACAAAAAAAAAATGTTTGTGTGTGCTAGGTTGTATCGTAGAAAATTTACACTGACTTTTCAAAATGAAGTGTGCTATACTGGGTGACTGTGTGGAAATATTAGAAATGTGGGATTTTCTCCTTCGAAGAGGTTAGCCGGGTAAGCCTTTAATTTAGTCAAAGGCTTGCTTCATATTTTCCAAAAATACTCCTCGGCCATCACGTCAGAATGAGATGATTTAGAAGCTGCCAAACTAAATTAAAAGCCAACTGAATTGGCACACTTGTGTTGTTTCTTTTCAACTGTCATTGAGTAACCACATTGCTAATCACTTGACACAGGCAGCGAAGTGTTCTTTGTCACATTTCGTACAAAACCTGTGTTTCCGCCGGGAAATTGTCATTGACCAGTTGGGTTTGTAGTTTTTTTGGGTTTTGTTTGTGTCGTTGTGGAGTGACAAATCACTGACTTCCAAGTCTTACTGTGATCTAGTTAAATGCCTCACAAGGCAAAGCATCATGTTGTCCATCCGCAGGGAAACTACTATCATACACACAGGTTGTGTAATTGTTTCAGAAGTCATGACCTGTGTCGTCAGTTCTGCTGTGAGCCTTAAAGAGTTTCCATCCAAAATGTTTCCCATGTTTTCAGATCACAAAAGTGCGCAGTGACTGGACACCATCTGTGGTGCAGATCCAACTATAAGCCTAGATTCAAAATCTTTGGCAAAGATGGGCATGGTTGGATTTCCTGAACTTCACTGAGCAACTGTCATCTTTGGTTCAGGCATATTGTAGAATATACACAGTCGATGCCACCGGCTGTATGCTTGAATCCACATGAAACCACTTGAGGTCTGAAATGTGCTTTCAACTTGTTTTGGAGGGAACTTGTCCCTAGTAGTCCACCATTGACAACTAACAGATGTGGTTTCTGTGGGAAAAGCAACAACGTTAATATCAGTCTCCTGCTTTCATTTGTTTCCGAGTGAAACGGCTGCCCACCCCTGAATTCACACAACCAAGAACCACAGCACTCTGTTACGGCTGTTTTGTGGCGCGCATTTTAATTCTAAACTCCTGGGGAAAACTCAATGGCTTTCTTTTATATGATTACTCCCTTGTAAGATATCTCTTAAATTAAGGTACAGGTTTGGTTTCAGCAAGAAAAAACGTTTTTATATGTATATTATACTCCATTAAGGAATGTTTAGAATTATCTTCTTCCAATGTGGATGTAGCCATTATTACGCCATTTTATGACTTTGTAAGAGAATTCACTGTGTGAAAATTGGTTTGCATTTTTGTATAATACAATCTGCTTTTTTGTTTGATACGAGAGGGAGGTCAAACTGGAAGTTTGAAGGGAGAAAAATTTACCTGTGAAATTAAGAAAAGGAAAAAAATTAACTTATGTACAACAGTGATTCTATGCTGATGGGGATGGATTAAATGATATTGCTAACTGACTGGTGTCTTGTTTTGCTTTCCTTTAGGGGAATGACTGTGTTTGAGAGCAAGTATGAATGTTCATAACATCACTTTCACTTTCTGTTTTCTTTGTGTTTGTCTTTTTTTTTTACTTTTTACTTTTTACAATAACAGTCTTTAGAAAATACACGTGAAAATAAATTGGTTTGATAACATTACCTAGCCCAAACCCGCAGAGCTCAACACCGCCCACCACCAACACTGATTAAGATCCAAACAAATCCTCAGTGAGAGGATTTATTGAGACTATCAGAACCAATTCTGCATTCCAGACCACAATATTCCGTATATCAGTCTGTTCTGCAGAGGAGAGGGCAAAACCCGACAAACCCTTCGAGCTGAGTGGAAAACCTGCCTAGGTATACACACTTCATCACACAGTGATGAAGATATTTGAGTTCCCGTGTCACCGACAAATCAACATGTTCCGCATAAACTCGGACAGTTGTGAGGAGACCTTGTCAGAGCCTCTGCTACCATCTTAGGAGGCTGCTAAACTCTGTCTTCAGATGCTATATCCTTCAACAAGGCTACAGCTGCGCAATAGAGAGCGTCTTGACGGGCTGAGTCGCTGTCAAGACAACCGCACCGGCCTTGATCTGAAGACGCCTCAGAGTTCACCTCCAGGGCCACAACAAAAAGTACTCTCGTAACTAAATGTTTCATCTGTACCTTTTCTTTGTTTAATGTTTTGTTACCATTTTTATGTATAACCAACAATTCGTTAAACAGACGTTGGCTAAGTTATTCATGCAATGTTATATTAGTATTCCTCATTACTGAATGTTTTAAGTTAACTCACAGTAATTTATGACTGAAAAAGGGTTGTCACTCTTTTGGCAAAATGTGTATATTTGCAGGGTGGCTTCAAAGCTGCAACAACAATAAATAGCTCTGCTACAGAACAAGATGTGTAGGCCTACAGTTGCAGGAAATGGGATTCAACACCTGTTTTATAAAGGAGAAAAAATACCTGTGTGAAGAGAATGTTATATGAATTACTCAATTAGCCAGTGCATCAGAATACACAAATGGGACATTAAACGTACACATGTCCCCTGTGATCTACCGGGCATGTTTTTTAATAGCAACAAACAGATCAATTTAATTACTATAGACTTCCTCAATGCAAAGAGACGGCTGCTTGTATCGCGCCATCTGCTGTCCGTCTGAAGTAATGCAAGTAATGAAAGGAGCGGAAATCGTTGACCGAGAAGCCGCCCGTTCAATTGTAGCGGCGGCAAACAACAACAACAAAACATTGAACTACTTCTTCGATTTACATTGTGCGGGAGGTTGTTATTAGGGAAGAATTTCCTGAACATCTAGCTATGTTTCGTCTCAGCGGTTCTGTTATAGTCAGTCGGGGAAGGTTTGTTGTTTACGCTAATATAACAAGTAGTGTTACCATGACTAGGTAGCTACTGTAGTGGCTAGCGTTGAAGTGATAGTGCTTGTAGAAGTATGTTTTTTTGGTAATTTCTTCAACATTCTGACGCAGATTTTTGAAAGTTGTCAAGTTTCATTTTGTTTTATCTAGAAACCCTTATTATTCAGTATGATAGCTCGTCAATGACTGTTTAACCATGCGAACACACTACTGTTACGTTTAGCCAGAAAGAAAAGTACCGTACTGTATGTAACATTCTAAATCTGCTACAACATTACATTAATAGCCATTACTACCTTAGATGGTAGCCTTAGTACAGTTAGTTATAAAGTCACATTCTGCCATTTCAACAGCTTGGCCTTGCCACTTTGTAAGGATGGGGATGTTGAAATATTAATTGTGCATCCATTGTCTGTATGTCACTATTTTACTATACGTAGGTAATGGCGGATGGAGAGCTGTGTCTGATAGATAAAAACATATCGAGGTAATAATCACGTTCTTCTGGTCAAGTCTTTACCTGGAACATCTGTATTGATGTCAGTGGAAAGGGTCTCTCAAAATGTCCATCCCTCATCGAATGCTCAACCTGTCACCCTCTTTTTAACATTAGTTTGCTGGAGATCCCATTGAATGCCAGTGTCACGTCCCTGAATCTGCATTGTAATCGTGTACGGAAAGTCGAGGGCTTGACCAACGCCTGGCATCTCCGACACCTGGATCTGTCGTCAAACCATGTCTCTCGGATTGAGGGACTAGGCTCTTTACAGTCGCTGAGAACCCTGAACTTGTCGTGCAACTTGATCACAAAGGTCGAAGGTCAGCCTTGCTCAAAAACCGAAAAGTAACTGTGTTACTGTGTAACATTGTCGTATTCATATTTGAACCACCCGGTCGTTTTTGGAATGTTATATGTCAGTTTTCTAATTTTCAGGACTGAATGGGCTTGTCAACCTGATTCGATTAAACCTGTCCTATAATCAGATAAGTGACCTCACAGGTATGTTTCAGTTTATAAATATGTTGTGTGTCCTACTGACCACAACACTACAGTAATAACTAGGCAAGTGTCTTTTCATGATGTCAAATTACATGTGTGTTACACTGGGAACAAAAGTGACATGATCATCTGTATGAAAAGTCCCACCGAAATACACTGAACAGTTATGTCAACTGTAGCAAAGTTAAATATAGAAATTTTTATATGCTGCGTTAATATTTTTGTACAGGATAAGAGTGACAACCGGCTCTAGCTTATTAAAATAGACAGCTGTACACCCCCCCACTCAAATAACCCACTGCTGTGATTGGTGGTTATATGTCTGAGACAGAACAAGGTCAATTTTCGATGAGGTGAGGTCAGTTCTTAAGAACAGCGTGTGTTTGAATGGGCTTGGCCATTTTAACGGTGTGATCATGTGACTGTTGTTCCTCTTTAGTCAACGCTCATAACATTTTGGTCCATGTCCACAGGCCTGCTGTACGTCCACGGGGCGGAGTACAAACTGAGACACCTCCATCTCCACAGCAACCGCTTGGATAACATCAACCAGCTGCTGCAGTGCATGCTGGGCCTGCAGAGTCTGAGTGATGTCACCCTAAGCTTGGATGGAAAAGGCAATCCAGTCTGCAGTTTGCCAGGTGTGTGGAAAATAGAGTGCAGTTGCTATGCTGTAATAACTACAGTGTGACAGGTTAGTTTAATAATCCAAGTGAATATTATCCCAAGGGAAATTGTGTATAACATTAGACCGTTAAAAAGAAATCCTTTAAAGTGTTATAAAGTGTACATTGTTTTACATTGACAAGTCATTGAAGATTTTTCTTTTTTTGTCATGAGCAAGGATGGTTTGTTAAGGGAGATTAAACATGCAGTGTTAACACATCCGTTCTCAAAATGTTGATGTGACAGTACGTGATGCTCATGAGCCAAAACCGGTCCCCGTTGTTTATGCATTACATCTTCCAGTAATATACGTATGATATGTCACACACTTTCTGTAAGTCATATGATGTGTTACATCTGTGAATTTGATGTGTTTAAGGTCCCGAAGTACATATTTAACACTTAGACACAGCAATGAGATGGATGAGCTTTGCGAAACTTCAGACTGAAGCTTTAGTGGTCAAACTCTAAATAGATTTGGTATTTTATTAGAATCCTTGTTAGCTTCAGTAGCAGCGTCTGTTCCTGGGGTCTGTTCCTGGGGTCTGTTACTGTGGCCTGTTCCTGTGGTCTGTTCCTAGGGTCCCCACAAAACATAGAACTTACCATCATACCAAAATTTATAAAAAGCGTCTGTGGTACAAAGACATAACACCATTACAAATGAGAGTATAACATCAAGAATACACACAGAGCTTCCCATTCCTCTCAAGTCTAGCATTCAGGTCTAGCAAACTTGAACCAACACAGTTAGAGACTGCACCGGGTAACAGGAAACTGTGAGCAGGAGTGTACCCTGACCTGCGTGTCTATGTTTCCTGCTTCAGGTTACAGGGAGATGGTGCTCCAGTCCTTACCCCAGGTCTCCACGCTGGACATGGTGGACAGGCTGGGGAATCCTGCCGCTCCAGGGGAGGACAGTCCCATGGACGTCCCTGGCCTGGAGGACTACCTGGACCTCCTGCTCTCCTCGGATGTCAGCGCCAGTGAACTGGTTACGTCCAAAAAACATGCTTTATTAAGGACGGCAGAAAGGGAAATGTTACACTGTTTGTAATCTTCATTCATAAAATACTTATCAAGTGTTTTGTTAGCGTTCATGAAGACTTTATAAATGGTCTTTAAATCTGGGGTAGTGAATTTATAGTGAGACCACTATAGAACTTATAATGTCCCCACAGACCAGAGGGCACGGCCCACCTGTTGCTACTCCACGAATTGACGAGGTGCTGAGCCAGTTCCGCCAGCGGTCCGGAGGCCCAGTGGATACCCCAGACCCAGCCGGGTCAACGCAGGCGCCCCAAAGTTCACAGCCAGGTCAGGCCAACGTGGACAATGAACACCGCATCCAGAAACTGGAGCACCAGGTGTCACGGCTCTTCCGGCAGGTGAAAAGCCAAGCATTCATTCTGTTTCGTAGTACCTCCCTGTCAGCAGATGTGTGCTGCAGTTATGTGCCTATTGGACCAAAATCAGACCGATATTTTACACACACGTCATCAGATCACAACACATCTATCGAAACATTCTTCCCTGTACTAGTTTGATATTTTCTGTCCACCCACATCACTGACAACGCTCCCGTCCCGGTCGCCAGACTCCTGCAGGGGAGGTCTCCAGCAGCCCGGCCACCTCCGTGGGGCCTGAGGTACGGAGGCCCAAGAGGGACATAGACAACACGTCAGAGAGTGAGTGTGACGGCGTGAAGGAGAACCGGCGACGGTCCCGGATCCCGACCCAGTCCAAGAGCGGCAGGAGTACTGCAGTGAAGAGGACGATCAACCCCAAGCAGCCTGTCAAGACCAGACGGGCAGACAGGTGACAGGCAGGCAGGTGACAGGCAGGCAGGTGACAGGCAGGCAGGTGACAGGCAGGCAGGTGACAGGCAGGCTGGTGACAGGCAGACAGGTGACAGACAGGCTAATGGAGGTTACTTGACATTGAAACAGATTCTCATCATACCTGCTAAGTTTTCTTTTCAATGACAGGACAGTAGGAAAGAGGTTAGGGAGACGGGAATTACGGAGGGAG
>JACXGI010000108.1:174257-193536 GCA_016801175.1 Esox masquinongy
GGGAGACGGGAATGACGGAGGGGAACGCGGAGGGAGACGGGAACGCAGAGGGAGATGGAGAAAGGGCACAGACAGTCCGCTAAGCCGGGGATCCAAGCCTCATATCCAGGGGTCACTGTGGTCTGGAGATTTGACTCCCCCGCCAGACTCCAGGACAACCAGCCCAGTTCTGAACCCTTTAGTTTGGGTTAACGTAACCCATTTCCATCCTATAATATTAGTATAGTACATGCTATATTAATGTTATCCTGCAGGTATACATTTTACATATGGGTGGCTCTGGGAGTCAAACCCACAGTCCTGAAGTGACCAAGATATTCTCTACTATAACACACAGTAAGCCTGTAGGGCTTACAGAGAACTATTCCCTTCTATGTGCAGCGATGGAGAGAGGTGCACGGGGAGGGCGTGTTCGGGGGTGCCTGAGAGGAAGACCTCTGACCCAGTGGGTCCGGCCAGGAAGACGGTCAGCAGCACCAAACAACCGGCGGAGGAGGAGCAGACCTACCGGGTAACGGTCACAGAACCTATAGTCTGTCCGCGTGCCAGTACACGTCTCTGGACAGTCTGGCTGTCATATATGACCGCTGTGTACCCGTGCCAGGATGTCCCCCTGCGTGTGTGACGTGTGTGTGTGTGTGTGTGTGGGTGGGTGTTTGCAAATGTGACTGCCAGGCCATTGTGGAGGAGCGGGACCAGGAGAGGGAGAGGCGATGGAAAGCGGAGCAGGCTGTGAGGAACCTGACAGAGCAGATGAAGACCCTGCAGACCCAGGCCAGCCAGGAGAAAGACCTGCAGAGCCTGGCCCTGCACACGACCGACAGGTCAGAGATGCACGCGCACGCGCGCACGCGCGCGCGCTCACTCTTTATTTCGATCAAAGCCCTCTTTCAATCTTCCCTAAACACCACATTCTGTCTTTCGTCACCCGCCTCCTCGCCACAGGCTGAAGGAGCTGTTGCTGAAGGAGCGTTCAGAGCGCTCCAGTCTGCAGGCCCGCGTGGAGGAGCTGGAGCAGAGGCGTCAAAGTGCCACGCTGCAACTGGAGCAGGCCCTGCAGCGGGAGGAGCAACACAGGAGGGCCCTGCACAGACTGGAGGAGAGCCGGACCCGCAGCGAGGAGGTCAGGGCCCGGCAGCAGGCCGAGGAGGTAGATCCAAACCCACTCGGGGTGAACCTCGCCAGATACAGCTGCTTCAGTACCACAGCTACGGATACTCCCTGGCCCCTGTAGGGTTAGGCTGCACTTAGCACACAATGTCTTTCCGGACCCTGTTACGGACTGAAAGTATGTGTTGTAGTTATGTAGACTGTTAGTAGGGCTGGGTTTACTATATCCAGATCGGGGAAACAATCCTTTGTTTCCAGATGTCTTTGTTTGCCAGTTTGCTGCGTGGCGGTGACAGGTGAGAAGGCAATGTTTGACCTTTTCATTACCTTTCAGGTGAAGAGGAGTCAGGAGCTGGAGAACAAAGCGTCGGCCCTGAAGAGGGAGCTGGACATCCAGAGGTCCTCGCTGAGGCAGCATAAAGACAAGCTGAGGCAGCTCCACGAACTGCTGGCCTCCAGGGAGCAAGTTCACCGGTAGTCTGCATTACCCTTTTATACACCAGAGGCCAAAACAATCACAAGGGCACGACAAAATGTTTCAAATCGCTGCCTTGAGAATTTGTCTTTTTACGGGCTCAGTGGACTCTTCACCGTTTCACTGAGTTTTTAAACGTGTTCTCCCTGCTGAACTTGACCCAGATGTCAGTCAGTCAGCCAGTGAGTGTTTGACGGTTTCGCCCCGGTCCACAGCAAGGAGCTGGAGGGTCGTCTGGTGCCGGGCGGGGCAGAGTTCCGGGAGGCGGTGGCTAGGGAGGTGGCTGGCGTGGAGCAGAGACACGCCCGGAGCAGAGCTGAGCTGGAGGAGCGACTGTCCCAGGCCGCCAAGCAGTACAGCTCCCTGGAGGAGGAGTTCCGCATGGCCCTCACCATCGAGGCGGCCCGCTTCACCGAGGTCTGGCCGTGGAACAACAGCTGAAGCTGTGCATTTATTCATTTCCACTTTCATAAAAATCCGGCTCACCTTTGATTCTGATCAAGTTTTTTTTGTAGGGAGTGTGTGTATTGTCATAATGTTGGCGCACAGTTTCCTACATCACTGAATGTACTTTAAATTTGGACTTTCTACTTATTGAGATTGAAGAAAACACACCGACTTTACAATACAGGAGTTTTGTAAATTTGAATACTTGGATATGATTTGATGAAAATGATATATTTTTTTATAGGAACAACTAACGTTTCTACCGGCGTTCCTGTGTAGGTGGAGCAGAGCTGTCTGCGGCTGAGTGCAGAGCTGTCTGAGGTGAAAACCGCCCTGTCTCAGACCCAACACAGGGAGAGAAAGGCTGCCAGCCTGGTGCAGGAGCTCACCGCCATGGTCAAGGAGCAGAAGAGCCACATCTCGGACCTCAGCAAAGCCAAGCGAGACGCTGTCGCTGAGCTCAAGGTGCAACACGGCCGTCTGGTTACAAGGACCTGAAGTTAGGGCTAGGAGGAAGTGTACGTGAGGTCGTATTTTCGGGTTCAGGTCTAAGACACGGACCCAGGATAAGAGCATTTTCGGTCACACCAAAGAGATACGTACACAAGCACCCTCAAATTAAAGCTTAGACTCTACCCTCAAACCTCATAGTAATTGTTTGATTATTATTGGGAAACCTTTGGATTACTGAGCCAAAAGAAGAAAATAATCAACACCGGTTCTTATGGAGATCCCTGCACGGTAGTGTGCTTGGGTTAGGAGTTGGGGCTAGGCGAAGTGCATGGGGGGGGGGGGGGGGGGGTGAGAAAGAGGCGGGGGGGGGGGGGGGGGGGGGTTTGGGGGGGGGGTGGGGGGGGGCTTGGGGTGGGGGGGGGGGGGGGGTCCGGGGGCGGGGGGGGGGGGGGGGGAGTTTAGAAGGAGGCCGGGTGCTGGGGGGCGGGTTGACTTGGCAGTGTGTCTGAGTGTGTCTGTGGTTCAGGAGCGCCGGCGGTCTCTGGAGGTGGGGGAGGAGGAGAACCGGCGACTGCAGCTGCAGCAGGAGCTGCTGAAGAAGGACAAGGCCAGGCTGCTGTCCCAGCTCACTGCCCAGGAGTCTGTCGTGGACGGTCTCAGAGCTGAGAGGAGGATCTGGGGACAGGAGCTGGCTCAACAAGGTGGGCGTTGTGTTGTCCGCCATGTGGGGAATACTGATCCGTCCCATCCATCGGTCTGCTCTGTGGTGCCAAACCAGTGGAGCTTTGCTGCCATTTACAGACTTTTAACGTTCTCATGAGGCCACATACACTCAGCTCAGGAGGTGTTGGCGCCCGTCTTGTAATGGAGCAGAAGTGAATGCAGGAAATAAACACAAACAATGAGTCATCAGGTGGAGCCAGCTAAATACATTTGGACACAGTAACTTCTCGAACGCAAAACAATTTGATGAGTAATACGTTTTGTCCACAAAAACATTTCAAATGTAAGAAATCGTATTACTCAATACAATGTTTGTTTGAAAAATGATTGTGTTGAAAGTGTACAGCTCCCCCTTTTGTATGAGCCCAAAATATGACTCATTGTTTGTGTTTATTTTCTGCGTTCACCTTTGCTCAGTTTCATAAAGGGTGCCAGTGCTTCATATGTCGACACTGGTGTCCCAATGACAGTGGTGGGTACGGCAGATTGGCAGGATGTTGGGACACATTGTAGGAGATTGGGTGCCTTTAAGCTCTGTCATGTTGTTGGCTACACTACGTTCTATCCAGTCACATCTACACAATTCTTCAAATTAATAGAAAATATGTAGATACAAATGAAATAATAAAAAAGGCTGAATTTGGCTCAACAGATCACATGAGTTCCATGGACTGTCTGTAATAATATCAGTTTAGATGATTTTAAAGGACAACCTCTTCTTCTGTCACCAGTAATTTCGTTCATCTGCATGTTTCCTCAGTCAACTATTGAATTTAAAGATACAAGTATAAAAAACAACAGGGATGTTTTTAGAAAGTAAAATAACGGGAGTGATTGTATTTCTCTGAGCATGCTTTGATTTGAGTCACCGCAATGAACCAGGGCCTTAATTACAAATTGGATATCGGTGAAAAACATGTGGTGAAAATAAATATTTCTCAGTCTTCTTGTGTTTTCTACTATGGCTAAACTGTCATCCCCCTCTCCCCAAAACACATAAACAGGAGCGTCTCTGTCTCAGGATCGGGGTCGCCTGGAGGCGAGGATCGAGGTGCTGGCTGCTGAACTGGAGAGTCAGAAGAAACAGAACGAGAGAGACAACGATGCCCTGAAGATCAAAGTGAAGATCATCGATGACCAGACGGAGACCATCCGTAAACTCAAAGAGGTACTCTGAACAGAAGACAATGTTTAGTGGTGCTCCAGTGTGGCTTGATGTCATATCGCTGTCAGTCACACTTGCAACATCCACATATATTGGTTTTTATAAAAAACGAGTAGTTCGTTTACTACCTTGTCCAGTGTAGTGTTGTAATGCTGTATAGAGGACCTGCTATCCAACCCCATGAGATGACCTGCTATGTTAAGGGTCTGATATCCAAACAGGCTTTAAGCTTTTGCTTACACTTAGTGTGAACTACTTTTTGAAACTAGGCTAATTTTGAGATAGGGCTAGTTGGAGTGGACGTAATAAAAACACCCACTAGAACTATTTATGATGTATAGGTGTTTAAAAGACCAGGGAAAATCAAACATCTCACTAATTCTGAAGTGTCCTCCTCTCCGTTAGATTTACACCAGACCTGGCTGAAATACTATGTCTGGTAGTTGAGTCTGGTAGTTGAGAAGCATCTAACCGCAGTGGAACTCTCACAATCTCCCTCCCACTCACACACCCCTCTCTTTTGCTCTTCCTTTTCTCCCTCCTCCAACCACTTTCATCTCTCCTCTCCGCCAGGGCTTGCAGGAACGTGATGAGCAAGGCCGGAGACAGCGTGAGGAGAACCTGCAGGCCCAGCGCCGGCTGCAGCGGCAGCTGGAGGAGGAGTCGGCCACGGCCCAGGACCTGAGGGACACGGTGGAGCAGCTCACCCTCCGCAAGGAGCAGCTCAAACAGCAGCTGGACCACAAGGAGACGGAGCTGGACCTGGTCAGGGAGGCCCACAGGTACGACGGACACACGCAACGGGCCGTGGCGACGTGACACGCGTTTGCCTTTCATTTAGGGGCAGGCGCATCGTGTCGGGTGAGGCGTCAGGTGATTGAGTTAACATAACGGAGTGTATTTACACACGCTGGTTTTAACTAACTGTTAGGAAAAACAAAAAACACAGTGGTAAATCTAAATAATAATCACTGATATTGTGTTATTTTTGCAGCTAAAATTTATGGATAATTATGCACACTGGTGAAAGTCCGAGGAGTGTTTTTTACTGAAAAAACAATGGGTTGGATTCAAAACAGTACTGCCATGGCACATGAGTGCCAGAGGCAGTGACTGGACCTCCCTAGTCCACCGGACCACCAAAGACCCAAAACTGTTATTGACCGTAGAAGCTTTCGTGTGACAAACATGCCAAGACTAAGGGAGTTTGGCATGTATGTCAGCTGATATTTATACCCCAGTGAAATAGGAGGTCATTGGGTACTTAAGTGTTCCTGTTTGTACTGTGTTTTCTTTGGCAGTGCATCCAATAAAAAGTGGCAGGCCAAGGCTGAGCTGTTGACCCGGCTGGAGAGCCAGGTGAAAAGCATGAAGGAGGGTTTCGACTCCAGAGAGAGCCTGCTGCTGGAGGACAGAGACAAGGCCATGCAGGCACACAAGTAGAATGGCTTTTACTAAATATCATATCACCTGTGATTGGGTCATTAATCTAATCAAGCTGATTATCATCGTAAAAATAGCATAAAATGACTGGGCTACACATTTAATCAAGTTATAACAATAAAAAGAAAAAAGAAATATAAAAAAATAATTATAATATCGTCATTAGTTTTATCCTAAGTGAGTTGGTATGAAGTAAATGCAGTATTTATTTGAGTATATTTGGACCATGGGGAAATGAAACCTACAAAGTGTTGTTGTAAGCAGCTAGCTCCAGTGACCAACTGAGTGAACAGACTAGACTCCTGCCCCGTGTGAGAACCTATACATCAGTTACAAAGAGATGGGCAGCAGACAGCCAAGTAGTTGGTGTTGGACCAGGAACCGAAAGGTTGCTGGTTTGAATCCCTAAGCAGACATGGTAAAAACCTGTCCTACACTTGTGCAAGGCACTTATACCTAAATGCTTCTCAAAGTCGCTCTGTATTAAAGCTTCTGAATATTTTCAATGGGCTCCTTGCCCTATGGGTCATTTTGGCTGGGATAAAGTATACCTCAAGTTTACTCATTAATCTGAGACATAATAATATAAGCAAACCTGCAGCAGGTCAGGCTGATGGTGGTGTGATGGTGTGTTTGTGGGTGGGGTTCCAATCCAGAGCGGCGGTGGAACAGCTTCACAGTGTGGACGACGCGTTTCGGAGACAGCTCGAGTCCCTGCAGGCTTCCCATCAGGCTGACCTCCTACGTCTGGCCAATGACAAGCAGAAACAGATTGATCAGGCCACTCAGAAGGTACGTTAATGGTTAGCAGTCACTAGAATGACTAGCTTGGCTGTATTCTTAGAAATGAGTGCTGTCCTGAGATGCTAGCTTGTCATCGCGTAGACCAGGGCTATTCAACTCTTTACTCGCAAGGTGCTGAGCCTGCTGTTTTCTGTTCTATCACCATCCAGGTGATGCTGACCTACCACACGTCTAATTGTCTAGTTGAGGGGGTTACAATGAATACAATGTGGAACTGGCTTTGAGGTCCAGAACTGTGTTTGAGGGATGTATGCAGTTAAAATTTAGGGTCTTGCATAGTCAAGCCAACACTGCCATCCGATATGTATTTGTGTTTTCATTTAATTAATTACATTAGCTTTCCAAAGTATCCAGGGTGTGTTTGTGTGTGACAGAGATGTTTTAAGGTGCATATTGTATTTAAGATTATTATGCATTATTATTATTATTGTGCATTATTATTCAGGTGTTTCAGGTAGAAGAAGAGATGCGTCAGCTCCTAGAGGAGACAGAGACAGAGAAGAGAACCATGGAGGAGAAGATGAGACGGCTTACTAGCGTATTGAAAGACTTTTAAGTACAGCTGGTGGCACATAATTTAGTCACTTCATGTCATGTCTTTTACCTGTCAGCTGATGAAAGCATTTCTTGATTACTGAGAAATGTGAAAAATTGTTCACATACTTTTTTTAAACGATGGACGGCTTTTGGACTTTTATGGTTAGGCCAGATGTAGTGTAAATATTTTTATTGATACGAATATAAATTTGTATCATGCTACATAAATGACGTTTTTATTGTGTTTTGGTTTTAGTAATTCTGTGAAATGTACATATTGCCATTCGTGTGGACTAGTGAATAAAGCAGCGGGTGGCTTGGGGGGTTGGGGTTGCTATAGCAATTGTAATCCAACGTCATTTCCGTTCGTTTTAAAAAACCCCGAACTGAGGTCTGCTGTCCTCTTGAGGTAAATAAACTGAATGTGGCGAACCCACGTTTCTCTAATCCGTTAGTTCACGACAGAAAAACGAGCTAAACAACTATACTGAAAGAAGAAACGTTTCTCATCCTGGAGTTCGACAATGGCTGAGTCTATGTGCTCGAGTTTGCCGAACTGTGGAGTATCAAGTCGCCATGAGAAAAGTTTGGGGCTCCTCACTATCAAGTTCGTGACTCTACTCCAAGAGGCTAAGGACGGCGTACTTGACCTGAAAGTGGTCAGTTCTCAAAGCTTGCTTCTCTATGTATTTTTCTTTATGCAAAGTTATGACGATGTGTTTGTAATCATACGGTACTTGAACAATGTACGTTTTTATTTTGTTCTATATTATAGTATAACCATGTCCTGAACAAAACTAATTGGTAAGTTGTGAAGTCTCGAGTTCATTTCACAATTAGAAATTAGAAGCCTTGAAACAAGCTTCACTACTATACTGTAAAATATTGTTTGCTAGCTGCTTGAGTGCTTTTATTATCCCTGCTTTAATTTGTCAGTGTAAAATGCACGGACTTTCCAATTTCAGACCCCAATAAGAACCTCTGCTATGAGCAACAGCTATACAGTAATGAGATTCCAATACTGTAAATGGCTAAGTTGGTTAGCTAACTAGGGGAGCTATTTTCTTAGTTACATGTTAACTTAGTGACCAAGATAATTATAACAAGGACACAACTTGGTTTATTGGAAGTTATCTACCTTGATTTAGCCTATCAAAGGACGAAACAGAAGTTTCAAGTCAATGCTGTTTGTTCTAAGTATTTAAACCCTTACAGTAAAGTAGGTTAAAGCCATGTTGTAGGTTATAACTACCCCAATCAGATTTATGTCGGGTTCCTGAACACTTGCATTTTCTTTTTGTGGTGGTTAATTGATTAATGCTGAGTCGACTAGGACCGCCTTGCCTTACCCCTCTACAAACTTAAACAAAGTCGCCTGTTTGAACTGGCAGTTTTAAACTCTGTCGCTGATAAGTTATACAATTTCCCTCTCCGCTTGCGTGCCAGCACTGACTAATATTTGCTTGGCGGACGGTCTCCCTGACCTCTCGATTTGCTTTCATTGAATTAAGTCTCATTCAGTCGTCATGTGTAGGTCTGCCGCGGTTAAGATTACTTTTCACCCGCGGTTCTGTATGTGGCTCATCGCGGAGTTCTGGGCATAACGGTTCTGTGATTTTGTTCCACACGGTGTATTGCCTCGACAACTCTTCCGCAACACGCGTTGTCCCAGTAATGCTCAGTCCAGGCGTCTGTTGCGTCTACTGACAGGCTGCAGACAGCTTGGCGGTGAGACAGAAGCGGCGTATCTACGACATCACTAACGTTCTGGAAGGAGTGGGGCTGATCGAGAAGAAAACCAAGAACATTATACAGTGGAGGTAAGGCCTGTTCCCGGCCAGGGTCAGTTACCATTTTGTCAATTTGCATGCAACACAAGCGACAAATATGTAAAATCGAAGACTGTATCACTGTACTAACTCCCGGTCCGTTTTCTGTGACAGAGGAGAGAACCTGGGCTGCCAAACGGCCGAGGTGCTCCAGCAGGTGGAAGTGCTGAAGGCTCAGCTGTGTGAACTGGAGGAGCAGGAAAAAGAGCTGGACAGCCAGAAGGCCTGGCTGGAGCAGAGTATCAAACACATAAATGACGACCTCATCACTAGTAGATATCCTTTAGCGTGTGCTCTATCACAAGGGGGAGGGCTATTGACGACTACGTTTTTTTTAAGGTGGGAGGGTGTCTGTGTTACTGATAAGTTGCTTAACTTGTATTGTAGAGCTTTTGAGATGATTTGGCTGGCTGGTTCTATTGTACTTAAAATAATAATTATCATGAAAATGTGTTTAATATAATAATGATCATCATAAAAGCAGGTTTAAAACTCTACTGTTCAGACACTAAAATGGAGATATGTACAGTACAAAACTTGATATCTGGATCTTATGGACAAAGGCCCCTCTGCAGTATTTTTTGCATTATTACCTGAAACAAGATGGCTGCCTGTTATCCCATAAACAATTCAGTGAATAGTCTGTTGTGTAAATACATTTAGATAAGGAGCTGGTATTCATATTGTAACATTTTATTCACACATAAATATTTGTAAATTACATAAGTATGATAAATGCATTTGTTTGTTGATTGATCTCAAGTTTTGATTTGAGTGTTTTTCAATCTTCAAGGATTCGTCCCTAGACACCTGGGCTGATGTTTACGTTAAGTGAGGGTGAAATTGGAGATTATTCCTTGTAATAAACAGTTGGCCTCAAACAATGGTAGTAGAAAATCGAACTGAAGCACAGAGTCATATGAAGACATACTTATCCAACCCTTTAGAAATGGGCAGAATAATTACACACATTAGCATGTCAGCCCAGTTCCCCACACATTGTCGGTTAATTCTCCAGGTCTTGTTTTTCCAGTTGCAGGTCATCACTGCTTTGCTCCACTCCAGTCTCTCCCCCACCCGATCCTTAACGCCAACGCCCACATACAGGTACGTGACGCACGACGAAGTCTGTGACGCGTTCACTGGAAACACTCTCCTGGCTGTGGTGGCCCCGTCGGGAACGCAGCTGGAAGTGCCAGTCCCTGAGACGGTATGTTGGTGGGCCGCGGTGTACCTCATACAGGGAACGTTTTACAATTCAAGTTGTCGTATTAATGTGACGTACCGTGGATAGATGAAAAGCAGGACACAAAAAACAATATCACACATTACATTTAGGGAAAGTAAAACAATTAACGCAAAAAAAGCATCTGAGACTTGCGGAGTCACCGTAAGGAGTTAAGTGTTTGTGTTCGAACGGTTCCTGTCCTCGGTGGTTAGGGTCGGAGCGGCCAGAAGAGGTACCAGGTGAACCTGAGGAGCACGTCAGCTCCCATCCAGGTGATGCTCATTAACAAAGACTCTGGGACCTCCAGACCCGTGGTCTTCTGCGTGCCTCCCCCTGAGGACCTGTCCTCCATGCCCACGCCACCCACCACCCCCGCTGGCCTGCAGAGGTTCCCCCTCGCCTCCGTCTCTGCCCAGTCCCCCGGCCCGGTGGCAGACGACGCCTCTGGCCAGAAGATGGCGCCGCTGCGCCAGTGTGACGAGGACCTGACCCCTTCCTCCACCCCCCCGGACATGCACATGGGTGAGGGAGGACTTGTCGTCCCTGGGTTCTTTAGCCGCAGTCACAAGCCAAGCCTGTTTCTACTTGGATTTTGATTTAGTACCTTACCTTAACCACGTTGTTGACCTAGTGTCTCAACCAAACCTTAAAATATATATAGTAACGCATA
This sequence comes from Esox masquinongy, assembly GCA_016801175.1. Classification (NCBI taxonomy): domain Eukaryota; kingdom Metazoa; phylum Chordata; class Actinopteri; order Esociformes; family Esocidae; genus Esox; species Esox masquinongy. Next base: position 185,142 of record JACXGI010000108.1, read on the forward strand.
TAGGCCAGTAATGACTGGTGTTATCAGCAGTTAAGTAAGCATTGAAGTCTTGACAGATCATTTTCTTGTATCTGAAATCAATAACAAGAGTCATGCCAGGCCACTGTTAACCGTCTTTGTCCCTCCTGTAGAATGTCACCCCCAGTTGACAACGCAGCAGTCGTTGATCGGCACGGCAATCCAGCAACCGCCGGGGATTCTGGGAGGACACTTAGGGCAGGACCTCCAGTCCATGCTGGACATGGGCAGCCTGCTGAAACTTACCAACACAGGAGACCAGATGAAGGAGGAGAAAGAGGGTGAAGGAGGAGATGGGATGGTGGGGTGGGGGGAGATTGGATGGGCGGGTGGTGGGGAGGAGGAGGAGGAGGAGGAGGAGGAGGAAGGAGAATTCCTCAGGGAATTTGAGTTTGAGGAAGGGTTGTTGACCCAGCGTCTGGAATCTCCTACCTGTGTGTTGTTTCAGGTGCGTTTGTTCTGTGTCCTCTAGGTGTGGCCGATCTAATAGACGAGCTGATGTCCTCTGATGGTAAGTGTCTGTAGATATTCTTTCTCGCCTCCCTTTTTGGTGTCCAATTCACATTTGGCCTCAGTAACTCCCCAGCCAGTCGGGAACGTTCGAGACATGGCCTTCGATGTGCATCTCGCCAAGTCCTTTTTTGGCTTTTTGTTAGTCGCTGGTAGTCCACATCTTGTTTGCCTCACCCTCTGTTAAGCCACGACCGGGATTCAAACCCTTGGCCACTGTTCCACTCGCGTTCTTTGATTTTTATTTTATTTTTTTAACCGGGAGTTCCATCTAGATCCAAGGGCTTTTACAGTTACACGCAATCAGCACAGCATTCTCTGGCAGCACTCAATGTTTTATCTCCTTAAAGACTAGGTACTAGTGCTTGAGCATTTTTTTTGGTGTGTTTCAGTGTTCCCTCTGCTACGTCTGTCTCCAAACGCCGGGGTGGACTACAACTTTAACCTGGACGACAACGAGGGGGTTTGTGATCTGTTTGACGTCCAGATCCTCAACTACTGAGGCATGTGGGGGGTCTCATGTCTCCACCACTGGGGTGTTACTTTACTTTCCCCATAATGTAAAGTTTTATTTTTTATTATTTGGTTTATGTTCTGTTATTTGTGCACTGCCTATTTTGAAGCCAATAGTTGCACTGTTAATGATCAGTTTGGGATCAAATGGGTGTTTCCAGCCCCTTAGAGATCACCTACCTATTATGACCAATTATGCCCGACTATCAGTCATCTCAATTTAAATGGGCATTTTGGTCATTTAGCTGGAGATTTTGTCCAGAGATACTCACTGGAACAATTAGATACTCATGACGACAACAGAAGCACAACTGTGGATATTTAATTTCAGCTCTGGGATTTGAACCAGTGATCTTGGCTGATGGCCAAACGGATCAACCACCAGGCTGTTTAACTGCCTGTCATTGCTGGCTGTCGGTTGTGAGACAGTGTGGCGATTGAATGTTTCTGCCATACGATAATCTTCTGGTAACCAATTATTGGGGTGTTTTCTGTTTAAAACGATATTCAGTGAGTTTAGAAACAAACCGCAGTGCGTAGTTTGGTATGGAAGTACTGAGTCAGGTGAAAGGAGAAAGGAGAACCGGGCTACATTCTCTGGAAAGATGGAGTTGGCCCTGTGCCTGTTCATTAGTCCATCCTTGTGTTTTTCACTACCTCCTATGGGGTGGTTGTTGGCTAACCAGCCTTTCAGTTCCACGTGTTGCCGTGTGGCATTAGGGTGTGGCGTTGCCGTGTGGCGTTGCCGTGCGTTTACAGACGACCTGCGTACTTTCCACAGCGGGCTCACGTTCCATCGATGATGTGCTTTTCTTGACATGTTTAGCACTACATTTACGGGAGTAATATGTGATGAGTGTTCAGTACTGACAGACAACAGTGATTCGTGCCTCCGGTCATAAAGGTTTTTGTTGATACGGTTTGATGGTTTCCCGACCAGGATTAGTAGTGATTTGGATTTATCGATGCACTGGTGCTCTCTCCACTCTGCCATGCAATGTGAAGCTACATCTTGCCGCATTGAGTTTTTTTCCCACTAATTTGTCTTCCAACCTATCTCATCAGCTCTGATAAAGAACCGTAAATGGATGTTACTGATTTTGCTTTGTTAATTGTGACACTGCCAATATGTGCTTGAAAGTTATTTTCTTTAACTATTTATAGTTATTTCAATCGGTATACATGTTATTACATAAATTGAAAGATAATTATTCTGGTTATTTTTGCGAAACTGAATCTTTTGAACTGCCTGATTTTCCTGGGGGTTTAATCTGCCTAATGACAGTTATTGGTCTGAATTTTCATAGACCAAAAATTGGAGTGCCTTGTATAAAGCACTTGTGGATTGGTTCCTGTCCTAATCACAGTAGTATTTTGTTTTTCTAATTTGTTTTCATATTGTATTTGTACATTTTGTTGTTTCAAAGTTTTATAATAAACTTGTTAAACATTCAATTGCTGTGGGCGACTGGTAATGTGTAAACAAGCTGTTATGCAGGGATATGAGTAAATCCCATCTGTCTACTTGTCAAAGCAAGACATTTCTTCAACAAGAATGTGCCAGGTTGCAACTAAATCATCAACAATCGATCATTTACAATATTTATTTTCCCAGTGACTTCTGTTTTCACAAACTGATTAACGTCCTTTTCTGTGGTGGCAGCAGAAAAGATAAATGTTTAACTGTTACCAACACATTTCTTAAATACTTTTGCAGTGGGGAGTTGTAGTTAATCAGAGCAAGTTTTGCTAAGGGCTTTTACCACATAAACAGGAATGGCATGTAAGTGGAGCAGATGTCTTGGAGCCTTGAATGGCTTCCCTGGTCTTTTGCAGCGGAAAAGATTTTCAGATTTTTCCTTCTAAGCATCCAAGCTGAGTGAAACACAGTTTGAGTCAAATGGAATAACAATTTCCCCAAGTCTTTTGATGATGGGGATTTTGGTCATGGGATCATTTTGAGACTTCCTAGGGCTGATCCCTATAAGTCTTAGCCAATAGTAACCCAAAAAATTAACACTTGAACGATGAGGGGAAAAAAACTAATTTAGGCTCATGTTTACAAGTTATTTAAATAGAACATTCCACACAGTTCTCCTTTAAGGGACTTTATTTCAGTATTGCGTGGCTGTTTTACTACAATATAAAAATTAAGTAACATTTATGTAAAATCCATTTGACAATGTGAAACCTGGTTGCCGCTTAAAGGAGAATAACACTTAACTGGTAGTGGATCTCAACCACAAGGCCTTCAGCACACATCAATATCCACAAAGAAATGGTAATTGACTGCAAAACAAAACGTTTTCAATGGCTGTTTCTGTCTCTGGACTAGAATCCCAATTAAACCTTTTGGTTTGAATCCAAAAGGGTTGTCTATGCTCCGCCCAAAAAACTCTCAGATCTGGAAAGATATTTTGTAAATGCATGTACGATCCCTCATAATGTGTTAAATCTCAGAACAAATATTGGATAGGTGTGCTTGTTGTCCTAAAGTTTCCGCAGAGGTTGCTGTTGGATGGCTGTTGTTGATCGTTTCTTCATGGGGTAATGGGTACATCTGGGTTTCAAATGTCAAGAGAAACTCTGGCAACAAAATAAACTTTTTCCACCTAAAGGTATTGCCCACATGATACTGTCTGACCTGGTATCTCTCCTTTACTCCCGGTCCCAACAGCCTAGGCTATGCAACAGTTTTCAGAGTGAAGATTGGGATGTTTTTGTATATCTTGGCTGGCTTTTTGAGGAATGAGTATAATAGATTGAAATCAGTGTTTCCTATGCGTTCCCAAATGTCTGCTATGAGCATGAATACTATTCAGAGAGATACATATACATACTGTGGGTATATTGCCCCTTTTGATTTTTGAACTGTTGCTCAATGGGATTGAAGTGGATTTAATAATGATTTTGTTTTCTTATTCTAAATGTCTTCACGGATTAATAGAATGCCAATGTATCATTTATGCTGGTATACTGAACGTATATATTATGTTTAAATTAAGGTTTACCTTAATTTAATATAGGTTAAATATAAATATAGGTGCATATAGCTGTTTACATAAGGTTTTAGGCAAACTTTAATTTGTTCATGAGTAACTCTGTAAAATAATACTACTGCTTCTTCTGACCTGAAAATATGGTCCCTCGAGTATTGAGCACATATTAATCTTCAAAGAGCAGAGTGCATTTTGAAATGAAGGGAATGAAGGGAAGTGATTTGTAGAGGGTTAAGCATAAAAAACTCAGACATTTATTACCTTCAAGCATGGTTGATATCTATGCTCTGAGTGATTTCAAACCGCCCAGACACATGATAAAAATGAGCCGCAGGAAGGAAACTGCTTTAGAAGGTCGCCATTCATCAGTTCAACAGCAACCGTTCAATTGTTGTGACCGGAGAAAAGTGACGATAACCAGTAAAATCCTACCGGAAAACTTGTTTTACACCAGACAATGGGAGAGGAATTTACCTTTCAGCAGAGCAATGACTAATGACTTTGTTTTAAAAGTATTTTACTTGAAAATAAGATAAATACCATTCCCGCGCACATCCAAGTGCCACACCCCTTTGGGTTTAGCGTAACGCAAAACAATCTCATACACAGTTGCTCAACATAGTTGAGGGGTTTGTTTATTTCCCGTACATTTAACCAAGACAAATCTTTGGATTATGAATATAATTTTGGTTCCGTAATGGTGGGAATGAGATTCGACTCGCTACAGCGGAACCACCCTTACACGTGCACACAGCCTCGATCCAATCTTCAAGCACACCTTATAACAACAAAGAGGTGCTTAGTTGGACTCGAAGCTTTGCTTTCTGGGTAGTAAAAGCCATCGCAAGAAGGCCAAATACGTCAAGGCATTTTTAGGACAGCTAGACAGTCAAACTGACACAGAACACGGCTGATGACTCAAGACACCAAGGAACACCGCTGTCAACCAAAAGCCTTCCTATAGCGAAAGGACTGTGAAGTGTCAAGTTTTGTTTGTTTTATGAAGATGACACGCAAGCTGTAGATAATTCAGTGAAATAACCCATTTTGGTCTAAATGCCGGATCCCCTGAGGAGTGGGACTTGACCCAGGGGGGCGTGGAGTAGTAGGTTATTGCCTGCCCTGTGGGTGTGGGTGGAGTTATGGTCAGAGATCAGTTCTTTGAGATAAGGAGGGGAGGAGCCAGGAATACAGAGCATGATGGTGTATGCACTCACCACCGTTAAGTTGTGCTCAGTAAGGGCGTCTGAGAAACTAAATGTAAATACATCCAAAATAAAAGTCCAGCCTTGAGGAGACAAAGACATGGAATATCTTCTCTGCAATATCCGCTGTTCCGTCCTGCAGTGACAAGGTGTGTCATTGAGGACTAGTGGAACCTTGTACAGAGTGCCATAAGCCCTGTTTGGAGAGGAGTCAACAAGGCCTATAGTGAACAGAATACCATCCCCACGGTGAAGCATAGTGGTGGTTTGGGGGTGTGTGAGCTCTAAAGGCACGGGGCATCTTGTGAAAATTGATGGCAAGATGAATGCAGCATGTTATCAGAAAATACTGGCAGACAATTTGCATTCTTCCAGACGAAACCTGCGCATGGGATGCTCTTGGACTTTCCAGCATGAAAATGACCCTTAGCACAAGGCCAAGTTGACCCACCAGTGGTTACAGCAGAAAAAGGTCAAGGTTCTGGAGTGGCCATCACAGTCTCCTGACCTTAATATCATCGAGCCAGTCTGGGGAGATCTCAAATGTGCGGTTCATGCAAGACATCCAAAGACTTTGCATGACCTGGAGGCATTTTGCCACGACGAATGGGCAGCTATACCACCTGCAAGAATTCTTGGCCTCATAGACAACTATTACAAAAGACTGCATGCTGTCATTGATGCTAAAGGGGGCAATACACAGTATTAAGAACTAAGAGTATGCAGACTTTTGAACAGGGGTAAGTTAATTTTTTTCTTTGTTGCCATGTTTTGTTTTATGATTGTGCCATTCTGTTATGACCTACAGTGGAATGTGAATCCCATAAGAAATAAAAGACGTGTTTTGCCTGCTCACTCATGTTTTCTTTGCAGATGGTACATATATTACCAATTCTCCAAGGGTATGCAAAATTTTGAGCACAACTGTATTGGTCAAAGAGAAAATGTTCAACAACAAATTATTTTGGGGCCCTCGGCATACTTGGAAAAAAAAATGTTTTCTTTGAAAATGTTCAATAAAATGAGTTCTGTCCTACTTCTAATAGGTGTGTCCTACAATTTCTACTTACTCTGAGCCCCATTAACATCTTGACCTCTCTTGGCCATTTGAAAGGGGTCATACAACACAATGTCATCATCCACCACTTTAATTAACATCTGGTCTCTTTCTGTTGATATACAAAATAAGGAATGTAAACATTCACTTTATCCAGGGTCACTGTTAACCACATTGAAGTGGACAAGCTTTGGTGTCAGACAGATCTGAGATACAACATACAGTAGAGATGGTTAGAGGAGTTTTTTAGGAATCATGTTTTTCTAGAAAGGACGTTATCACAAGTATCTCCCATTCTGAAGTAGTCAACTAAATGGAACTTGGAACATCTTTGGCTGATCCCACCCAGACAAACTAATTGGTCACTGGCTGATCCAGCAGATGTCCTAGTTAGTCATTGGCTTATCCCACAGATGTCCTAGTTAGTCATTGGCTTATCCCACAGATGTCCTAGTTAGTCATTGTCTTATCCCACAGATGTCCTAGTTGGTCATTGGCTGTTCCCCGAGATGACTCTGTTGTTTTATCACATGCTGGTCATTCATAGACAGGAGGCTTTATCACTTTCACTTTATTCAAAGTAGAAAGAAAAGTCACTGTAATATTACCATGTGTTAGAGAACTCTGCCTGTTTTAGAGAACTCATCTGGTTTAGAAATGCCTTTTTATACTTCCATTCTAGAATGCATGACACACACACAGCTTTTTATTGAAATGCTTTTATTTGTGTTTCTGTGCAAATTATATGATGAAATGTTTACATATGTATGTATAAATAAAACATATGTGATTTCTTTGATACATTATTGTTATAAAAGTGCATACATATGAAATACCATCTGCTCTCTCTTCCTCTTCCTCTCCCCTCTCTCTTCCTCCTCTTCCTCTCCCTCTCACTCTTTCCCTCTTATATGATAAAGCTACTTGTCTCCTGTGAGGCGGAGTGAGAGTTGTTGAAGGACATCTCCACAGCTTGCTCCTCTCCCTGCTCCTCACGTCTCCCCCGCCGCCTGCTTTCTCCAAACACCTTCGCTGCTTTCAGCACATGCTGTCTGAAGGAGGTTCCAAGGAGGGCGTAGAGAATTGGGTTGAGACAGCAGTGGGTCAGAGCCAGGCTCTCTGTGACCTGGGCCGCCCGGTCCAGAACCTTACTGGCCTCGCACTGGGTCACCAGGGTGTAGACGGAGTCCATCGCCCGCCACATCTTCACTGTGTTATAGGGCATCTGAGTGACCATGAACACGACCACCACGACCACCAACACCCGGATGGCTCTCCGCCTCCTTCCGCCGGACTGCACCGGCAGCCGCCTCAGTGCCCGCACCACGCCGGTGTAGCACCACGCCATAACCAGGAGTGGCAATAGGAACCCCAAGAGGACCTCCACCACCTCCAGGCAGGCCTTGGCCTCCTGGGCCAGACTGTGTGTGTAGAGGGCCAGGCAGACCCTCCTCCCGGAGATCTCCATCACCGTGGAGAACAGGAGGTCCGGGAGCCCCAGAAGGCCGGCGCCAGCCCACACCCCGAGGCAGACCTTCCAACAGTGGGCCCGGGTGAAGACCCGGTACAGCCCACCCTGGTCCCGGTCAGACGTCACAGTGGATGCCAGGTAGCGGTCCAGGCTGATGCAGGCTAACAGCAGCATGCAGCAGGTGAAGTTGACAGTGTAGCAGGCCGAGACGATCTTACAGAGGGGCAGGCCCAGCTCCCAGCCACGCGCCGTGTCCGCAGCCCAGAACGGCAGGGTGACAAGCAGCAGCAGGTCGGCTACGGCCATGTGCGCCAGGAACGTATCTGTCATGGTCCTCCTCTGGCGCTTGTGGTGGATGTAGACAGCTAGCACCACAGAGTTGCCGGCGAGCCCTAGCACCATGCAAACCACGTACACCACGGGGAGGAAGACGCCAGCGAAGGAGCGCACGTCAGCCTTCTCGCACACGGTGTGGTAGTCCTCGTAGCTGAAATTGGAAGTGATGTTGTCATGGTAATCGTAGTCATCCTCATCGGGTAGATCCATGGTGGAGGAGTGTCTGTATAGGACACAGCAGGGGTACAGAGTGTCTGTATAGGACACAGCAGGGGTACAGAGTGTC
>JACXGI010000109.1:0-45393 GCA_016801175.1 Esox masquinongy
CTCTCTGCGGACCATGGCTTTTGCTCTGAGATGCAACTAAGAAAATGTCAGGAAAATCCTACTAAAACAGCTGAACTTTATTTGTGATTAATCAGAGTCACTTTAAATGATGGCAGGTGTGTAATGACTTCTATTTAACATGAGTTTGAATGTGATTGGTTAATTCTGAACACAGCCACATCCCCAGTTATAAGAGGGTTTGCACACTTATGCAACCCGGTTATTGTAAGATTTCTATTTTTCATTTTTCCTCCTCGAAGATTTCAGTTTGTTTTTCAATTGAATTGTTCACATTAAAAGTGGAAAAATTTCTGACATGATTTATCTTTGTCTCATTCTTTTACATCACAAAAAACTGGCATTTTCACAGGGGTGTGTAGACTTTTTATATCCACTCTATATATATACACACCGATCAGCGATAACATTATGACCACCTGCCTAATATTGTGTAGGTCCCCCTTTTGCCGTCACAACAGCCCTGACCGATCGAGGCATGGCCCTTGACAAAGTCGCTCAGATCCTTCCGCTTGTCCATTTTTCCTGCTTCTAACACATCAACTTTGAGGACAGAATTTTCACTTGCTGCCTAATATATTCCACCCACTGACAGGTGCCATGATGATGAGATTATCAGTGTTATTCACTTCAACTGTCAGTGGTCATATTGTCATGGCCGATCGGTATATACCGATTAGCCATGATAATATGACCACTGACAGTATATATATATATATATACCTATGCTCATCTATTGTGCTAGCATTTTATGTTATTATTATTTTCTTCACTGGCTTGGTTTCCTAGGCTGCTACCGACAAAAAATGTATGTCTGATAATCAAAAAATAAAATATTGTTTTCCCACATAAATCTCCATCTGTACATGATGGCTTCATAAATAAGTGCAGGCGTTGCGCATATCATTTTTTATTCTTATCTATCACGTATTAACCCCCCCAAAAATAAACCTTATTCTATATTTGACTTTTGGAAATAGCGTATTGACTTTCTTAATGTATCCCAACAGCAGGACTACAGGCACAATATCCTCATAGGGTTTCTAACCAAACCTGTTAACATGTAGCTAAAATCAAGGTGATTGCTGCAAGGGACATGGCTAGATGTAAGAACAGTCCAGCTACAGTGCTGGGAATGCACATGTTGGATACAAGCATGTACCCCAGGAATACTATACCACTGTGGCAACACTGAGTGATTAGGTCCAATATTCAGTATCTTTGTCGCTTTCCCACACTCACACACACACTCACACGCAACAAGCATTCAGTTGCTCAGTTCAGATGTTGTTCATTTGAGAATGGACACTTAATGGAGGGTTAACTTACTGCTCACAAAAAACACAACCCACCACAAAATGTTAGTTGTTTAGTTCAGGTGTTGTTTAGTTGAGAAAGGCCAGTTAATGCAGCTTAAAAATAGTAAACGTTTGTGCAGGAATCTGGTGTAACACGCTACACTCCTGATTCTGGACCACACATGCCCCCTAGTGACCAGGGTTCAAGTCTTGTCTATCCAGCCCCTGCTTTCTACTGCCATTGAAAACATACATATTTTATGATTTGTATTGTTATTTTATTACTTCTGCCACACAAAATGTGAAACATTGCAATGTTTTTCTCATGTTCTCAATTAAGGATATCAAAATGTTGTTGAATGTCTTGGTTTATTAATTGTTTCAAACTGCTTTATTTCAACACAAGGCCTGTTACAACTGACCCAGGAGGTGGATTAGAATGTAACATTTCACTCCTCATATTCGAGACAATCATACTTTGTCTGTTCAGCTCCTACAGTAGATCAATTTGTAGCGAACAGATGAAGTGTTTGTATGAACATGTTAATATAGTAGCTTAAACAATCTCAGAGACTTGACTTGTTTATTTTTTTATTACAACCAGCCCTAGAAGACACTGCTACAGGAAGCTGGAGGTAATGAAAAATGCATAATTTACCCAGAGAGGAGCAGTAGCTTTTTTGTTAAATCCCATGTCTACTACTCTACGTCCTACAGTCGAGGAGCCTCCAATGATATAGCCAACGTGTGAAATATCGAACAGCTGATGGTTGAACAAAGGAATGTGGCTGTGAATGCGCAGAGCAGTAGGTTGGAAAACCTGAATGAGTCAGGGTCAAGGGATTGGTTGATAGAAAACCTTATAAAACAATGAGGATCCAGCATTGTACAGACGCCACATAACTATGTTATACCAGAAAAGCGTACTGAATGACCTGCCAGAAAAATGTGAGCGCCCAGCAGACTGGCCCACGTGTCGACATAGATTCACACGGTAGCCTACATAGCGGTAACAAAGAAAGATAATGGAGATGTCCAAGTGAGAGCACTCAAATACTCTATGGGCCCTGAATCGGAATATATATTCAGGACAATGACGTTCGACTAAGACAAATTCTACGGATATATGCAAATAGGCAAAGTTTGAGCACTACGTTTTGTCGATGAGAAAAATGTAATATACGAGAGGGCGTGCTTCTACCGGCGTACGCAAAAACCAGGAGAAGAAGCAGAAACGTTCATCGGAGCACTCTACGATCTCGCAAACAAGTGCGACTTTCGGGAGCAAAGGAATTATTGCATTAAAGATATACTCATCGAGGGAATTCGAAACAAGGAACTCTCTAGAAAAGCTGATGACAACTCTTACTTCGGAGACCGCGGTCCAGATGGTATGGCAAACAAAAAATGTCGCTCAGCAAATAACACAGCAGAAGGGAGCAGCTTTCAGGAATCCCATGGAATCCCTACAGAAAAAAGGGATGACAACCGTCCAGGAAGAGAAGGACATGATAAAGACTACATGAGAGAAAACCTTAGACCAAAGTTTAAAAAGTTCCGGTGCCAGAAATGTGGAAAACAAGGCACGAGGAAGCATCATTTACCCATTACAGTACAGAGGACAATCTAGCAAAACTAGCTGGTGCCAGTTTTCTCATCACTAAACGCCACCAGTGGGTTTTGGCAAATACCATTACACAGCGAGAACAGCCTCCTTACGGCGGTCATAACTCTGTTTGGGAGATATTGTTTCAAACGTCTCCCTTTTGGAATCTGCAAAGCATTGGAGATATTACAGTGGAAAATGACAGATTTGTTGATTGGGCTGCAAGGCGTTCAGTGTATATACATGATGTCATAGTCTACGGGAGTGATGTGAGAGAGCAGCAACTGAAGTTTGTCTTGAAAAGAATCAAGCAGCCAGGGCTAAGGTTGAACAGGGACAAGTCTGTGTTCAGGCACAGTGGGCTACAGGTCCTAGGACAGATAGTTAATAAGGATGGAATTCAGACAGATCAAGAGAAGATGCAAGCCATCGCTGACCTAGACTAAGAATGTGCAGGAACTAAAAAGGGTTCTGGGCATGATCATCTACACAGGAAAGTACACTGCTGAAAAATATTAAAGGAACACGTAATCATCACAGTATAACACCAAGTCAATTAAACTTCAGGGATATCAATCTGTCCTGTAAGGAATCATAAGCGATTGTGAATCAATGTCAACTTTTGGTGCAATGAAAGTGACAACAGGTGCACTAGAGAGGCAACAGACAGTCAGGACCACCAATAAGGGAATGGTTTTGCAGGTGGTGGCCACAGACAATTGCTCTCTCCTTATCCTTCCTGACTGGTTCTTCTCTAGTTTTGTGTTTTGCTAGTGTTCTTATCACTACAGCTAGCATGAGGTGGTACCTGCAGCCCATTCTGGTTGCACAGGTAGTCTAGCTCCTCCAGGATGGCACATCCATACCTGCCGTCACAAGAAGGTATGCTGTATCTCCCGGTACAGTCTCAAGATCATGGAGGAGATACCAGGAGACGGGCCGTTACACGAGGAGAGCTGTGCCGTAGAAGGGTACAACACAGCAGCAGGACCGGCATCTGCTCCTTTGTGTGAGGAGGAACAGGAGGAGCACTGCCAGAGCCCTACAAAATGACCTCCACCGGGCTACTGGTGTGCATGTTTCTGTCCAAACTGTCAGAAACAGACTCCATGAAGGTGGATGAAGGCCCGACGTCCTCTAGTGGGACCTGTGCTCACAGTCCACCACCATGCAGCTCCATCGGCATTCGCCAGAGAACACCAGAATTAGCAGGTCCACCATTGGCGCGGCGTTCTCTTCACCGATAAGAGCAGGTTTGCACTGAGCACATTTGACAGACGTGAAAGTCTGGAGACACCGTGGTGAACGTTATGCTGCCTGCAACATCATCCAGCATGACCGGTTGGCGGTGGGTCAGTGATGGGGAGACGTATACTTGGAGGGGTGCACAGACCTCCATGTGCTAGCCAACGGTACCCTGACTGCTTTTAGGTACAGGGATGAAATCCTCAGACCCATCGTCAGACCTTATACTAGTGCTGTGGGCCATGGGTTCCTCCTGGTGCAGGACAATGCCTGGCCTCATGTAGTCAGAGTGTGTAGACAGTACCTGGATGACAAAGGCATTGATGCTATTGACTGGCCCTCATGTTCCCCAGTCCTGAATCCAATTAAGAACCTCTGGGACGTTATTTATCGATGCATCCGACACCGCCAAGTTGCGCCACAGACTGTCCAGGAGCTCACTGATGCCCTGATACAGGTCTGGGAGGAGATCCCTCAGGACACCATGCGCCGTCTCATCAGGAGCATGCCCAGACGTTGTCAGGAGTGCATACAGGCACATGGGGCCCAATACACACCACTGAGTCACATTGAGTTGCCATGATGAAATTCATGCAAGTTGGAACAGCCTGTGATTTCAATTGTTTACTTTGATTTTTGGTGTGAGTTTGAATCCAGCCTTCAGTCGGTTGGTGATTTTGGTTTCCATTGACCGTTGTTACGTCATTTTGTTCTCAACAAATTACATGATGTACAGTTAAGATTTTGATCTTTAATATATTTCCTTCATCGAGACCCGATGTGTGATTTAAGTGTTCCCTTCATTTTTTTGAGCAGTGTATATCCCAGACCCGTCTACAGTTTGAGGGCCACTGTGTTACCTCTTAAAGGGTTGAGCAGAGTGGATGTGGGATCACCCATAGGAAATGTCTTCTCAGAAATTAAAAGGTCTTATAACATCACCTCTGTCACGGCTGGCTTTCTCCGGATCAGAGTATGCTGTGTCAGCGGACCAAGGCAGTTATGGATTAGGTTGAGCTCTGTTACAGCTACACAAAGACAGCTGGAAACCTGGAAAGAATGCTTAGCAGGGGTTTGGGCTTGTGAACTGTTCCAGAAGAATCTTATAGGCCTAGAAAAATTCAGATTGATTACGGACCATAAGCCGCTGATTCCTTTGATAAACAGTAAGGAGTTGGAGGTGGTGCAAATCAGATGCCAGAAACTCTTGTTGAGGGTTTGGGCAAAAGCGGAATTTTCAAATGGGAAAACACTAGTTGTGGCTGATACAATGTCACGGAGCACACTAAGCAAAGAGCAGAGCACAACAGTAGAAGAGGTCTGTTGTCATAAACGTGGTGACTGACATTCTACCAATGTTGCAGCACATGCTGGATACAATAAGATCAACCACCAAAGCAGACGAACAGTTACAGGCTGTACAGAATATTCCAAAGGAATTCTAGCATCAGTAAAAGACAATTTCCCTATGAAAGAAGCACTTTCAGTCAATAACGGTGTGGTTATACTAGGCAGTAATATTGTCATTCCAAGAGTAATGAGACAGGAAATACTAGAGCGCAACAGACCTAAAGCGCAATGTCAGGAAAGAGCATGGACAATAGTGTGGTGGCCAGGCCTGTCTGGCATTAAAAACAATAGAATCGTGCAAATTCTGCTGCGAGAGATGCAGGACACAATGAAAGGACACAATGAAAGCCCAAATAAGGACCAAAACCTCTCGCCACAAGACCGGTTTCTTTCCTACAGCAGTAGGCCACGTGAACATGCCGCCGGAGCCAACATACACAACCCTCAACTGGAAAATTCTTGCACCTTACATATATTTTTGTATATTTTTTTGTAATTTATTAATGCTCTACTGGTTTTATGCTCAGTCCACTATTATTTGTTTTTATTTCTTTTGTACAAAATTCCTGCCCCAACGGACCAGAACAAATTCCTAGTTTGCTGTGAAACTTACTTGGCAATAAAACTCTTCCTGATTCTGAAGAAGCCGCTCCATCTGACTCCACTCCTGGATCAACCATGGCTGGGCATAAGCACAGACATTTGTGATTACAACGGAAAAAACTACCTCATCGTATCTGATTATGATTCATGACATCCAGAGATACTACACCAACCAAATTGCAATGTCAGGACAAGTCAATGAACCCGAAAGCGACGTTCACCAGTTATGGGGTTTCGATCCAAATATTGAACAATAGTGGCCCACACTACAGTATACCAGTGATGCCTGGAAAGAGTTGAGGAAATGGTACGGCTTTGAACACCTAACTTCAAGTGGGAACGGACATGCAGAACGAGCAGTACAAACAGCGAAAATAATTTAGCAACAACATATAGTGGTAGTGCTCATGATATACAGGGCGAATCCGGTTACAACTATGGGGGTGAGCCCAGCGGAACCACTCATGGGCCGAGAAATGGGAACAATCTTACCAGCTCTGGAGAAAACCCTAAATCCAAAATGGCCGAATAGAACCCTAAATCCAAAATGGCCGAATAGAACAGTTGTTAGGCAACGAGACGAGGCAGCGAAACGACCACATGCCTACTATTTCAATTGGACGCATGGAGTGACTTGCCCAAGTTGAGATTCAGCTATCCGTTTTTTTTAAAATCGACAGGAAAAAGATATGGACACTGTGGAGGCACTGTGACTCCCCAGTCTTACCTTCTTAAGACCCCGGTGGCGGTCGAGATGAGGGGAAATCGCAGTCACCTTCAGGCACTACCTGTGACAGCTCACTGTCAAGGAGTGGAAGAGAGACTAACTAGCCCACAGCATGGGTTACAGGAGGGATGCTGTTCTGGGACAGTAACCACAGGACAGCTTGCCAGTTACAGGGGTTAGTTCATCAGTACGATTATCCCCAACATTAGAAACAAGATCTGGTTAGATAATAAAACCAGTGGTGACGCTAAACTTGTAGTGAACTGACATTTTTGAAACAGTACGTAACCTGATTTGTAATTGTTAAGGAACAAGTTGTGAGTGTTGTTTTACTCACTCATTTTCAGGGGTTACTGAAGTAGAGAACGATTAACAAACTGTTGAATTATATTGAAGAGAGAAATTTGTTTATTTTAGAAGTTGAAGTGATCAGTTCAAAGAATTGAGACACGTAATTAGATTATATACTGATGGAACGATATATACTGACAAGGATCCAGCATTGTACAGATTAGGGATGCACCGATACCACTTTTTTTCAGACCGAGTTCAAGTACGAGTACTTATTTTTGGGTACTTGCCGGTACCGATACCAAGTACTCAAAGCTGCACTAGGTAGGATTTTTTAAGTAAAAAACCAAAAGTTTTGTCCCCTATAAACATGTTGTGGTTCTCTACGTTGACTTACTTAAGCTCTAACCATTTCCCAATGTGCCCCACCTTATAATATTATTTACCTTCTATAATGTATTATTTAAATAGTAATTTGTTGAATTTATATTTTACCCATAATAAATAAAAAAATAAATATAAACAATACACACAACCCATCGCAGACATTTATTTTGAAGGCAAAATACGAAAACCGAAGGTCTTGCCGCCGCCTCATTAATAGAGTATTGTTGCCTGCATGACGCTAATCTATTGTTGCTATCGAGTTGTGACAGTTAGCTTCTTACCTTTGGTTGTCGCTCAGACGATGGTTACCTTTATATCAATGTGACAGCCACTTGCTAACCGTTCAACGCAAACGTGTGCATGCACAGACACAGCCAGTTACTTTTCTCTGACCTCACTAGCTAGTTTGATACTCTGAACGTGCAGGACTGGACGTTGTTGCTCTGCTCTGGAGCTCGTGCGATAGTAAACTGCGCGATTTATTGAATCTTTTCATACTCTGCTCTTTCATTTATTTCTGCCCGCGGGCTGTCTCTGGACATTTTATTTCGCTTCTCCAGTGTTGGAGTTAGCTCTTGTTGTGGTTCTGCACTGCTAGCGTTAGCATACTCCTTGAACTCTGCGCTGTGTTGTCTCTAACGATATTTTATCAAATTGCTTGTGTTAAATTAGTGTTTTTCTTTTCCTACTCGACAATTTAGCAGGGCAGAGCTTGTACTCTACTTGTGTAATTGCTGACATCTCCGTCTTCCCGCTCTACCAATCTGAGTTCTATATTCTATGCTTATTCTGCTAGAGGCGACACAACCATCGATTTTCACTTAATGTTTCCATGACGTGGTATCGGTTCGTGGTATCGGGATATTTCTGTGAGTACGAGTACAAGTACATGAGCCCAGTATCGGACCCGATACTGGTATCGGTATCGGTGCATTCCTAGTACAGATGTAGCATAAATACTGTTAAGTCCAGTATAGGGTACGGAATGCTATTCTGAGAAGGTGTACAATGCTACGTCAGATGTATGTCGCCTCATTAACTTTCATTAAAAAATGAACATAACCATGTCATTGTTCATTAAACACATGAACATTACATTGTGTCACTGGAAGGTTTGTGGACTTATCTTATGGATTTGAGTAGCCTATACAATAGGGTAGTATTTGCCGTATGTCAGAGTAACCTATAATGTCTGTCTTTTGTTTGGTTAGTCTATGAAGAAAATATGATTGTAATGTCTCCAGTCATGTTGAAGGACACATAACTGACAGTTCTGATTATTGTATTGCTTCCACATACGATGATATTCATACATATTCAACTATTACCTCATTAAAAATGTGCCTCTCTCACCAAAACCATTCAGAAGATATGATCCACTTTTCCTGAGGTTGGTGGGCCTATGTTCTTTTCTAGACCATGTTACAGGCGGTTTGAAAATATACTACTCGTGGACAGTTTGTTTGAAAATATACAAACTTATCAGGCATAATTTTGGTATAAGTTGGGACATTAGGAGGGTGAACTTCAAAATCTAGTATATTTTAAGCAAGTGGGGAAAATATTAACCTATTTTGCGTGTAACCCTGGGCAGATTAAGGGTATTATATTTGAGCAATCCAGAGTGACTTACGGGAGTAATTAGGGTTAAGTACATCGCTAAATTGCACCACAGATTTTCCTCAGTCTTACCTCTACTTCAAACCAGCAACCTTTTAATTTCAGAGCCTACACTGCAAGCATTAGGATTTGACATGTCTTCAAGACATTTTCTGTTTATTATTCTGTATTTATTTCACATCATATGATGCATGTCAGTGAATCAGTTCCTGTCCCTTATTATGGGATATATATTGCATAATTAGTGTGCTGTGAGCGAAATCAGTTGAGTTGATAGTCCTTATATTTATTGTCACGACTACACTTGGAGACTGGAAGCAATTGGAAGGAACTTTGCTTTAAATACTTAAGATCGACAAACCGATCGATACAATTGCGTACTCTTAGTACAGTACAACATGAGATGAGAAGAACAAACAAGACAAATGCCTCTCACTAAACATGGGATCTCTGACATAAAGACAATAAGCAATGAAGACAGGGTGGACCAAGAGATATATACGTACAGTTCTGCTCATAAGTTTGCATACCCTGGCAGAAATTGTGAAATTTTGCCATTGATTTTGAAAATAGGACTGATCATGCAAAAAAAAGTATTTTATTTAAGAATAGTGATCCTATGAAGCCATTTGTTATCATATAGTTGTGGCTCCTTTTTAAACAGAAATCACACAAATGGCCCCGATCAAAAGTTTACATATCCTTGAATGTTTTTTCTTACAGACATACAAGGTGACACACAGGTGAAAATGACAATTAAAGGTGAATTTCCCACACCTGCGGCTTTTTAAATTGCAATTAGTGTCTGTGTATAAATAGTCAATGAGGTCGTTAGCTCTCACGTGGGTGCACTGAGCAGGCTAGATACTGAGCCATGGGGAGCAGAAAAGAACTGACAAAAGACCTGCGTAACAAGGTTAATGGAACTTTATAAAGATGGAAAAGGATATAAAAAGATATCCAAAGCCTTGCAAATGCCAGTCAGTACTGTTCAATCACTTATTAAGAAGTGGAAAATTCAGGGATCTCTTGATACCAAGCCAAGATCAGGTAGTCCAAGAAAGATTTCAGCCAAAACTGCCAGAAGAATTGTTCGAGATACAAAGAAAAACCCACAGGAAACCTCAGGAGAAATACAAGCTACTCTGGAAAAAGACGGTCTGGTTGTTTCAAGAAGCACAATACGACGATACTTGAACAAAAATGAGCTGCATGGTCGAGTTGCCAGAAAGAAGCCTTTACTGCGCCAATGCCACAAAAAAGCCCGGTTACAATATGCCCGACAACACCTTGACATGCCTTACAGCTTCTGGCACACTGTGATTTGGAGTGACGAGACCAAAATAGAGCTTTATGGTCACAACCAATCTTGTGAAAATTGATGGCAAGATGAATGCAGCATGTTATCAGAAAATACTGGCTGACAATTTGTATTCAACTGCACGAAAGCTGCGCATGAGGCGGTCTTGGACTTTCCAGCACGACAATGACCCTAAGCACAAGGCCAATTTGACTCCAGTGGTTACAGCAGAAAAAGATGAAGGTTCTGGAGTGGCCATCACAGTTTCCTGACCTTAATATCATCAAGCCAATCTGGGTTTTTTTCTTTGTTGCCATGTTTTGTTTTATGATTGTGCCATTCTGTTATGACCTACAGTTGAATGTGAATCCCATAAGAAATAAAAGACGTGTTTTGCCTGCTCACTCATGTTTTCTTTACAAATGGTACATATATTACCAATTCTCCAAGGGTGTGCAATCTTTTGAGCAAAACTGTATATGCACATGTTTATTAGGGTGATGGAAGCTAGGTGTGTGTACTGAAGAAGACAAGACTCTATGGGAGTGGATAATGAACATTGGGTAGATGACCAGGGGAGTGCAGGGAAGTTGGGTCAGTGGCACACCAGAGTGGAAGGGGAGCAGAGGCAGGCATGACACTTATTATGGGCAATTATAGTATTTGACTATGAGTTTGCTTGTCAGCAATAACATTAATTATTGGTATTTCTGACACTTCTTCCAAATTAGAAAATAAAAGCAGCCATTTTGTAGACATTCCTATAAGTAGGCTATGCCTTGGATATTGTTCACTGTAAGTCATGAAAAGAGAAATATGCTATATTGTAATGTGAGTAATATTAAATAGTTGATGTAAATCTCGACTCCCTTCAAAATTTCCCCTCTGGCTTTGGGTTAAGGCCCTGCTGTCCTCAAATATAATAATCCTCAAAGAGAGTGTAAGCAAGCAGGGAGGTTAGTACAGTGGGAAGAATCTTACAGAATATGGAATTTTATCATTGTAATATGGTCCACTGAGAGAAACTGTAATCCGATCAAACATGAATAACTTGTTTTTATTCAAATGCATATAGAAAACGTTTTAGTCAACTAAAAGTCCTTTACATGATTAGAATGCACTTTTCATTAATTTCTGTCATTATTACGTTATACTGCATGTAAAGACTATTTCATATTATTCTAATTTAAAGATATTTAAAAAGAGAACACATTTCAATTTAAACTTCAGCATCTTATATTCTAGACTTAACTGAATCTTAATTAGGTTTTCAAAAGTATGAGGGATTATCTGTGGTATATTGTGTCATTTTTAAGTACAGAATACTGGCCTCAGACTTGCTGGAAAATAAAATATATACTGTATCTACAGTACCAGTCAAAAGTTTGGACACATCTACTCATTCAAGAGTATTTCTTTAGTTTAACTATTTCCAAAATTGTAGAATAATAAAAATCATCAAAACTATGAAATAACACATATGGACTCATGTGTTAATGAAAAAAGTGTTCTCTGGTACATTTTCATTTTTTTATTTTATACTCAATACACATTTTTGTATGGTTACATTCGTTTTATGTTGGGACATGTTTGTTTGAAAAACCAAACATGAAATATGTTGCTTGCCGAAGTATTCATTCCTTACATAATAATATTTTACTAGATACATTTCCTCTCAACCTTACTTTTTTAGTTGACTGAAGCAGGTCCAGTTGCAGTATTTCACTGTATTTAGTTTAGTCTATTCTTCTTCAGTTTTAACAAGATGTCTAGTCTCTTCGAATGAGAAGCATCCGCACAACTTGGTGATGTCACAAAACATATTTCAGTGTTCATTGAGGCATTGGCAGTGTGGAGGGACAGCCTTTCTTTGGCAGTGCCTGGTTGCTGTGATGCAGCATCCACTTGTAATTATTGATCCAACTGTGCTCACCAGGAAATGCAAACATTTGGATATAATTTTGTACCTTTTTCCTATTCAATGTGTTTGTATTACTTTATCTGTAGCCTATCATAATGCTCTTTGTTCTTCATTTTCCTTCACATACACAGCCTGAACAATGGTCCTTCAACAATGGAGTTTTGTCCAGAAAATGCAACTTTAATGGTTTACAGGTAGAGGTCAGTGGTAAGGTAACTGGGTCCTTGTTAGAGTAATTTCTTTCATCTGTGTACCTTAGTGTTTCAACAGCACAGACTTACTTCCTAACATACATTTTATGTCACCTTATAATATTTGGAATACAATTTCTGTGTTGTAAAATAAAATATTAAACAGAACAAAATATCAACCTATCAGTTGTAATTCAGTAATAACGAGACAAAGAGTCAGAGATCTGATTACTTCCGGAATTACCTATGTACTGTAATATTAAATAATGTTTTGGTTTATGGCAGTTTTTTTAGGTCTTATCTTGATCGCTTACTCATGTTGTTTTGTTTGAGCTTTTGATCATTGCATGATCAACCACTGGAATTTATAGTTTACCAACTAGTTTTAACCACTACACCTCTGATTATAATATGCCAAATATCAAATACACAGTTCATGCTAGAAAACCAATTTTGTAAGATCTTTGTAAGAAAATAGGCCCAGACGATGTTGGATTTGTCAATGGGAAAATATGGATAGTTGATGTTGAGAATGAGTTGGCATATTCCTTAGGCCCAACGCTAGGTTATTAAAATGATCAATAACAAGAAACAGAACTTTTGTAATGTTGTGGCTTATTTACTGGGAAACTCTGGATGCATGCCCGTCCATAATCCTAATTACCGTAAAACACAAATGGCCTTTTGTTTGCAGTCAGATCGATATCAAACTCCATTTATTTATGTGAACTGATTCTCCACAGAGGAAAATGGAAATCAAGCCTAATGGTGAAACATAATGGGGGAAAAATAAACGTGCAATTGAACAGAGGCAGTTCCAAATGGAGACACGCTTCTGTCTCGCCTATTGACTCCGCCAGTGTGCATTTCAAAATGAGTGTTTCTGGTGGGAATAGACTTCCTGCCGTGCAGGGCTGGGGGGGGTGGCAGGCAGGAAATGAGCACATCGTTAATCAAAGTCTACACAACTGTCACAGTAAAAAGGCTGGCATACCTTGACACTGTGCCTCCTGCCAGATTAAGACGTCTCTACAGAGGGACATACACAGATATCTGTGTCTGAAGGCTGGCAGGTTCACTTATAAAAAAATCAAAACAAAGTGTATTGCACACCAGCCATATGAATCAAAACTAATTGGTCATTTGAAAAATATAATTACCAACCTTAGCTGTAATGACATCTCTCTGTGACAGCCGCAGCGATTCCATATAGGAGGGGGAGGGGGACAGTGGTACCAATTTGAAATCAAGAGAATCCGCATGTCCTCAGGAATCTATTTCAGGGCATTGCCTACAGTACTAGTGCAGGCACACACTAGCTTAATAAGAGCAGATAATGCTAATTAAAGGGCCCTATGTTCTATTTCATTACTAATTTTGGCAACACTTTAAACGACTACACATAGTAAAGCATTTATAATTGATTAATAAATTGTTTAATTATTTATCGTTTATTATACATTGTTCACAATGATCAGATGAAAGAGAGGACTAACTGGGTTGGTGCTCTTGGCGATTTAGTGGGACTGACATTGTCTTAACAACTTTGCAGTTATGAAACAAATAGATCATAAAATGTACAGAATGTCAAACAACAAATTCACACTTCTTGCTAGAAACATAAGAGAGAAAAAAGTGATGAATATTAAAAAGAATTCAATGATGTAGTGTAAGGCATTTTTGGCAAAATAGATGAACACACTTCACGGCACATGCCCCCTGGCAACAGGGGTTCAAGTCCTGACTGTGCCCCTCCTCTCCGTCTCCCTCTATACACCTCCCAAGCCTCTCCTTTGTATTGTCCTTATATATTACATATTGTGCCGCGAACGCACCATCCGCCTTACCGTCACACCAACGAACCCAAGAAAAGGTTGGTAGGTTCCGGAATGTTCTAGAGGGAAACGTCCCGGGGGCAGCTGGCAGGGCCAGCCCCGCCACTGCACAGCTGCATCCCTTTGGGATCTCGTCTGGGAAGATATAAAAGGGCTCCAGGAGTGCAGGGTAGGGGAGAGCAGGGTAGGGGAGAGCAGGGTAGGGGAGAGCAGGATAGGGGAGAGCAGGATAGGGGAAAAGACTAAAATGACGACGATGTGCTAAGCCATGTTGCCTTTGAGGCTGTTCTGCCCCAATGCCACAGAATCCAACAAAGGAGGAGAAAGATAGCAAGGAAAATAATGTTGGACAGACCACCGATTTAGAAAGCCACATACCTGTCTATATGAGGTCCCACTCTGACAGTGCATGTCAGAGCAAAAGCCGAGCCAAGAGCTGTTCTGATTGGTCGAAAGACCAATTAGTGGAAAATAGATTAGATCTAGGCTGGCTGTGTAAACGCAAGAAGTCGTTACCAGTCCATATCCTTAACCACTGGTCCACACAGTGACCCATTAAATCACTTATTGGAAACTGTTGCCAGGAAACAAAGACTCTGTCAGGCCAGAACCAGCCCAGGGCCTCCTACTGAGACACAGAGGGGCCAGTCCCTTCTGGGATTCTTCTTTATTGTGCTGTTTGATCCAGCTGCCACCCCAGGCACACGAGGGAGGTTGTTACTGCTCATCTCTAAACCCACCGCAGTTTCACAGACAGCTTTGCCCGTCTTGAACTGAGTGGCATGTGGGCATTTGAAAGAAAGGCAAAGATCAATTCCACGTTGGGTTAGAAGAATATTTTGACAAGCTTGCCAGTGTGGCTTTACAGTATCACGATCCGGAGAATGTTCTAGTTTCTTTCTGGGAAACTTTTTTATACACTTTTGGCTCATTGTTATAGGAAACGTTCACTATTTTGGGTGCCGATTCCGTAGTTTTAAATGCCTTGATCTAAATGCCTTGATAAAAACGTCAGAACACTCGGTTTTGGCAAACTAACCTCAAAATAATCATTTTTTTTATTATTTATAGGCTTGTTGGAGGTGAAGTTAAACAAGTGTACAACTGTTAATTAGTTTTAATTTTTTATTAGGCACACCTCTGTGTGGTATTGTTGTTTCCACATCCTCCTAAGCACAGGTGATTTGGAAAGCCAACAAAACAGAACTTGCTGTACCAGGTTGGACCTGGTAGAGCATGTCCTGAAGCATGTCCTGAAGCATGTCCAGAAGCATGTCCAGAAGCATGTCCTGAAGCATGTCCAGAAGCATGTCCCGAAGCATGTCCCGAAGCATGTCCCGAAACATGTCCCGAAGCATGTCCTGAAGCATGTCCAGAAGCATGTCCTGAAGCATGTCCTGAAGCATGTCCAGAAGCATGTCCTGAAGCATTCGGAGGGCAACAGTTAGGGATGCATTGAAATTGCCCGATATTTCAGACCGATTGTGCTCCACAGCATTCTTGTTGCGTTCATTTAACCGTGACACTCCTGCATGGCAAAATCAGAGTTGTCACAGCAAGAAAAAATGAAATGCCTGACATTAACTGTTAGACACATAAATTGCATTTTCTTGGTATATAGATAATCTGTCGACTTACAACACTGCTCTTAAGGTTATTGGTGCTATTGTATTCATGTGAGACCGGAGAAGCACAGCACACTGTCCGTAGTCAGAGCCAGCTGATGATTCCAGCACACTCAGACCAACTGCACGAGCAACGCCACAGTGTGCAGGAGAGAGGGAGAGTAGAGAGGTGGGAGACCTGCATGACTGCACGCAACACGACGCAAAATAATCTCAATCGTTTGTGCTCTATTTGTGCTGATTTGTGTTGTTAAAATTTTTATTTGTGCTGCTATCATTTTTTAGATGTTACCTGAATATTTTATTGGTCATTCTGAGGTCACTCAGCCCACCAACATGCTCCAAATTCACCCAAAATAGTCTTGTTTGTTTGTGCCGGTTTGTGCCGTTAAAAGTTTTGTTTGTGCCGCTGCAGGGTTTTGTATATTAGATATTTAATTTTAGGTGATGACATCACCAGCCCCCCAACATGCTCCAAATGGACTCAAAAAAGGCTCAGAATTACCTATCAAATATTCTTTCATATTTAAAAATGAACAAACACAAGCGCAAACACAAACCAGCACAACAATTGAGAATATTTTGCAGATGTTTTGCATTGGGTGGGTGGCCAACACCACGCAGAGTGGAATGATTCATTTCCAGTACAAGATATTTTTCACCCAAAAACCTCCTGAAATCAGCATTTCTTTTTTTTCATTGTTTTGTTCACAATAGTGGTGGTTTTCAACGCTATTTTGAGTTTAAACTGCAATTGCCAGTGAAGGCCTCAAATTACCCAAGGAGAATCAGATTCCAGTCAAGGGCATGATACACCTACCATTGCCACGCACTGTTGAAGAAGCGCTCCCCTTCATTTCCAATGACAATGTAACGTTGACGAGAGATCTGTGCAATTCAGGCTTGGGAAGCAGTGAACTGTTTTCACAACATCATGATTATGCAAATCACCAGCTGTAAACGATCGGAGACAAGGGTTGCCTTCGGTGTCATACTGGAATGTCATTGGCGTTGTGAAACTAACATGCAATATCCAAATCTCTCCACACTCTTTTCAGTCCAAAGCATGTTCAATCCCAAATCATCACGTAGCTGCCCACTGCAGAGCTATGTTAACAACAAATGTCTACAGATGGCTCTCCAATAAAGTGCTTGGGGCCGCCGAGCTTGTTTGGGATTTTAAGGAATACACTTTAGTTCTATTAAGGTACTTACAAATGGGCTGCAATAGGTGACAACAGAACTGTGAGAAAAATATTCCTACTATGAAAAAAATCTTCCTACCATGAGAAAAATCTGCCTACCATTAGAAAAATCTGCCTACCATGTGTACCCCCCTATGGAGGTGTACACACAGGGTGTACACAGGATAGGAGGTGTACACACATTTTTCTCACAGCGGGTATACAGACAACAGCCACCCCAGGCACACAAGGCAGCTGAGTTTGCATTGGTTACCATAGTAATGACAATGCTCCAGCTCAGCTAAGTTTGGTATGTTGTCTAAAAATTAATTTCAGATGTTTTATGTTTTTGGAAATTAAAAAAAAGGAAGCCAAGTGAATTGTATTTTTTTGTGTGTGTTAATTTAAAACAATGTAGTTGTCTAGGTTATTTGTAATTCTCATCTGCGTGCTGCATGTTTTAATGTGACCAAAACATTATTATTGATATAATTACTGAGCTATATTGTTATAATATAATAATTATTATTATAGTTATTAGTTGAACAAAAGCTAGTACAAGACTGAACCAGGGAACACCAACCCTCTTAGAATCAAGATCAGTAAACCATCATATTTGTGATGGGGACACTGATTGGCCACGCATTCTGGAGGAAATTAAACAACATTGGACCAAGATGCAGTTGCTTACTTCATTAGCAGTACATATCAGTGTTGTGGTCATGTTCCCCTGCTGTCGCATGCAAATACAGAAGCACCTTAAACAGCTGCTTATTTCGGTGCTTATCAAAAACAAGAGGTAGAAAAATAGATCTATGTGGGTGCACAACATCCTTTCTAGAAGGCAATGTATGTATAGATCTGTAAGATATAGCCTACTGTATCTGATGTGCTTAGATGGATACAAGGTGCCGTAAGATGTATTTTAAGTATTTACAGACACAGCAACACTTTGAGTATCACAAGTACTCTTCAGCAAGGCTGTAGCTAACGCGGGGAAAGATGGCTATGATTCATGTGGCCCAGGGTTGTCAGGGCCCACTGATCGTACTAATAAATATATATATATATATATATATATATATATATATATATTCAGTAGGCCCAGGATTCCTGGTAAAGGAGCTGCGGCCACACTCTGTTATGGTCAAGTCCTATTTCTGGCTTAGCCCAGAGCCTTTTGACCGACTCCATGAGAAAGTGGCCCCCAGGGATCAGGAAGATCCGTAAGAACGTGAGGGAAACCAAACTCTCAGAAGAATGTCCACAAGCATGCCTATGAAAAGCCTCACCTGTATACTTTCCGTTTGGGAGCAGGCGTGACACCTGGCATCAAGTTTGTTTTTGTTACAACATGAACAAAGTAGGGAAACCATCTGTGAACAAGTCTCTAAAACAACAAAAGATATATAATAGAAAACAAGCGAACCAGGCAATAGAGAGTTAGATTTTGAACAACCATGTCCATTCATCCTTAAATTCTGTCCTTTTTGCAGTAGTAGTATTTCTTTGTCTTTTGTTTTGATTTATTTTGCACGTTGTCATGTGAACTGCTTGTTTGCGCAAAAGAACAATATGAAACAAAACAAGGAGCAGGTAACACAGCCTACTGGTCTTGAAATTCTACATCATGAAGAACACTCAGGGTCTCCATTCGGGCCATTGACTTTTTGAACACAGCTGAACCTTTTGAATGTAGGGAGAAGGCTCTGGAGAAAGAGTTCATCCTCATCATCAATGATCACCATTTGGGTTTTGATGTTATCCATTTTGCCAAGAATCTGGACTTCAAAGCGGCTCATGGCTTCTGACCTTTTCTTTTTTTCAGGAGGCTGTTTGGAGGATGAGTGGGAGTGTGGAGTGTGCTGTGATGTGCTGGCTGGTGAAACCCCCACAGTGTCCTCCAAAACTGCTCCAACCTCCTCCATCTCCTGTTCTATTTCCTTCTCTGTCACTGGCTCAAGTGTAATTATTACTTCATGCTCCTCTGCTGTCATGTTTCCACATTGTTGGCTTCTCTCACACATAAGGATCCAGAAAGGACAGGATCTAGTAGTACTTCCACATTTTCATGCCATCTGCTGCTGACCCACTCTCCTGCTCTTTTAAAGCTCTTCACTCTTTTATGAAACGGTCTATCACTTCATTTTGGCTTCCACAGCTTAAAAAAAGGAATTGCAAGACAACCAGTATTTAGACATTTAGAATATGAATGAACATGACAGTGACACTATCATTATAAAGTGTTGTTGTTTTTCCTTTCCGGTTTCTGGCAACTGGAGATTCTTGCAGAACCATTGCATATAGCTACAGAGCAGGAGTCTCACCCGAAGTGATGGTAGTGGATGGAGTAACCAGGGAAACATGGAATGCACTGGTGGGAAGTACATGTCAGTACCAACACAGAGGATTGGGTGGCCATTGCAGATGGATTCTAGAAGATGTGGAATTCCCTGATATGCCAGGCGCATATCAGGGAATAGCTCTGGGATACTCTCAACACAATGGCGTGTCTACAGACAAGTGCCGGCAATCACTCCACAGAATGCAGAGGCTGTGGTGAAAGCCACCTGTTTCCCATACAATCTACTGGAGGTGGAATGGCACTGAAGATGGCACATGGGGAAGAGAAAGCGCAATAGGGGAGGGAGAGAGAGTAAGAGAGGAGTGCAGCTCCCAAGAGGAACCAGCTTGTACACTTTATTATATGCCTCTCTCATTTAATAAACATTTGAAATATCATACCATGGATCAGTTCATATTGTCATTATTGAGTGTCCAAATCCATACATTGGAGAAACCCTGTGAGACCTTCGCCATTGCTGCAGCTGTCTGTCAGTGTGTTTAATCAAAGTTATGTTGCCCACATTGTTTTTTGACAAAACTCTATTGTAGAGGGTAAAAATTGCATTTGAAGGCTAGATGGAATTAATATCAGCTTCAACATCTGCCATGGTCTAGTGGTAACAGTTCTGTCTTTAAAACCCACACTTAACATTTTGACCCAGGTTCAATTCCTTCTCTGCCTTTCCAGTTTCAGTCTCTCAGCTATCCACTCTGTTCTTTTATAGCTATCACCCAGCTATATGTATCCACTCTGTCATACCAAAAAATGTCAAAATATATTTAAGAGAATAATTGTATAACATGAACCTTTTATATAGATGGAGGTGCAAAACATGAAGAAATATACATTATGGAGGGAGAGAGTTGAACTCACCACTTTCAGATCTAGACCCAGGTAGGGTTAATAGCAGCTTTTCAATGGTCTTTCTGTTTAAAAAGACCCTTTAATAACCGGATCACCCTTCCTCTGAACATGATAAGTTGAAGACTTCAATCCCAAACAAACAAGTTTCTAGGAAACACGCATGGTTTTGTAACAGTGTTCCCATTGTACTGGAATAATTGGATATTATTCATCAAAGTGACCTATTTTTTAGCGGGAGTTCACTTCAGATAAAGGAGTTGTGTTAAAGGCATCAAACATAAACAAACATGGTGCCAAATGAACACGCTTCTACACAATTTCTATGCAATTTGTGATCACCTAAATGTAGAAATTATATTTTGGGCCAAAACGCCTAGAAGAATTATGTGCTTTTCAGGTTGCAAATGATGTCAGATCACTTAACGAAACATCTTCAGAAACATAGATAATTTAAACAAATCACTGCAAATCCAAATATCCAATATCCATATCCAAAGACCAACAATGTCATTGGTTGAAGCAGTTTTGAGATTTGAATGCCTTATTTACAACATCTATATCCAGTCACTGTATAATGTATAATTACAAAAAGGTTATGTAAGGTACAAAAAGTATATTTATCATACAATTTATACATTTTCTGTTCATTTTTAGACTTATTTTGGAGAGCCTTTTGTTATCAAAGTACATAGAAAGATTACTTTTTTATTATTGAATTAATATTTGTTGAAATAACAAGCATCATCAAAAGCAACATTTTTGTTGAATTCATGCCAGGGTACACAGGTACAGAAATGACAATATATCGGTATCGGATGATTCTGGTATATGAATATCGGCTGTCGGTATTGGTCAACAATTTTTGTTATTGGTGCATCCCTAAACACAGTAGTGTACAATGATCCACTTTTCCATGTACAACTTCCAAGACAACTCCACTTCTTCAGTAGGCATCCTTTGGCATTGCTTATAGATGTACCACCAGTCCCCAGATGTCCTGACTCGGGCCTCAGCTGCTGAGTGCGCTTCATCTCTCTTCTCTGTTTCCTCAATCTGTTGAAGGTCCTCACGTGTGTACTGCCATCGACATCAGCGTGTATTACAGATATGAAAAAATATAAGAATAAATAGACTACATACTGTACACCCTAGAATAAGTGTGCTATTTGCTAAAAGAAAGGTTTACAAGTTAGCTCACTTGTTTATAATGGACAAATGTTCCGTGCGACTCAATATATTGCAGCTCATTTATTGTCTATAGACACAGCTTGATACAATAGCTAACAAGCCGCAATGGATTTATAGCTAAAGCTAGCAAAACAACAACAATGTCTCTCCAATCATTGATGGTGAAGTGTATTAGCCAGATGATTTGCAAACGTTGTGCCATACTGTCACTTACCTCCACATTTCAACAGTAGCTAGACCAACATCGTTCTGCTGTTGGGACAACGTTTTTCTTCAAATATGTTTTTAAGAAATGTTGTTCTTGCATTCCATGGCATTGCATGTTCCTGCTCATAATAATCTCTTCTTTCTTGGTCTTCCCAAATTGGTGGCTCGTTTTAGGGGTAACGCCTATATTCTAAACTTTCCTTTTATTCTTGGTCAGATATGTTGGTATTGTGAGAATATTGGTATTGTAATATGCAATAGTTTGAAAGAAAAAAGGACAAGCTAACAACCTCACAGTTTTCCCAACTGTGGTGGAAATCGTGTGCTTGCGCATAAAAATTGTCACTAGGCAAACAAAACATAGTATAGTGGTACCAATAAAGTTTTTAATGAAACAATGTAGTTTCTACAAGATCTACAGACCTGCACCATAATGACAAGATCATTGCAGCTTGTGAAAGGTCGTATTTGGTTTGTTTTTGGAGCCTTTGTGTTTTTTGAATGTCCTGATATCTTCAGATTGATGCTTAAAAAGATTAGGTAAGCCAAAACCTTCTGCTGTTTTATCATGGCATTTAGATAAATACAGAATCGGCACGCAAAATAGTGAATTCTTCCTTTAACTAGACACATAGCATGGGATCATTTCGTTAGGTTATGTAGATACTCATTTGGACTACATGTTGGAATAAAATGAAGATTGCTGTTTGTGTGGATAAGAGTCTGGCATGGTAAAATACCGGTGCTAGTGTACAGTTCAATAGCTTATCACTCTGCCCATGTTCCCCAAAATTGCAGCACTTCAGTAAAAACGGACAGATTGAACTTCCGACCCTCTGGTAGGTATGCTGGCACTGCAGAAGGGGGCATGAATGTGAAGCTGGCCCGCTGCCCTAACGCTGATTATAAAGAGGTCCTTTCCCTCGCCAAGGTCTCTGATCTGAGCTTTCCCATCTTCTCCTTTCAGCCCAAAATGCATTACTTTGTGAAATGGGCTCCAGCTAAATTTAGTCACATGGCCAGAGAGACAAAGTCATACACACAGGACT
Source organism: Esox masquinongy (assembly GCA_016801175.1). Taxonomy (NCBI): domain Eukaryota; kingdom Metazoa; phylum Chordata; class Actinopteri; order Esociformes; family Esocidae; genus Esox; species Esox masquinongy. The sequence continues at coordinate 22,857 of JACXGI010000109.1, forward strand.
TTGATGCTAAATAGAACAAGGTTTCATTTATCTCTGAGTATATGCATTTACTATTGGGTTATCTGCTTAGAAATAAAACACTGAATGGAAGATTAGGTTATGGAGAACTGTTCTCATTACTTGGTGTGAGAAAGTTTATCCAACAGGAACTGGTCGTAACAATCAGGTTTGCCTCACTAGCACATCTGGTCATTTGCAGAGGTAGTTTGAGAAGTTCAGAACTCTTTTGAAACTCCAGAGATAGCTGAGCACTACCTCAAGAAAAGCAATATGGTGAGCAGCTTTTGTCATTTTTTTTGTTCTACTTTCTGTCCAAAACCATGACTGTCTGGATAGCAGGTGCAAATTATCTCTTGTCTTTTCCTTGGTCCCTGCTGGGTGCTTCAGGGAAAGAAGAAAGGGAAAGAAACAGGCAAAGATGGCCAGGGTCAACTCCATCGAGCTAATGAGGAAACCAGTACGGCTGCTAAGCACGCTTCAATCCCCCAAGCTCACCGGATTTATGGGTAATTATGCACATATTCATTAAATCAATATGTTAATGAACCTGACACCACCCACTACGCAGGGGTCAGGAAAATGAGGCACAAGTTAACAGTAACAAGGCTCGAAGGATCCTTCTGGAAAATTCCACCTGCCTAAGTACACACTTCAGAGGTGAGTACATGTCCCAAAAGCCTTAAAGGTAAGGTAAGTGAAAAATTACATTATTGCTAATAAAATCAGTATTAGTATTAGGGAATAAAAACAACCAGGGCTTAAAAACAAGTTTAAATAACTCGTGTTATCTCAAATACGCAACCCTTCGGTGTGCACTTTCTGTATGTACAGCCTTCTTCAATTTAAAGGGGAATTTCATCATATTTCTCCAACCTAATATACTAATTACTAATATTATCAAAGATACATTTGTGTGATAAAAATTCAACATTGCCTCAATAAATGTTTCACTCGTGTCCACATGGACAATAGTGTTAGTGAATTACTGTAAAATAAATAGCACAAAAATAAACAGTGATGGTCTTTGTTTATTTTCTGTACTTCAGTATACTCTCTAGACATAATTTGCAGTATATCATGCCAATTGCTGGGCTCCCAGCAGGTTACCTCCGATCTATCTAAGTTAATGTACTGCTTAATGTTCTAAACTTCGCCGTTGGTGGTAGAGTTGAGTATGTCAGGTGAAATTCCAAATCCTGCTACAGGTGTGCTGTAAGACAGAAGGGGGAAGTGCATTGTCTTGGATTCTCTCTTACCTCTCTTACGTCCTATGTTTTTTTCCCATGTCACTTAATCAGTGATTAATTCAAGACACTTTGCACTATTCCAACAGATGGGAAATGGAAGAGTAATAAGGGAATAAAAAATGATTATCTGCAAAAATGTAAGGAGGAGGGTAGACAGTTGTTAGGAGTATGAGTAGGAAAAACGCTACGAGAGTTAGGAAAGAATTTGCACTTCATGAAAGAAAGAGGTGGAGACACTTCTGATAAAAGTTTCATGAGTACAACTAGCTTTGAGTGAATATTTCATAGTCCTACATCTGTTCCCCCACAGTGAAAGCACATAAGCAACGGCTGCCATTGCTTATGTTCCTTCTAGCTGTCACATGTACTCATAAAGTGCTGTACCTCACTCTTCATTCAAAAAACAGTGTGATGCAGAGGGATTCTATTATAAGCCAATTTGATAATCTGAGCAAAATCCCACAAAAGACTGAAAAACCCAAACAACTCAGTTCATAGTTGTTTTTATACTGTTAAAGTATATTTTAAAGACCAATTTTAGATCAGTATACCATTTTAGATTTGTATAGTGTCACTAATCAAACCACTCAGACAAATCGTTTCAAAAATATCTGCATATATCATAATGAAAGGAAAATGTCTGCCTCAAAATAGTCACCTTGAAAAGTAGTACTTTTAGAACATCTCAGTTAAAGTTTTTATATTAAGTTTTTATGCAACTTGTTATATCAATAATACATAATAATCAAATAACTTTTGATGAAAACTTTATCCCCATTAACAAATTTAAAATTATTAAACAGAATACAAAGATTTTCTTGGACTGTCTTTTCAAACAGCGAACCCAAACTATTTTAAATATTGAGTACATTTTGTAGTAGCTTTTTGTCATAAATGAACACCTTTCTTCATAACCCTCTTGCCAAGATCTGGTTAAAAGAGAAGCAAAACTTTCTTCACAGCATCAATAAACAAATAGGAGTTCTACTGCTAAAACAGAAACAGCAGTCATTAGTGAATCTACCTGGTAATAAGGTACAGACCTACAGCGTGGATGCTGCAACTCCAACTTTCAATGGGTTAATGTTTGCACACTTACCATGTCACTGCCTACCGTGTCACTGCCTACCATGTCACTGCCTACCGTGTCACTGCCTACCGTGTCACTGCCTGTTGTGTCACTGCCTACCGTGTCACTGCCTACCATGTCACTGCCTATCATGTCACTGCCTACCATGTCACTGCATACTGTACCATGTCACTGCCCTCTGGGTGTCAAAATATTGGGTCAACCAAATGAATTTTTTTTAATGAACTACAGAAATGCCAGTGACTTAAAAACGCAGGAGAAAGTAATGTTTTACATGTAGTCATCCATACTAAATAGGAACACATATTTGACTTTTTCGCATCCACTGCACTTTAACTTAGCTTCTTTAACCTACCATTCACGCAACATTTCAGTTGGCTTAGCTACAGTTAAGTAATAATTTTCTTAGAAGATTTTCTACAAAGACGGAGAAATAAAACAATTTTATTTTGCGTTGGTCACTGACGACCTATTAATAACAGTGTTTTTGAAGATTCGAATTTAAAAATGGATCATGGCCAGTACTCTAAAATGATTAAGCCACACTGTATCGACAGCAAAACTTGTATGAATTAACTCTGGTCAAAATGACTCATCACAAGGTTAAAAAAGAATATCCTCAATTCTTTTCAAAAAGTATTCATGAAAGCTGGGCTACAACATGAAGAAGAGGCCCAGTACACAGGACCTGACTTCTTCATATCTTTAAAAGGCCAGATGAGCCCCCCTCCCCCCCAGTAGTTTTCAGATTAAATATTAATCATGCCTTTTATAGCGAGTTCTCTTAAGAAAATGTCCACAATATTTTGACAGGAGAAGGAACTGACTATACAGATGCCCATGTTCTCTTGAAGTATGATCTCCTTCCTTAAATATGTGGAAAAATGTTAAATCGTGGTTAAGTTGTGAAGTAAGGTCGAAGTAAAGTGAAGTAAAATGAGAGACACCATAGGATTTAAGAGGTCATGTTTCTAACAGAGCACACACATCTTAAATGAACATTCTCAAGTGAAGAAAGAGACTTGAGGACTGAGAGCAATAAAGGAAATCTTCTACACTCAGGTAATCAAATATTGGGTTTAAACTTGCCACCATGTTTTCTGCGGTTCTTTATGTTTAGGCTTCAAGTGTCAGCCAAACTGAAACACCAGCTGGTGTCTCTCTGTGATGATGAAACAAAATTACGTCATGGGTTGGTTACTAACTGATCTCAGGTGGTGTCAGCAGGGTGTTGCAAGATTGCTCTGAGACCATCCGCTGGCCCAGAACAATCAACATTTGTTTCTTATAACCTCACAATGCTCAGATTTCTCTGGGGAGAAAATTGACAACCGATGAGGATATACAATATGGGGAAATATTTGGTTTGAAGTGTAAATCTGCTGAACATCAATGGCTGACTGTACATTCCAATATACTTCATATTTGTAGGTATCTTAATATGTTTTTGTGAAATATACCTTAAATGCAATTGTGCAAAGAAACACATTGGAAAACACATCCATAACATGGCAAAAACAGATAGACCCAGTACATATTTGAGTAGTTTGTTTTATATTGCATTTCCTACATTGGAAAAAAATATAAGTAAACCCATGAATCTTTTTAAATTTTTTCATTATTGTTATTTTTTCTACTCATTTTGGAGATAAAAGGTTTGGCATAAAGGGGCTTCTATAGACATTTTTACAAATGTTTACAACAACTGTCCTTAGCTTACATTTAGATAAAGAGCAAAGGTTGTGTGCGCTGTTCAGCAAAAACCACAACATGTTCCAGAGACTCTAAATCTAAAACATCTTTTATTACACATTAAGACACCAGAAAATAGCAGTCAACAACAAAAACACTATTTTATTTAGCTCCAGATAGACTTGCTTTCTGAAAATAGTTGTTTGTAGCTAAAAGAAATGTGGTACTACAGAAGTATTTGTGATTTATGTTTTTTCTGGAGGCTTTTACTTTGATAAAAAGCAGCAAACATATGTTCTATGCAATACAATAAATGTACTCCTTATAGTGGTGGATACAAACACAGAGCTATAACATAATGTGATGAAGTCATGCCATCTAAGGGGCCATAAAGGCAACTTCAGAGAGTTTAAAGCACGGTTTTGGCACTGTTCCCTATTGTGTCTTCTATTGGTATGTTGCATACCTGTCATTTTACAGGTGGAATAAACATTTGGAGATGAAAGACTGAGATTACGTGTGCTAACCTCAAGAATCTTGGCGAGTAGAAAGATGGTTTTAAGGGATTGACACATAAAATGTCTACAGGTAGTCTCGCTGTTAGAAATGTTAGAGTGTGGGTGGTGCAAACAATGTAATTGCTGTCAAAGGGCGACACAGCATTACTGTATATGCAGTTGGCGAAATAAATCATTTTTGTTCAATAATGCTCTTCTGTAAATTCACCTACTCTAAGCTTAAAAGACATTAAGCAATCAGATGATATCTAGTAACACTTCGTCATGCTCACACTTGCATTTGTTTTATAGTCTCACGCACAACCATTGATTACTTTGTAAAAACATTGCTTGCTAAATTAATTATATGTGTAATACGTTAAAGAAAAAAGGCCAGAGTGTTGTTATCATACCAAAAAAGTCTTATTTACTCAGCTTCTTAGAAAGCAAGTATATTCTGAGACAAATAACAAAGCCCAAAGCAAGGCCTCAAGGCATTGTCATTATGCCGCGACCAGGATATGAAAGTTTATTAAACTTTCTGAATTGTAGAGGGATTGTTTGGGATTTCTGAATTTATAAGCGTGTGATGTTAAATACATAATTTGAAGAAATCTTCCTATTTTGGTACCGTACTAGCTGAGGTTGCAGCTACCTATTACTTATTTCATTTAGAGTTCTTTCTGTACGGAGCGCTTCACTGGTACTTCATAGAGTTTTGTCGGGAAAGAGCCTTGAATTCATTTTCAAAAGTGATCCAGCTTCAGTTTGTGCGTTTGACATTTCAGTTTCCCCGAAGTCAACAGAACATGATGAACACCCCGTCTGAGTGGGCCCATCAGCTTTGCTCAACATGCACTGATTTTACTGCTTAATTGGATCAGGCATGCAGATGAGCCCCCTCGCTAAGGCTCATTTGGCCCCACCAAGCTGTGGGCCCCGTGAATCATCACCTTTCCCTGCCTAGTGCTTATGGTTCTAAGTAGCTCCTTTTGTGCAGTCTGAGAAATTAATACACAACATTATAATGAAAGTGGAAAGAGCTTTAATAAGCATTTTTAATGTTTTAATTTGATTTTGGAACCTTTATTCATCACTAAACCACGTAGAGTCCATGGCTGCTCCACACCTACTAAGTAAGCTGCCGAACACAGGAAAAACAACCTGAGATAGATGGTCATTTGATGTGGGCGCAAAATGCAGATATAAATCGATGTTGAGATGGAAAAAACAGCTGATGCTGAATAGCAGTACTAAATCGCTGTGGTGGATCCAATCACGCTAATGCAGAGGGAAGAAAGGTAAGGAAGAGACAAGATAAAGATGTAAAAGCTGAGGTAAGTAAACAGGAGTGGTCCTTTTTAAGTAAGTGGCCCAGAAGAGGGACATAATATAAAAGATTGGTTGTAGAGAAGAGAACAGTGTTTTACAGTTAAGAAAAATGTGAGAAAAGAGCAACCCAACAATATGGAAATAGACAGGAATCGGGTAACGTTGGGTAACAATTTATTTTGAATATATGGTTTCTGCTATGAGTCTGACATACTTTGATATAAAGCTTTAAACATATATTTAAGAAAAGTACAAAAAAGTAAATTGTACAACCCAGTTTCCAAAAAAGGGCTGTACAGCTGGCAGGCCAGTTTAGCACCCAGACTCTTTTACTATGGAGTTATGATTTTGTAATACTTGCAGAATATGGTTTAGCATTGTCTTGCTGAAATAAGCAAGTCCTTCCCTGAAAAAGGCATTGTCTGGATGGCAGCATATGTTGCTCCAAAACCTGTATATGTTCTTCAGCATTAATGGTGCCTTCACAGATGTGCAAGTCACCCATGCGATGTGCACTAATGCACCCCCATACCATCACAGGTGTTGGCTTTTGAACTGTGTGTTGATAACAAGCCGGATGGTCCGTCTCCTCTTTAGTCCGGAGGACGCAGCGTCCATGATTCCCAAAAAGAATTTCAACAGGCTTTCCCTGCTGGCAGCTGCTAGAGTGCGCCGCTTCACTGCTACGGGATAAGATTGAACAGTTCCACTAAGAAAACTTGGATCCTGTCACATTCTGACAAAAAAAAATTCTAATTTTGATTCGTCAGACCACAGGACAGTTTTCCACTTCGGCTCTATCCATCCTTAATGAGCTCGGGCCCAGAGAAGGCAGCTGCATTTCTGAATCTTGTTTATATATTGTTTCTTTTTTGCTTGGTAGAGTTTTAACTTGCATTTGTGGATGCAGCGACAAACTGTTCACAATGGTTTTTAGAAGTGTTCCTGAGCCCATGTAGTGATTTCCACTACAGAATCGTGTGTGTTTTTAATGCAATGCCGCCTCAGGGCCCGAAGATCACGGGCATCCAATATTAGTTTTCAACCTTGTCCCTTGCATACAGAGATTTCTCCGGATTCTCTGAATTGGTTAACGATATCGTGAACCGTAGATGATGGGATACGCAAACTCTTTGCAATTTTATGTTGAGAAACGTTATTCTTCAATTGTTGCACTATTTGCCCGTGCAGTCTTTCACCGAGTGGTTAACCCCTCCCTATTCTCACTTCTGACAGATCCATCCTCTCTGCAATTATCTTTTAATACCCAATCATGTTACTGACCTGTTGCCAATTAATCTAATTAGTTGTGATATTCCACCAGGTTTAGTTTTTTAGCATTACACAACCTTTCCAGGCTTTTGGTTGCCTCTGTCCCAACTTTTTTTAGAAACAGGGTTGTTGGATTGAACGTGGTTTAGCATTTTGGCTCATTCATAAAACCTGTTGTTGCATGTTTCTGAGAAGCGCTATAAAGATTGCATTATTATGCTATTTTAATGACGTATCGATTCATGTGAAAAAGAAATTAATCGGTGAATGAAATGAAAATGTCTTGAATGGACTACAGACATTCTATGGGTAGATTTTATTCTTTTTATATTATAAAAAGATTTTATCTTTTATAATGCAGCTGGGACCTGTTCCGACTCTTTTCTAAAATGCTAATAGATGTGTAATGACATGTTATGGACATGTAGAGAACGAAAATGCTAATAGATGTGTAATGATATGTTATGGACATGTAGAGAACGGAAATGCTAATAGATTTGTAATGACATGTTATGGACATGGAGAGAACGGAAATGCTAATAGATGTGTAATGACATGTTATGGACATGTAGAGAACGGAAATGCTGATAGATGTGTAATGACATGTTATGGACATGGAGAGAACGGAAATGCTGATAGATGTGTAATGACATGTTATGGACATGGAGAGAACGAATTTCCTTAGACTGTGCAGCACTGCATGTAGTTTGCTGCATGTATCAGAATTGGCGATCAGGTGTCTTTTCCCTGTGATGGCAATGAGCCCAGGAGCACTGGCCCGTGACTGGTTTAGCTCTACCATGGACACAGGAGACTTGGACTGAGCGATGATAACAGGGAATATGGTGTTGCATGTGGCCAGCAAAAAACAGCAGGCAGCTCGTTTTCTCCCCTATCCTTATCTGTGCGCCAGGCATTGCCACGGATTATTGAGCATGTCAACCGTCTCTGTGGAAACAATGCGCATTTTCTACCACCCTCGGCTGGGATTGTTTTTCTAGGATATTTCCTTCCTTCCTCGTCTGAAGGAAAGATAGCTTTCCCTGCTGGCAGCTGCTAGAGTGCGCCGCTTCACTGCTACAGAATAAGATTGAACAGTTCCACTAAGAAAACTTGGATGCTGTCACATTCTGACAAGTGAAAACTGATGAACTCTGGAATCCTGGTCTCATTCGGAGGGAGGAAGTTGACATTTTATTCAGTGCCACAGCATGCCTCTATCAGAAGGATCACACCATGGATGTTGGTGAAGCTGCTGTTTTGCAAATGTCCAGAAGTTCAGACATCTGGTGACAAGGCCAAGTTTGAGGAAACAAAGAGCAGGAAACCCAGCAGGTCAGAGGATGCTGGGTAAAGAATTGGAGGAAGCGACTGAAAATATGATGGGTCCCTTCCGGAAATATGGTGAAGGTGAAAGAAACGCATCTTCAAAAGTGAACATACATTGTGGGGCAATATGTTAAAAAGGGAGGAAAACCGATGTCATCAGTGATGCAGTGCCCACTGTTTACCTTAGTAAGTACTACAAATGGTAAAGAAAATTTCAGAATGTCGGAAAACCCTGTCCCTTTTTCTGTATTTCGCTTGAAACCTACATTGGGGTGAATAAAATGTATTACACCTGTAATGATCCTTGGGAGGCAGGTCTGGATTCAAACACAGAACACTATATTTATTAAAGGCAAACGTACAGGTAGGCAAATCCAGGAGAATAGTCAGGGCGGAACCAGGCAGGAGTCAAAACTAGGGTAATCCAATAAGAGAAGGCCAAGGTGCAAGAGGAGTAAGCAATGGATGTAAAATGAAATCAGGCAAGAGGTCAATAACAGGAAATCCGATGGGAAAAAATACAGGCAAGGAACAGGCTAAAGATGTAGTCAGCGAGGATGGACAGAAACGACACAATATACGGAAAGGCAGAGCGATAGAAACTGATCTCAATGAGGAATAACACACAACTACAACGTAATAGCCTACCTCACGAAGGAAACTGTGTACAGAACAGAACTAAAAAGGAGCTGATGACAAACAGGTGAGTGAATAGGTGACTAGAATTCCGGTGATTGTGGTCTGAGGGGTGAGTTGTGTTCAAGGGATCGGTGGCGTGTTTGAGGGAGTGAGTTGCGTTTGCCAGGTTGGCGGCGTGTGTGTGTGAGCTGGCACAGAACATTACAATACCTCAGTATTGTTGAATATTTGTTGCTGATTGGCTATGAGTTGACAGGGCTGCGTCTGTAGCAACAAAAACATGAGAAAGCATAAACGCATTAATGAAACTTTACTATAAACTAGCACAATTTCTACTTTTAAATGGTTGCTTATGTTGTTGTTTGTTCTTTTTAAGTCTATAAATCAATAACTGCAGGCTGCTAACGGGCTTGTCCGGGTAGTCCTTACCCTACATTTCACACGTGGAACAATTTTAGGATTTATATACTTAAAAGCAGCCACCAACATAAAGAAGCATTTACTAGTAGAAAGAAATTTGTTTAATTACATTTACATGTTTTATTGGTGATTATGCTACAGACTGGCTGTTCATTCCATTATTTCTATATTTATATAAAACAAATGGAATAAACAACCAGGTCGCATCTGTAACAAACAAAACATGAGAAAGTATACATTTATTAACAGTACGACCAAAGCTTGATCAGGCAATGCAATCCGTCCCAACCAAAAAAAAAAGTTTGGGTTACATCAGTGGCTTGTTTAGGCCTTTGAGTTGCACATTTCACGATGCTAGGAATTTTAGATGGTGAAGACACTGTTTTGCCTCGCCTCAAGCTAACTGATGGAGGTGTTTGCAGTTAAACGATCCTTCTCAAATAATAAAAAGAGATGCAGTTTATTAGATACTGTTTGTAGTACAAAGCAGTCAATTCTATTACACCTGTGCACATTCAGCCTTGACTTCACAGCCTTGACTTCATAGCATAAGCGGTAGGCGGGAGTTATTTAAAATGGAACTTATTTGCATGCACATTTGAAGTCAGGCATCCATTTGATCATAGGTAGAATACATTGTTATATGAACATATTATATTTTAAGCCATGTAACGAGGTCCTAAACTGTTTCAGTGAGAACTTCTACTTTATTTACCTTTGTGGGCGGAACCAAAATGGTGGCCAGGGGCACAAAGTTAAAATATTTAACCCTGTCTTCCACCATATGGGAGAAAGGAAGCAAATAAAAGAGTCAGAAGAAATAATTGAGATGTTTGTTTTAATGGACAACAACCCCACAAGTGAACACAACAGTATGTCTTGTATAGGCTATATAAGCTTTAGAATCCAGAAGATGGTTCACAGGAACCTTCTCAAAATTCTCAGAGAACTGGAGGAATAGAATATTTTTGGTCAACAGTTGCCATGGCACCTTGGTAGCAACCTAAGCACAGAGCTCTAGTATTTATTTCTGTTCTTTTTTCTGAATAAGTAACATTATTTTTAATCAAAAAAATATATTTTGTTACCTATAACTGTTGTTTTTTGGCTACAGATTTGAAGAATGTCAAGCTAGTTGGCAAATGTTTTTGTTTGAAAAACATGCATCTGGATTCAGCACCAACTTTTTCATTCACTTCGCTACCAGTTAATGACAGTTGAGGACATTATTTGAGGAGTTACCTGATGCGTGAGAGTAATAGTAAATAGAGGAACACAGCAGGGGTGAGGAAGAGGACTGGTAGTGAGGACAATTTGATACTATTCTGAACTTTGTATGGTGAGGCTTCTGTCGCCTAGAGCTGCTGATGCTTCACCCAAGTGGGTGTCAGAGACGAGGCAAGACGATGAGTCCGGCGGCCGTCTATTTCCTCTCAAGCCATGACCTCACCCTCTCCATCTTCTGTAGATGCAGCATTCAAAGAACAGGTTGAGTTGTCTGGCCTGTCGTGATATATTGTTTTTTTGGGGGGATTTTCCTGCTGAATTTTATGAAAAGCGCTATAGAAGTTCAATAAATTAATATCATCAACTATGTCCTCTGTGCCTCAAGTTCTTTTTGTGCTTTCGATTTCCCATTGAGTATTCAAAGTCGCTGTCACTCAAAAGCTTAGTCAGTTATCTCAATGAACACATCTCTTGCCTCAATCTCTCTCTCTAGGGATCTATTATCACTCTGCTTTTCCTTGAAGCAGCAAAGTTTGCCCGCATAAGTCTTTTAAAGCTTTCCTTTCATATGTAAACATTGAGGGAGTGTAAATAGCATCCTTGCTTCCCTCTGCCTAACTGAACATCCCTCCCGACTCCTTCCTGTTGACACCCGCTCTCGCTTTGTTGGTGGGGATCTCAAGGCGGAATGATTACGCTCCTTATCAAACAGATGACACACTGCGAGTAATCTGGTGTCAGATTTGTGACAAGCTGCATGGAAGTAAAATCAAAGCCTTCTTTTTTACTCTCCCTGCACACTCGGTTCCTAAACAAACCTCAGCGATCAATTAAGATGGAGCGCGTCCTCTGGAGTGGAGGCGAAGGAGGGGGGAGTTCAGGGTACTCAAAGCCCAACACAAGTCTATATGACTGGCGCCACTGTCTTGTTTTGGAATACAAGGGAAAGGTAAGGATGTGAGGTAGAAAGAGGAAGAGTTAAGAGCTGATGTGGTGGAGGTAGAACCAACTTCCTCTTGTTCGCATGAACATGAGCTCCGTTGATGAGTCTGTGACTGACGATTGACTAAAATTTATATGTAAAAAATATAAAAGTGCCGACAATCTATAACCAAATGTCTTTATTTATTTTTACAATCTTATTCAGAAATACTTTGCCTAGTGACTAACTAGCCAATAACAACTGTGTGGTGCTTGTGACTGCAACTACATGAGTTACAGAATTACACCCAATAAATGCTTGGTAGAAATGCGTTACGTGTACTCCAGTATCTACAAAACATGACCCATTGGGTTATACAGTACTTGTCAGACGATCCCTCTTTTGGTGTTTGGAAGTCTGTCTGAAACATAAAGGATCACTCAGGAAAATCAGGAACCATCAAAATCCAATACTTTCACTAGACCGTGAACACTACGCTTCTTGCAGCTTGTGGTTTATTATTTTGTGAGAAGCTTAACTTTTCAAAATAGTTATTTTCTAATATATATATTAATATATTAATAATGTATTAATAATATTTTATATTATTATTTTTTATACTGTGCTTTTGGAAAGTATTCAGTATTCCTTCACTTTCTCCACATTTTGTTGAGTTAGACAATAATCCATAATGACATGGTTTAAACAATTGTTAGAAATGTGTTCCAATTTATTGAAATGAATAAACCCAAATATCCCAAGTAAATAAGTATTCAGACACTTTATTCAGGACTTTGTAGAAACTTCTTTGGCATCGACCACAGATTTGAGTCTTCTTGGATATGCCTATGCCTCTACCAGTTTAGCCCCCCTGAATTTGGGCAGTGTCTCCTCCCTGACCAGAGCCCCAAAACTCTCACTAGAGACTGCAATCTCTAGTGAGAGTTTTGGTGGTTCCAAACTTCTTCCATTTCTCAAGGATGCAGCCAGATGTGCTACTGGGAAGTTTCTATTTTTAGTAGGATTTTAACAACCTTTCACAGATCTATGCCTTGATGCAATCTCAGACTTTTACAGAAAGTTCCTTGGACTTCATCGCTTACTTTTTGCTTTGATATGCACTGTGAGGTGTGAGATCTTTTATAGACAGGTTTGTGCCTTTTTAGATCATGTTTAATCAATTTCATCAGCCACAGATGGACTCCAATCAAGTCAGAGACACAGGATGCATCAATGTGCCTCAATGGAGCTCATGGCAAAGGATGTAAGGGTATAAAGATATATCAGTTTTTATTTTTCAATAAATTGGCACACATTTCTAAAACAAAATTTGCTTTGTAATTTTGGGGTATTGTGTGTAAATTGATGGCACAATCAATTAATTCTATAACCCAACAAAATGTGGGGAAAGTGATGGGGTCTGAATACTTTCCGATGGCACTGTATGTATCAGAGGCAGCAGGTTAGAGGGCTGGACCACCCTACCGTAGATCACCGAAGTCCTCAAACCTGACGTAGATACAATGTGTCATGATATCTAATTAGTTCTGACTCCGATCAGCTTGTCAAAACATCTTACACGCAATGCTGTTGTTTATATTATTTCGGAATGAATGTACGTTCCCTATCAACTCATTGCTTGGTTGATTCATTGCATTAGTGAGTTGTCGCCCTCAGGCTTGAAAATGGATCTGCTTCGGTATGACTCATATACCATAGGTCCATGAGGCTTACGTTAAATGCCACGTTCTCTCAAAAACAAATGGTCTATTTTTATCCCCTTGTGATTGCATCATTATAGCCCTCCTCCCACACCACCATCTCATCCCCAATTAATTAAAATGTAATTACTTCGTTGTTTGTTTTTTAGATAAAGATGTGACAATTTGGAGAAATATTTTTGGGGCTAAATAGCACAACAGAGATACATTACCCAATACTTCAGACTTTCTCCCTAAACCCCTAAGATATTCTTAGACATGGGCAAACACATGCTTAACATGTAAGCTCCTTGCATTGTTTGTTTAGTTAAATCAAATTTCTCCGTTTACAGGGGGAGCGCTGGCCTCCTTCCAGGACTCATCGGCAGGTGTGTTTGCATGTCAAGGCCTTTTCACATAGCCCGCAGAGATTTTCTACGTTCCCTACTGTGTACAACACATTTGCTAGCTAGCTGGTCCTGCTGTTTCGGACAACACAGTGATGCATCACAATGCAGCCTACATTTTTAAGTGTGGTTCGTCAATGATGGCACTGCTTCATAAATAGAACAGCTTTTAGTATTTCTCCGCCTTGCTGGTGACTTTCAGGTGCACAAGCACTGCCATCTGAACTGCCCAGGCTTCCTTGTAAATGAATTGGCCGGCAGCTCCCAGCAATTACTGTCTGTGAGCGGCTAAGGGTGAAACCACATGACTATGTCAAATGTTCGGCGTTGCGTTGAAAAATACAGTCAGGAAAACATTTCTTGTAATCAATGAAAGCTGCTTTGTTCCTTTCATTGCATCCTCCCACAGTGATGAGCTGATAAAATAGACTTGGTTCCATATTCAGCTGGCTGACACTTGGCTCAGAGCCAAAGAAACAATGTCATTGATGAATTGTCCGATATAATGGGCCATAAAAATATTATTTGGACTGTTGTAATGAACTTTTCAGTTTTTGTATATTCAAATGATTAATTAGGCTTAAAATGAATAATTTAATTGAAAAGATGTTTGCTTAATTTTCCCCCTTTTCTTCATATGCATGCATTCATATTTTAATGTTAACGATATAACCTAAATAAAGTTATACAATTTCTATTTCATGTGTCCTTGATCTGGTCAGTAACATAGGTGTTTTCTCAAAAACCAAAATGTTGCATGTTTTTATCAAAACATTCTGAAGTCGGCTGTCTCATTGGGCCAGACAGCCATGACATCATCATATTCCATTACCCCTAGTTTCCTGTGTGTTTGTAAAAACAAACATAAATTTTTTTGTCTCCATCAGACTCATGTGAATCTGCCTATATAAGTCATTAATGTATTATCAAGAATTTCCTGATTTGTCCTAGTTAAAAGTTCAGAAAATACATGTCTAAGAAATGTATCATCCAACTGTTTAAGTTATAAACATGCCAGAGGAACACAAAGGTTTTCAATATTTTTTGTTGTGGCATTCACAGCTGGAACAGTTAAAACCATTTCTTGTCACATAAACACCAAGACCTAGCGGTTGGTTCTACAAACTTGAAGACTACCTTTAGACACAGCAGATTCTCTAGAGCGCAAGGATGGTTTTGCTTTTGCTGTAAAATGCACACAATTTTATTTATCAATCTAATGGTAAGTTGAGTATTATAAAATGGGTTATGGATGGCCTTTAGTGCCAATAAAATAAAATCTTAAAAATTACTTTTTATGAGATACAGGTACTGCGAAACACATATGTCTTTTTGGGTCTAGCTGTTAAGCAAAGTAATGTGTGAGGCCTGCAGTCAGGTCTCAGTCACTCCCTGTTCCAGCACCTCCTGAATGCTGCACGCCCTTTCCTTCCCAAGCCCCTGTACCCAGCGAATAACCACCCCCACCCCTGCCCCCCGCACTCACTAACTACACTTACCTTGATCGCTCCATGTCTTGGTTCTCTTACCTGCACACCCCCGGTCTCGTTGTCAACCTGTGTTCCAGGAACACTGCACCTTCCCGTCACAATCACCTGGATTCATCTCACCTGTGTCTGAGTTTGCACTATTTAGTACTCAGTTTGTTTCTTGGTCTGTTGTGAGGTATTGAACATTCTGACTAAATACTGAGCCTTTGAGTTCATCATAGAGTTCATCTATAGTATTTTTGACTTACCGTGTTTGACCTTGTATTTTCCGTGGTCCTTATTCTACGAGTTTTTGCCTTAGTCCGTGTGTACCTTCACCTGTGCATCTTGGATTTCTGGATTTTGAACTTTGCTTGTACCTTCGACCACTCTTTTTGCCTGCACCTTCTAAATAAAATACTTTGCTCTCTGCAATCAGATCCAAACAACCTGCCTGCCCGGTAGTCCTCACATAACGTTTGTTTTGTTTTTTTTATAATTTTTTTATGCACTTTCACAGTAAAAGCACATTTTACTGCACTCTCACCTTTTTCCTTGGTACGTAGATACAGTAATCATAACCATATTATACTACATAGTTCTTCAGTTCATATCCTGGAGCAGATTCATGTCCAATTTGAACTTCAATATCATTCTAGCTCCCAATAGAGTAATCCCTTCTTTGCACCCTTTGACCTTGATAATATCTTTGAGCTATTTGGAGAGCTGGGGATTCATACCATAGTGGATATTTACAGAGTAGGGACCTTTGCCTCCTTTGATTTGCTAAGAGAAACCTATGAAATAACTTATATACATAGAGACTAGGTTCTAACATATCCTGCATTTATAAACAGTAGACATATGTTTTTCTAAACATTTAGGTTTTTCTAAATGTGCCTGTATATCTGTCAACACAACACGTTTCAATCTATCACAACACATTAAAATGTATTGTTCGTATCATTTTTGTTAATTAAGAAATGTTTGAAACAAAACTGGATGCTTGGGTAAATTGCAGCATTTTGCCCATGGCAGCATATCATATATGATGGTTACACGTTGTCAGTTTTGTGCACAATAAGCATAGTATTTTGAAGACATGTCAAATTTGTGATTAGTTAATTTCAAATGTTTAAAATGCCTTCCTCATTTGGGTTTGCTCAGCCGAGAGTTAAGCCCGGCATTATTGATGGGATGAGGTTGCTCTAGAGCCTTTGAAGCCATAGATGTTAAAAGTGTTTAAAAATATTGAACCTCCCTTTGCCCTCGTCTGGGGTATGTTGTGTCACAAGACCGCACTTTGGGGATGCTCAACACACTGAAATATGGTGCATGTAGAAATCTTTGACTCACTCACCACCAGTCTTTGTGATGTAAAATGCTATTTTACCAGGGGAATGACATTTACACAGGGTAGTTTGAGTTTCTCCACAATCCCTTTATGTGCGTACGTAACATAGGCAGAGGAGCATGTCGGCAATACCTCACTTGTCATAGCTGTCTCATGCAGCACCTGCCAAGCCATGATTAATGTGGATTTTATTCCTCTCGGGTGATGAAGACGTAATTTGAAAAAAAGATGATGTGTAGACATTGTTGTATATTCTGTAGTTTTCTTGACACTTTGATTAGTCTTATAGAGAGGACTGCTGAAACAATTTCAGAAGATTTGGAACCTAATTGTTAAATGTACAGTATAGTATGTCGTAGTCAAAGGGAATTAATTCTTGATAAGTTGTTTGTTAAGTTGTTGCTGAAACATTATTTTAGTTGAAAGCTATTCAAGAACTCAAAAAAAAACAGAAGTAATGTGGGGCTATCCTGTATAAGATTCTGTATTTATTTACTCACCCCAACCATAGGAGTCTGACAGGGCAAACCTGATAGAAATAGAACCGGAGAGGTGAAGTTGTGTTTCTGTACAGGCATCAGTGTTCCCCTAGTCACTCTTTCAGGAACGTGATGTTGTTTATAGGTTTCAAACAAATGAGGAGGTGCTGTGAGAATTGTCAGATTTCTTCGAGGAGCGCTACGTGCATACATTACTGATCATATCTTCAGAATGCGATTGCACAGAAATATGCCTTTTCTGAAATATCTTTGAGCTCACAAAATACACACACACACACACACACACACACACACACACACACACACACACATAACATACTTTCCATAATTTGGGCCTCTACTTCACTACTGTTAAAACACCCAATCCTCAAAAACCCTGTTTTCTGGGTTCAGCAGTGTGCCCACATGCCAAGGAATTTCACATCTGGGTATCAGCTGTAGTTCCCCCAGCATAAAAGCTCTCCTCCTCCTTGTCTCCCCATCTCCCCTGGAAATTGCTCAGGTTAGCTGCTGGTTATGATTCCTGAAACAGAAGTGCTATATGTGGCTGCACGGTCAGCTGTGACCACACTCCCCCTCACACACATGCAGACCAGCTGTCACTAACTGTGTCTGAGTGTGAAGAGAGAAACAGACCGAGGGAAAGGCGTAATGCAGTTAGAAAGACAGTGAGATAGGGCTGGAGAGAGAGGGAATTAGAGAGACGGGACAAAACAGGAGATTCCTGGTGTTAGGTTCTTGTCTCTGTATCAAGATATAATCCACCTTGACAGTTATCTTGACTTCACCCTCAGATTCCTTGACATTTGAGTTAGAGAGTGAGAGTGGTGAAAGACTCCACTTTGGTAACCCAGAGAACGAACAAAGGCAACAGACATACATTTCGCCACTTGATGTGAGTAGGTTGAGTCACTGACGAAATAGCTTTCTACTTGGTTTTGCTCCCAACTCTGGCAAGTGTGGTCAGAGAGAATTCTGTGGGCTGTAATTGTCTCAGGGTAGTTAGTGGTTAATTTCACGTTACCAGACGAGAAATCTCCTTACAAGAAATCTCTCAACGACGTCCAAGACATCCAGTAGTTTTAGCACAGGTCTAAAATCAAATCATATGAAGCCGGCTATGACACTCATCGGATGTGGCAGGGCTTGCAAATCATCATGGACTACAAAAGAACACCCAGCTGAGAGAAGCTCAGCGACGGGAGCCAACCAGGTATGCTAAATGCCTTTAAGGCAAATAACACCAAACCAGGCCTGAGAGAACCAGCCGTTCCGGACTAATCCGCAGCATGTTAAACCTTTAACTAGGGCCTGTACTCAGAGCATGTGCAGACCAGGTAGGTGTTGTGAGAGAAATATGTACATAAGAATCAAAGTAAGACATTTTGTTATTATTAGCACTGCTCTAAAGAAATTAAGTAGTACTGTTTTTCTTTTTGTATTGTTTTCTGTTATGCGGTTTTCTATATTGTTACCATATAGAGTATGTATCTTTTTACCAAACAAGGAAATTACTGCATAGTTAGAGGGGAGTAGCCCATCATATCGGAACAAAAAAAACAGCCTGTTGTACTCCTAACTCGAGAATCAGACACCCTGTTTTACTGTTATCTTGACTTTATCCCGTGTATGTAAAGAATAAAAGACCTTGCTAGAACTTATACACCAATCATTTCTAGAACGGTGTCATGTCACGGACATCTCCTACCTCTCCCTGACCCAGTTTTGTCCACCACAGTCCTCGTGCCCAAGAATTCAGAAGCAACCTGCCAAAATGACACTTTTCCAGTAGCACTCACATCTGTAGCCATGAAATGCTTTGAAGGGCCGGTCATGGCTCACATCAACCCCATCGTCCTGGACGCTCTGGACCCACTCCAAAACTAACAACTGAATCTCGATTGCACTCCACACTACCCTATTCCTCCTGGACAAAAGGGAATACCTACAGTACAGTGCCATTAAAAAGTATTTAACCCCTTTCAGATTCACAAATGTAACATATTTTTTTAATGAATGTTTTCATTTGTTAATCCAGAACATATGCAATATTAAAGGGGGAACTATGCACAATCCTGACTATAACATTTACAAAGACTGTAATTTAAACATTAACATGTCTAATAACTTGTCTCCACCTCCTATTATGACCTAACAAACCTGAAATGTAGTGATTAACTGAGGTATGATAGTGATTATCCCCACTGATGATGAACATATAAACATCTTATTATACACCCAGCCCAAAATGGGAGGTTTGAAAAAAATGTATTACCTCAGATGTCCCTAAATGTCTTTAACGACCAGCTACGCAGCACCCAATGCCTCATTCTGGAAAAGGTGAAAAACTGTCTGTGCCTCCTTTAGCTGCTGTGACTGCACCCAAAATGTTCCTCCGGATCAGTTAGATCAGACATGTCATCAGTCACTCTTAACACTCAGGAATAATTTTGGCCCACTATTCCATACAGAGATGCAAAAACAGCAAAAATTGTGGGTTACTGAGAATGAACTGCTCTATATAGCTTCTGCCATAGCATCTCAATTTGGTTTAGGTCTAAGCATTGACTAGGCCATTCCAAAATGTACTTTGATGTAGACTTCCTGTGTATTCTGGATCAATGTCTTGCTATATGACAATCAGGGCCTTTTACATTACAAATGAGATAATATGAACATGCAATTGGAGAGAAAAAGGTTTTAATAAAAACACTGATTCATAGCAGAATCTTTCAATGATGGAATGTTGTCCAGGTCCATGATGCAGGTTAGCATCCTCAGAACATTCATGATGTCTTCAGTACTACATAAATGTTTCAAAGCATCTATAGCCAAATGCCATGCTTTATAAAGGGTTTATGAATGTGTCATAACTGTGTAATATAATCAGCAGTATCAAAAGTGACATAACCCACTATGTCAAATATGACATAAACCTGTGCTCACTAAAAGGTGTTATAAGCAAAGCTTAGTGCAGGCTACACAGATCAATTCAATTTAGGCTTCACTAAGAATTTCTAACAGTGGTATGCATCTTGGTAAAGCATTTCAATGCCAGGATAGGGGATTTTATTCCCAGGACCCCCATGCTAATGTATGCATAAAGAACTGTAAATTGATTTGGATTAAAGCATCTGCTAGATAGTATAAGTGTTTTTGAGCAAAACAGCCCAAGGGGATATGGTATATGAGCAATAAACCATGGCTAAGGGTTGTTGTTAGAGAATATATATATATATATATATATATATATATATATATATATATATAAAAATTTGTCTCTTAGGTACTTGGGGCCAATACGGGACTTGACCTCTTTCCAGGCCATACTGTGCTGCATAAGGACATACACTGTTGTACACAGATAAACAACAATACATTTTTTGTGAAAGGCCATCTAAAATCTGTTTGAAATTTTTCCCAATTTAGGTCTTTTCTTGTCCCCAATAGTCTCAGTTTTTGATTTTCCAGGTTTTGGATTTCCCAGTGTTTTGTTGGTTTTTCACACTTTTTTAATGAAAAAACAACAAATGTTTGCGTGCACAAAAAGGTTTACACTATACCTATGGGCCACATTTGGGGTTGTGGATAAATCTAAAGAATGTTCATGCACGCAGTGTTGGAATTTTGCAAATCACTTGGGTTGGACAACGAATAACAACTTGTATTTATTGTAATTTAAAAGCCTATCTTCCCACATTCCCCCAAAGCTCAGCAGATTTAAGCTTTGAGGTAGATGAAGCACGAACATACCACTACTGAACAGAACTGCTCTGAGCGTTTACTGCCCCTAATATAATTCTCCTCATCAAAATAATATAATTGCAAAATCAAGTCCAAGTCAGATTCACCAATGGTTGAGAGTCACAAATTACTGACGAGGCAAGTCTGACTCACTATAGGTTAAATCCAAGAGGAGAAAATCAGGACTTTTTGTAATTGGGTCAAAGTCCTAGAATGTAGTAACTTGTTTGTTGAGCATCAGACTGTTTGAATAATTGTGTAAATTCTATTGTAATCTATTATAGGCCACCAAAAGGACAGAATTAGCTTTCATTTAGGTAAAACAAACGTACAGCTATAGTACAACTTTAGATGGCCATATTAACTATGGTAATATTTGGTAGATACATTTTCTAATTACCCAGCAACTAAGGTAAAAATAAAATCACCAGAGACTTTCTAGTGAGAATGTTTTTTGTAGTCAACATGAGCCCCTACAGATTTCTTCAGCAAATTTCAAATGCTGGGGAAACTGACCCTAATACACGGCCAATCAGGAGCCGCCACTGGGATCACTGTGGCATCACTGCCACATAAATGGATCAACAGGATGATGTTTTGGAAATACATCAAATTGTCTTTGTAATTCCTGGACAGTAAGCTATTCATTGTACATTATAGCCAATATGTCAATTTAGTGTTGATAGATGTGTCTAACGTCTAGAGTTGATAAAAACAGCCAGGGCTGAATAACGGGCTCACTGAACTTGTACAATGCATGAGCAGTTAAACTAAGAGGGCTGTGAGGGAAAATGAGGTAGAGAGGAGCAGAACAGCCATTTATTCAGACTTCTGTGTGTATCTGCAGGACATTAGAAGTATCATGACCTAACTAATGATTCCTAAAAGGCCCAAATTGAGCTCACAGGAGACCCTGACTGAGCGGGGAGTTTTCAACAACCACACACTCAGGCCTTCTGCTGACCAACAGAAATTTAACATTTTAGGATTTGCAAACATGTTGTGAAATATTATTTGTTCAACAGTTATTAAAGATGTTCTCATTTTAGAATGCATAAATCTACATATTGCCTGTTTAATGGGCAGCTGCACTTTCTGTTTTGGCTGGTATAAGAGTCTGGTTTGCTGTTGTCTGTGTGCAGGTTTTCCTTCTTTCCATTTGCCATTTGACTGGATTTACCATCTCATTTCTTATTGTCATATCATTTTATAAAACACACAGGTTTTAAACATTTACAATTATGCTTTAATAGTTCCAAAGGCAAGGTATACATGTTTCATAACATTTAATAATACACACAGGTTTAAAACATTTACATATACGCCGTTTCAAAATGCTGACAACATCAGGGCAGTTTATGAGGTGGATGAGGTGTGCACTGTTTTACTGGCACTGGCCATTCTGTCTGACCATTTGATCGGAACAAAACACGCATCAAGCATGCCGACAGCATCAAGCCTTTAGAGGTTAATGTTAGTTATCCTACACATCATTTGTTAAACATATTATTTGGCACAACCCCTGGCCAACCCACCCCATTATAGGCTGAATCAAACCTGACAGCCTGGACTCTCAATCCAAAGTGTAGAAATTTAGAGTTACCAAAAAAAGAGTGTTGTTGCTCCAGTCCTTTGGGAGTTAACTTTTTGATACAAGATCTACACTTACCGAGAATCACCTCAAGATTGTGGAGTG
>JACXGI010000109.1:45493-92924 GCA_016801175.1 Esox masquinongy
CAGCACAGGGGGAAAACATATTCAGCACAGGGGGAAAACATATTCAGCACAGGGGGAAAACATATTCAGCACAGGGGGAAAACATATTCAGCACAGGGGGAAAACATATTCAGCACAGGGGGAAAACATATTCAGCACAGGGGGAAAACATATACATCTCCCTGACCCCCCCCCAACCCCCACCCCTCGCCAGCTGAATAGTTTTTTTGGGGCATTTATTAGATTTCTTCTTGCATTTACAAATTGTATAGTTTTATCATCAACTGATGTCCACCTGCGTATGGCTATGGATATACGGTCATGACTGGAAGATTTCCCTATTTTATAATATCGGCCTGAATGGGTAAACGAAAGCACTTTCAATTTCACAAGTTCTTAAACATCTACATAGTGATATCTTACACACAATACTATCAATCTAACCTATTCTCAGTGAATTCTGGATAGAAAATGTTAAAATAAAGACACTAGCAGTTGTTAGTACTGTGGTAATGATCTGATTTTGTGATTGAATTCTTGAACGGTTCAGTTACAGCTCAAAATGCTAAGAGCTGTCTCATCCTGTTAATATACACCTGCTACTCAAGAAGTATTTTCTGGAGTATTAAATGTTACTTAACCCTTTTCAAAAGTGAGTCTCAATCCAATGTCACCGGTCTCACAAAAGTCTCAAGAATTCCCTTTTAATTTTATGTCTGTGCTTTTAGGATAGACAATTCTATTGTAAGTGATCAGAAAATTTAAATTTATTCCAAGATTAAGAAAAGTGAGTTAACACTGAGTTAAAGAATTCTCTTTGGGTAGGCATGCCTAGCTACCCAAACTGTATGCCAAGCCCACAGATGTTGTTTTTTTCTGACTCTGAGTACCACCAAAACAATTAGCCTACAAGATTAAAAAAATGTATATAAACATTCTGATTGGTCCTAGAATGCCATGGGTTTTGTCTGATTGGTTAGAGATAATACTATTCCTAGTTCTTACAACACACCTTTCATGTCACCTGAACAACTTTGGAACTGACTTCTGATGTAATAAGGGCCTACTTAAATACATTAGATTGATTCATTAATACATTGACAATACAAAGGGCTCCCAAACCTTAACCGGAGACATAATCCATCCAAAGCTGACAGATTAGCTCACATGCCTTCCTCTGTGGCCTGCTTGGCACAGCCAGCCAAAGAGACAGCGCAGCTCATAGGCCATTCAACCATGACACTGAATCAACTCCAGACTAACTCTCATTCTGAGGTCGGTCATCGCGTTGAACTGGCAAAAAGGAAATATACTGTAACCACATCCCACTGGTTTAAGTGCAGAAAATGAAGAAAAAAATGCACAAAGGCATGAATAATGTTGTTAAATCTTGATAACTGTGAATCAGTAGGGTGATTCAACAACATATAACTATTTTTCCTCTTCATATCACAGCTATGTATATTGTGGCGGACTAAGTATTACTTGAGTCACCACTTCATAATCACTTCAAACTGATTTGAGGGGGTGTCTCTTGCTGGCAAGAAAGCCAATTCCGACATGTAAACTGTGTATGAACAATAAAGCTATGAGGATGTGTGAGGTTAACGCTTCTGTGGGTTAGGAGACAAAAAGTACAAAATGGAGTTATTCTTGCGAATTGCACATTGTTTCATCACTTCTTCATATTTATAAATGGAATGTACTATGTACAGGATTTACAGCAAAACTTGGGAAGAACGACTACAGACTACAGAGGCTCAATAAGTGCAGACCAATAGTGCTCTCTTTCTCTCTGTGACATGCAGCCAACTCCTTCAGGACAGGCAAACGTCCTGCTCTCAAACCTTGGCTCTACACGTTTACCAGTTTCTGTGAGTTGAGTTCGGAAAGTATTCAGACCCCTTGACTATGACCACATTTTGTTATGTCAGAGACGTCATGTTTTTTACATCTATCTACACACAATACCTCATAATGACAAAGCAAAGACACATTTTAAGAAATTTGCACCAATTTGTTGTAAAACTGAAATAGCTCATAAATATTCAGACACTTCAAATTGAGCTCAGATGCATCCTGTGTCCTTTGATCATACTTGTGTCCTTGTGATGTCTCTGAAAGTTGATTGGAATCCACATCTGTCAATTTTAATTGGCTCAACAGGATTTAAAAAGAAACAAATTAGTCTACGTAAGGTCCCACACTTCACACAGTGCATGTCAGTGCAAAAACCAAGCCATGAAGACCAAGAAACTCTCTGTAGACCTTTGAGATGGAGTTGTGCCAAAGCGTAGATCTCAGGAAATTTATTAAAAAAAATTGCTAAAGCATTGAAAATTCATTGGAGCACAGTGGTTTGGAACCACCAAGACTATTCTTAGAGCTGGCCGCCCGGCCAAAGAAATAACTGGGCAAGAAGGACCATGGTCAGGTGACCTAGAACCCAGTGGCCCCTCAAACAGAGCTTCATAGTTTCTCTGTAAAGATGGGAGAACTTGCCAGAAGTACAACCTTCTATGCAGCCCTCCATCAATCAGGCCTTTTGGTAGAGTTGCTAGAGAGAAGCCATTCTTGAGTAAAAGGCATTTGACATGCTGCCTGAAGGAATCTCACAGCATGAGGAAAAAGATTCTCTGGTCTGATGTGACTAGAATCAAACTATCAGTTGAAAGGACCTACAAAGAAAAATGGAAGAAACTGCCCAAATGCAAGCGTGCAACTCTGTTAAAGGCATACCTAAGAAAACTCAAAGCTGGGATCGCTGCCAAAGGCGTTTATACAAAGTATAGAATAAAGGGTCTGAATACTTACGTAAATTAGATATTTAAGTTTTTTTATTTTAAATGAACAAGCGCACCATTCTAAAAGCAGTGCAACCACAAAGAATTGCCCAGAACTTTGGTTCAGTATTTGTTTCTGAGGCTTTGAACTATATGCAAAACAATACAGCATTGGTGTAGTGTGACAAACAGATCTAGCATCAGCAGCAGAGGGATATTAGACTATAGCTTTCGGTGTAATAGAAGTCATCGGTGAATTCTAAAGAACAACAGTGGCCCCTAGCAGAATTCGTGTAGATAGCAGACAGGAAGCTGTATCTTAATTTGATCCAATTTTACACAACATGAACATAATCACACAACCACTCTGGACATTGCAGCTGCCATATCTTAATTTGAGTCAGTTTCACACATGTAGTCATTACAAATGTGAAATGTAATGCTGTGGATTTAAATCAACATAAATTGTAGGGGTTGGTTGATTTTCTGTTAGGTCAAACAAAGTCTAAAGTTTAAAGTGAAAATTACACATTGTAGAAGCCTTTTTGAAACATGAACACCAAGTGTTAGCATTTCCTGCTGTGCAGAAAAATGCCTGCAAGTTTAGAAATGTTTCGCACTGTGACAAGCTGACCAGTTTTTGAATCATTCATGCTTGGCATTGAAGGGATGCTGTGAATTGCTTGGTTAATCACAGTGTTTTATCAGAGTGAAAAGTTCCAGTAACACAATCAAAGAAAATCACACTAAATAGTTTGTAAGAGCCCAGCTGTGCACTAACAAATGTGACACTGCAAATGAATGCAAGGTGTTTAGGCTACAAGACGGTGGTGTCCACTTTCGCCTAGGACTTTCACAAGCTTCATGAGATCCGATTTCAACCCGTACGTGTCCTTTCTCATATATGGATGTTGGGAGAGAACAATTTGGGCTACAAAATAAGTAGTTCTATGTATTTCAGCATTCAGCTGTGCCCACTCTTTTTTGATTCTTCTCATTGATTCGTGGTGGGGCTGTACAGATACATTTGAGAGCAGTGATGAAGAAGAAAGAGGTCTGGTAAAAAGAAACTAGAATGCTGTATGATCAAAGTCCTGCTGTCATCAGGGATAAATTGCATGGGATGCACAGTCGAGAAGTCTGAAGCACAGCTATGTGTTATATGTAGCTACCTATTTTGGTCTTTCTACAATTTCTTTCCTATTGCTAGCTTGTTCCATATTTCAATCACTTTACTTTACACACAGGTAAGAGCAAAAGAGCAGATGTTTTTCTCTTTCCATATTGTGTCACGTACAAAGCCATCCTAAAATGGCCATCAGAAGACGGGTCAGGTCTTTGGAGTTCTCCATCATGGAGTTCCTGTCTGGTGATCCTGCTGTTATTCTGGATCATCAGATCATTTGTTACACCATTTCACACACATAACATACAGTCCTGTACACAATATGAAAAGTACTCTAACACAACCTAGAAGAGGATACAGGGACAGCGACCCCCCTCTAACCTCTGACTGACCTGCTACAACATCTTCCAAACCCTCCTGTCTACTTCACTCCATGCCCACAGTCCAAACACACCACCATAAGAGATGCCTTTCAGGTACAACTGGGAAATATAAGGGCAGGACCAAACTCTTCAAGAACAGATTCCTCTTCAAGACCAGAGTAATGATAGTCTCGAACAGTTTACAACGGCATTGATGCTTATTGTACAGCTGACGTTTGGAGCAAGATATGAAAAAACCCTTTATTCGCTAAGTTAATAACCACATTCACAACTGTGGTGCTCCTCTTGGCAGACATACATAACATACAAACATATAGGGACAAAAGACAAAACGGTTGACACATGGTTGAAATTCAATTAAATATAATAGGCGGTGACCATATCTCTGATCTTAAGGTATGGTCTTAAGGTCTAAGTTCTTGAAACTCTTTTTTAGTCTAGTTTCAGAACCAAGCACAGCACTACTACGGCTTGCGTGAAAATTACTAATGATATCCTGGAAGCACTTCATTCTGAACAGCACTGTGTTGCTTTTTTCATTAATTTGTGTAAGGCATTTCA
Source organism: Esox masquinongy (assembly GCA_016801175.1). Lineage (NCBI taxonomy): Eukaryota > Metazoa > Chordata > Actinopteri > Esociformes > Esocidae > Esox > Esox masquinongy. Next base: position 50,326 of record JACXGI010000109.1, read on the forward strand.
CACAGTAGACCATAAGGTAGATCGCAATCTTGGACTATAAATGTATAGGCTAGACCATAGACCATTGATAGACCAGAGGGGCCCCATCCCTTTTAGAAAACATTATCAAGTTGGTGGTCTCCTCGTCAATCTCTGCCAATAGTTAGCTAGCTTCCTACTCCCCTGAAAGCCAGATGTGATGAACCCCCTCAGATTTTCATTTTGTCTGCTACGATAAGCATTTTACCTTAATCACATATGTTTCTTTTATCAGAATTGAAGCAAATGTGTTTACAGTTTCAGCGATCAGTAAATACTACTGCACACAACTGTGAATCACTCAAGTAAAATAAGGGAAGATCTTGGCAACTGCCACGTTTTGCAATATTGTGGATTTGCAATGATGCAGAAAATGATGTTGGCCTACTTCTACATGTTAGTAACTTTACGTTTGTGCTCCTTCATTTTATTCTCATTTCTACTAGGTACTGTGTTTCTACTTGCTAATTGAAAGTCTACTAATCTACAAATTGAGTACACCATCATTTGTTTTAAACAAATACATGTATAATTTCATGATACCAGTGAACACATCTTGCACACAGGACATTTAATTCTGCACCCACTGATGTTTGCACATAATTCTTAGTGACTGCAAAGAAAATGTTTTGATCTACTGGGATTTTTTAAAGACAAAACAATCAATTTTTTCTGCTTGGAGTCAAGAGAAATGTATGTTTGTGTTTCTCTTTCTTTGCTTACAGGCGCGTTCCTCTTCTTACATCAACCTTGGAAGGTTGCCCAACAAATGTAACTAACCTCATGAGTTAACTGCAGGTCAACTGTTGATCGAATTTTCTTTAGACATTTTTTTCAGTGATGATTAAGCACAATTTGTTAAAATGCAGCGTGAACCTGCATGGAACCTGCATGGATGTTAAAATGTCATTAATTATTCAAAGCGGTGGTGTTTATGTCTCATAGCGACGTTATACTATACTGTCTTTTTCTGTACTAAAAGTGTCATGTTCTTTGACAGGAATCAATCTTGTGCCATTGCCCATCACTGACGTCAATTACCTGAAATTACTGACACATATTTCCAATTATTACAATAGTCCTTTTATATAAGCACACACCTGGGTGGTAAACGCTTCTGATTGCTTATATGCTGTGGAAACATAAGCATCATAAAATAAACAAACTAAATTTAGCAGTAACTGAACGCTAGATGCCTGTCAGCCAGCTTCATATAGCAAGCCATGGCCACATGTATCTAATCACTGATAAGTTTATTAAAAAATAAAGACAACAGACCGAGTGGCAGAACAAATTAAGCCACACATTATTATATGACAAAACCAGAGCAACATCTGTCTGTTGAAGTCCATAGCAATAAGTCACATGACGTACACAAGGGCCAGGCAAGTTAATGTTTCCAACGTTTTCGGACTAAGAAACAACTATTGTTTTAAAACCATGGACAGTTACCACAGATAACACAACACACTAAGGCCCACTTCCCTTTGGGAAGCCCAATGGGGGGGGGGCATTGTCTGTAGGAAATTCCATTTCTCTTTTCATGCTAGCAACTCTGAAAAATTCAGGTAGAATAAAACATGAGCACTGGGGCTTTTTCTCACTAAACTACTTATTAGTTATATTATACAGTGTCCTCCGTAAGTAATGGGATTAAAAAAAAACAATTACTATGAGATTAAAGTAGAGAATCTTACCTTCAAGTCAAGGGTATTCATGTACATACCAGTTTAACTATTTACAAATAGCAACAATTTTATTCACAGTGTAATGAACACCGGGACCAGGGGTTTGAGGTTCCAATTGCAGAACGCAACTGTCGATTTATTAGCGAAAGCACAAGGGATAGGGCACAAGCAAAACGAGAGACAGGCAGGCAGATTCAGTAACCAGGTGATCAGTCCGCAGAGCCGACAGTACATGGCAGGCAGGATAATCCACGGGACAGGCAGGCGGGTCGGTACCAGGAATCAGCCCACGAGGGCGATAGTATAGGAAGGAACAGGCAGGCAGGATAATCCACGGGACAGGCAGGCGGGTACGGTACCAGGAATCAGTCAACGAGGGCGACAGTACAGGCAGGGGCAAGCAGGCAGGAGAATCCACTGGGCAGGCAGGCAGGTCACGAGGCAGGATACTATACTACAAGACAAACGGGGACAGGGCAGAAAAGGAGAGGACAAAAGGCTGGGAATGAGACCTGCGCCGAGCGCTATGCAAAGGCTTGGCAGGTCCACTACGAACAATACCTCACAACTGAGTGGAGGTGGAGAACAGGCTGATATAGAGAGGGGTAACGAGGAACAGGTGTTCAGTATTCTGGTGATTGGGCTCTGGATTGCGGGCTGCGTTCAGGTGCATTGGGAAGTGAGCGTGTCGCGGTGGCCGGTAAGGAACATGAGAGGGAGGGGCTGGGGCCGGAACGATGCGAGGACCTCACACACAGTCCCCCTATTTCAGGGCACCAATAGTATTGGGACAAATTAATGTAATGTCCATATTAAGAATGCAAGAAAGTGTCTAAAGAATGCGACCCAATGACCCCACCAGATGCTGCGTATCTTCTCTGGTGATGCTTTGCCAGGCCTGCACTGCAGTCATCATCAGTTGTTGTTTGGTTTGATGTCTTTTCACTTCTACTTTCATTTTCAGAAAATGGCATGTTTAATTGGATATAAACTTAGACATTTACTTGGCTAGCTGAGAACCAATCTTTGGACGGAGAACAAATCTCGACTTGTTATGGCCGTATGTTTGGGTCATGTCTTACTGCATGATGAAGCGCTGCCCAATGGGTTCAGAGTTGAGATTTGTTTGTACACAAGATGTTAATTTACCATTCAAATCTGATGGCGTTAGCAGCTCATATATAAAGACTAGTGAGCCAGTTCCAGTGTTAGCAATACATACAGAGATATACGTGTGTAATGAATGACGCAGCAGGCTCAGGATGCCAGTGTTCGAAGTCAAAGTTTAAGCAGACAGTGACCTAGCCTACGATAGAAACAATACTCAACAATGAACCAGTGACAAAGGAGTGCCTAGTGTTGAAAACCAACGTAACAGGTGCACACAACAAACAGGAGACAATGATCGGGGCAACCTGGAAACTGTGGAAATGGACGTGGCATGTTGGGAACTGGAGGCCTGTGCTCATGGCGGTGTGGTTGTAAACTGAAGAAAAGACAGGAGTCAAAACTAAAACAGGACAACACTAGATAAGCAAACGCATCAAAAATGCGGTAAAGGAGGGAGGGGATAGTGGTAGGATTTTGGAAGACATGAGAATTAAGGCGGTCCTGAAAGATGTTGCTTGACTCAGGGTCACGGATGGTTGGAGGCAGGGTATTTCAGAGCCTAGGAGAAACCCTGGAGAAAGCCCTGTCACCGAAGCTCTGGAGGACCTGGGCATGGTGAGGTGGCCTTCTGTGGTGGAACAGACTGAACGTGTGGGCTTGTAGGGAAGAATGTCAGAGAAATAGGGAGGCCCAAGGTGGTGGAGGGCTTTATAAGTTAGTAGAATGACCTTGTAATCAATGTATTGGGAAACAGAGAGCTAGTGGAATTCACAGATGATCCGAGTGATGTGCTGACAAGACTTGGTGTAGGGCCAGCGGTGGGTTGATCAGAGATTTGGTTCCTAGGTGAATCTGATTGTCATCAGCACAGCAGTGGGATTCGGCGTACGGTGGCTCTACCAAATATGTTATATGTTTGGGGGTCGGGGATTAAATACTTTTGAAAGGCACTTTATATAAAAGAGTAGCAAATTAAATAATATTAACGATAGTTCTTTTCTTGCTCTGACATCAGCCAAACTAGGAACTTCTGCCAGTAAGAACATAAGCTGGTGCCTATAAACTCTCCCCTGACTATTTCATTTCTCTGCCCAGTGTTGCCTACTACCGTTTTTACAACAAGAGATTCTTGCTCTTGGACAAAAATGTAGACAAGTGGAATGAATTGTTAAACTAAATGCAGGGCCAGACTAACCCTGGAGATTTAAGTGTTACATTGACAAATATCTCTCCACGCACTGACCAGATTATTTCCAGAAGCCAGAAACCGTCCTCACAGAGCACATTTTATTTTATTTCTTTATATATTAATTTTGTACAAAAACAATTTATAACCAAGCAGTGTAGGCTGATGGTACTGACAGCAAGCAATTCACTTTCAATAAACACAATGGAAACATGCACTTTTGTAATTCTTCCAGTGAAAAGAAAACAAGAAAAGTCTCATTTCTCATCTAAGGGGGTCCTGAAATATTTTCTTGGAGGCAAAAATGTTGAGAACTACAGGCGTAGACTCTCCCTTTCCAAGACATTGCTGCTCTCTGGTGTCCAGTTCAGGAATACACTCCAATCAGGGGTAAAAGAAACAAGCCTCACATCAAAGGAACAAATGTGGCAGTAGGGGTGACTCAGTGGTGTTAAGTGGTTTCCCCTCATCACCTCCTTTCAACCATCTGCGCCACCTTCAGGAGGGATGAAGGTAGCAAAAGCCTCTTCATGTTAAAAGTATAGTAACCTTTCAGTTCTGGAATGAAGAGCTCCACCCTTTCCTTTTGCAAGCAAGTCTGTGCAAAATGTGCCTTAGATCTGACCAAATAATGCCTTCCTTGAATAAATCATTCCACCCCTTTCCAATGGGAAGTCAGTGGTACAAAACTTTATTTTTTTACAACGCAAATAACTTAAATACTGGAATAGTTGAGAATGCGATAGTCCTCAGTGTGTGTAAGTGATTGTACTGTGCTTGATACACTTCCTGTACGCTTCCATGGAACTAGGGAACAAGCATGGTGTTGCACAAGTTTGGAAGCAGACACGACGTTTATTATAAAAAAACGACTAAGTTACTGCAAATCCCTAAATGTTGCCAACCCAAACACACAAACACATACATATAAATATATATATATATATACATATACATATATATATATATATATATATACATACACTATGTCCACCTATGGGATGCATAGAGTTCATTCTGAGAGTTATCACAGACAGCAGTCACCACAGGACAGACAACAACCAACAAATGACCACAGCTGCGTTCCACTGAGAATCACACCAATGACCCTGCCTTTTCCCTTTCAACACACAAACGTCTGGAGAGGGAAAAATATACAGAGGTTGACAGAGAGACAACGGCCCAAAAAAAAAAAAGAGGAGGGAACAGACAGCGGGGTGGGGGGGTGCAACTGATTCACCGGGTGATAGTGAACGCTGCAAGAATCAGAGGCAGACAGAGTTACAGAGAAACACCACTCTTGGGGCGTGCCCACAAAAAAAGTTAAGGAACTTAATTTGAGGTAGACAGTCACAGACAGGGCGTTGGATATATCAAGACAGGGAACTGATCGGTCTGCCTGTGCTTCACGTGTAGCCTCCACCAGGAGACCAATCATCAGACTCAGGACTGCTGGGTCAATCTGGAGCCGTGAGCGCACAGGTGAGCACCTTATTAGCACTTCGTTTTCAATGGCCTGTGGTTTGTTTAAACGACGGAGTGTCTGTTTGTGTCCATTGAACGGCATGTCTTGTGATTGTCTATGTCTGTGTGTGTGCATGTGTGTGTGTTTTGTGTGTGTGTGTGTGTGTGTGTGTGTTTATACCTCTATTGGAAAATGTTTCTTCTGATTGTGTGTTTGCGTGTGTGTGAGAGAGAATTATTATAGCTGTCAATAAGTGCTGAGTTTCAGTGTGGCTGAGTATGTACTATTGCACAAAACTCTGTGTTTCTACAAGTAACCCCGGAAGCCAGTTACCATCAAACAAGCTCAGACATGCACACCACAAACTGCATTAAGCACTAAAGCTTCACTTGTATGTAAGACATGAACCATGTCCTAGAGAAAATATGAGTCAGTTATACATCTGTCAAGGTTATTTCAGACCATCTTTTTAGCAACAACACCATGTCTATGCCCATTAGAGCCACTCACAGACAACAATTAAAAACAAGACCTTGCAGGAAACCGAATGATACTTGCTATCTAGCTGCTAAAAACTTACTGAAAAAACTCTGTGGGGAACTGATTCTGTGTGTGTGTGTGTGTGTGTGTGTGTGTGCGTGTGTGTGTGTGTGTGTGTGTGTGTGTGTGTGTGTGTACCGGAGCCTATGTGTATATACGTTTCTGCCTGTTATGCTGCTCATTCTCCTTTATTCACGCATCTAGTATATCATTTATGATTGCTTCACTTTAATGTGAGCCAATATCTTCAAAGGAAACCATTTGTTATAGTATGCACCCATCTCCTCGAGCTCCTCGGGTCTGTTATCAAAACATCCTGTGTAGAGTGGTGACAGATTGGGGCAGATATCACTGCTCTACTCAGAACTAGTAGAGTCTAGTTGGAGATTAGTTAGAGATGTGGACTTTGTTGAGCCGTCCAACAAAAGAATAAAGCTTGCCGTGAAAATATTTGGCGGAAAATTAAGATGAAAAAAGCTTGTCATTTTCTTCCACTGTGGCCTTGGGCCTAAGTCTTTGTGTTAAAGCATAGTAAAACACATTCTATTCCTTTGCTATCAAAACGTTGACTGTGTAACCGTGCAAAGGCATGGTAGTGCCTTTTTGGGATCAAAAGTATGGCCTAACCATGAGCTATTGGCAAACACTAAGCCTAAACCAGTCAATAAAGGCAACAAACATCTCCCAGGTCTAGGCCTAGCACAGTTAAATAGTAATCATCTCCTCAGTGTTCCTGGCATTAGTTTATTTGGGTGCTCAAGATCATTTGTGTTAGACTTCTCCAGGAGAACCCAGTTCAAACTGGCCATCCACATGTTCCACCCACATTTCAGATTGTGAGAAGGGTAAATATGTAGCCATTCGGTATCTCACTGTTTGATGGAGCGAATCATCTGAATGTGCTCAGTGCCATCCCAACCCATCGAGAGACAGGATGGTCTGTAGGGTGCACAGTGTTATTTAACTTTTCCAAATACATTTTTGTTTCTCTGTCTTATGACAGTTTCACACAGGAAGTTGGTAACTTCCGTAAAAAGCTGCCTCACATATTCTAACACAACTGCCGTTGTACGTTTGGTAGGTTGACTTTCACGTGTTTTAAGGAATCACACACGGGAGAGCTGTGCGACTGCATTTAAACATTTCATTTAACTGTACACATTTTCAACCCAGTGTTACAACTTACAAATGAACTGACCCAGATGTTTTGTCGTTGGGTAACTCTAGTCCTACAGAGCTGTATGCTGTGTGTAGTTTTTACAATCAACTATTGTTTTTCTTATTGGTGAAGGTATTTACAAATCAAAATGAGGAGCAAATATAATAAGTTGATGCTGTAATGCTGTAATCAGTAACCGTTGCAAGGTGAAACTGGCAAACAGTGATGGGTACAGCCAACCCATTAGAAAAAACAACTTGAGGGGAATTCAGTTTATGGTGTCCTACTATACAACTTATTGAAGTGTCTGGTGGAATCTTAGATGAAGCTTTTTAACTCAGCATGTCCTCAGGCCAGATCTTAGCAGTGATTTGCGTTATCACATGTGCACAAGTGACAATATGTACGGTCTGTATTCTTTCTCCATGAGTTCCAATAGCATGGAGCTCATTTATGCAGAACTCATGCAATTGGCATATCGCCTTTTCACCATAGACTGTCAAACACAATCATCGGGGGTCGAGTTAGCTTTCAAAATGCAGACTCTCGTAACATATTTTACCTGTGTCCTAGTTAAATGAACAAACATGGACACACTCAGTGTGTGTCCATGTTCGACACACACTGAGCGTCGTTCGAGTACAATCACTATATAATCATCCAGATTTTATACTATTATTTTGTATATATACAGTATCTCACAAAAGGGAGTACACCCCTCACATTTTTGTAAATATTTGATTATATCTTTTCATGTGACAACACTGAAGAATTGACACTTTGCTACAATGTAAAGTAGTGAGTGTACAGCTTGTATAACAGTGTAAATTTGCTGTCCCCTCAAAATAACTCAACACACAGCCATTAATGTCTAAACCGCTGGCAACAAAAGTGAGTACACCCCTAAGTGAAAATGTCCAAATTAGGCCCAAATTAGCCATTTTCCCTCCCCGGTGTCATGTGACTCGTATGTGTTACAAGGTCTCAGGTGTGAATGGGGAGCAGGTGTGTTAAATTTGGTGTTATCGCTCTCACACTCCCTCATACTGGTCACTGGAAGTTCAACATGGCACCTGATGGAAAGAACTCTCTGAGGATCTGAAAAAAAGAATTGTTGTTAAATATGGCCTAGGCTATAAGAAGATTGCCAAGACCCTGAAACTGAGCTGCAGCACAGTGACCAAGACCATACAGCAGTTTAACAGGGCAGGTTCCACTCAGAACAGGCCTCGCCATGGTTGACCAAAGAAGTTGAGTGCACGTGCTCAGCGTCATATCCAGAGGTTGTCTTTGGGAAATAGACGTATGAGTGCTGCCAGCATTGCTGCAGAGGTTGAAGGGGTGGGGGGTCAGCCTGTCATTGCTCAGACCATACGCCACACACTGCATCAAATTGGTCTGCATGGCTGTCGTGCCAGAAGGAAGCCTCTTCTAAAGATGATGCACATGAAAGCCTGCAAACAGTTTGATGAAGACAAGCAGACTAAGGACATGGATTACTGGAACCATGTCCTGTGGTCTGATGAGACCAAGATAAACTTATTTGGTTCAGATGGTGTCAAGCGTGTGTGGCAGCAACCAGGTGAGGAGTACAAAGACAAGAGTGTCTTGCCTACAGTCAAGCATGGTGGTGGGAGTGTCATGGTCTGGGGCTGCATGAGTGCTGCCGGCACTGGGAACTGCAGTTCATTGAGGGAAGCATGAATGCCAACATGTATTGTGACATACTGAAGCAGAGCATGATCCCCTCCCTTTGGAGAATGGACCGCAGCGCAGTATTCCAACATGATAACACACCAAACACAACTCCAAGACGACCACTGCCTTGCTAAAGAAGCTGAGGGTAAAGGTGATGGACTGGCCAAGCATGTCTCCAGACCTAAACCCTATTGAGCATCTGTGGGGCATCCTGAAATGGAAGGTGGAGGAGCGCAAGGTCTCTAACATCCACCAGCTCCGTGATGTCGTCATGGAGGTGTGGAAGAGGACTCCAGTGGCAACCTGTGAAGCTCTGGTGAACTCCATGCCCAAGAGGGTTAAGGCAGTGCTGGAAAATAATGGTGGCCACACAAAATATTGATACTTTGGGCCCAATTTGGATATTTTCACTTAGGGGTGTACTCACTTTTGTTGCCAGCGGTTTAGACATTAATGGCTGTGTGTTGTGTTATTTTGAGGGGACAGCAAATTTACACTGTTATACAAGCTGTACACTCACTACTTTACATTGTAGCAAAGTGTCATTTCTTCAGTGTTGTCACATGAAAAGATATGATCAAATATTTACAAAAATGTGAAGGCTGCACTCACTTTTGTGAGATACTGTATATATATATATCATAGGTTAAAGTAATAAAATCTGGATGATAATATAGTGATTGTACTCAAACAACAGCGTTGACGAATATTAATGTGTGTGTTGGAAAAAATGACAAGCTCTGGACACGCATCAATCGTTATTTTGTTGAATTATTTATTTGAATAAGATTTCCTTTTTGATGTCATTATTTTCATTCATGTCAATGATTTCAATCTTTGTCACAGAAGCTAGTATGATATGGTTAATTCAGCATGTTCATAATGAGGAGGGCTACCTCCCTGCAAAAAAACAGCCCAGACAGACCATCTTTCCCAGAGTTACTGACAAAATGTGATTTTGAGCGACGTAGGCAAAGTAACGGACTCAGAAGTTTCTCAGTTTCAGAGCTGTGCTTAGTTGTTTAAGGCCGCAAACATAATGTGATTTTCTTAATCCATTCAGTGAATAAATGACAGCATAGATTTGATATATCATGCTTGCTTGTCTTGGGTGTTAGCCTTGGAACAGTTATGGAAGACATTTTTTGCAGGATCCTGCATTAACATTACCCCTGTTTATGAATTTTAGGTACACTTGGAGCTGCAGTGCTTCTGTGACTTCCTGTGCTGTACAAAGCTGTAAACCTTTACTTTTCATACTATCAGTATCATCTAACACCAAAGCCTGGGTGATGTTACATCGTTAATACTACTTCCTGTTGGTATCCAAGCAACCATGCAGACCGTCACCCTGAGTCACAGAGTATTTCACTGAACCCGTCTCCTAGACCTAGAGGATATCAGATCAAACAGATTACATCACATTTACTTATTGAGAAGCCACCCATTTCCTGGCCCAATCAGATCACTGTGTGGACATTTATCCACTTGTGAAACTAGACTACATGAGAGGAGTGATTTTGCAATAACAGGTCGTGCAGTAATCGTACATGTATATTTAAGAACAATTAGAAATAAAATACTTCATGTACTGTACAATTCAGTTAAGTCAGTCATGGGAATTAAGTCAGAACATGAAAAGTATGTTTATTCTATCCAGGAACATCATTTGTATAGACATTTTTTCTTTCTTATTTTCCCAAAAAGGCTACATGCCTGCATTGTTGTCAGCTTATCTACATGGAGGTAAAAGAGAACCTCTCAAATAGAGTGTGGATGTTAGAAAGGAGAGTGGTACAGAAGAAATTTGAATATGATATTCTAAACTTGTCCCCAAGGCCAGCATAGAAAATGACATCTGACCCTAATTGCATCTGAAGGAAAACCCCATACTGCTCCTACAATAAAAAGCAGCCCCTCCGGCCTGCACAGGGGCAGATTTATGCCTTTATTTATTTAGTTTTTTCCTCTTGACACATCCTAGACCTCAAGGGAGCAATAACTTTGGTTGTCCAAGGTCATAGTGCATCTTCGAACAATACTACTGACTGCAGTGTGAGTTCCCTTTCCTCCATGTGAATAATAAAGATAACCTGTGCCAAGTGTTCCCATGAGAGTTCTGTTCAAGTACTCTCATGTTTAGTTCCTAATGTTAAGTTATCTTTGAGTTGTCTTTAATAATTTGACAGAAAAAAGCAGGACACCTCAGTGTACTAATGTGACTGGAATAAGTCTTAAGTATTTTATTTTTATAGCCATAGTTGAGAAACACATAATCAGACATTTCATGTAACTTCTTGTTTTATCAACTCTCCACTTCCTTCTTAGAGGCAAAATGGAGTCCTTCAGTACTAAGGACATGGCCATGAAGGCCCAAAAGAAAATTCTCAGCCACATGGCCAGCAAATCCATGGTGCAGATGTTCATTGATGACACCAGCAGCGAAATCCTGGACGAATTCTACCGCGTCTCCAAAGAACACTCGGGGAACCGCACGGAGGCCCAGAAGGTGGTCAAGGACCTGATCAAGGTGGTGGTGAAAGTGGGCGTGCTCTTTCGGCATGACCGCTTCAGTAAAGAGGAACTCAGCTTGGCTGAGGACTTCAAGAAGAAGCTGCATCAGGGGGCAATGACAGCTATCAGCTTTCAGGAGGTAACTTCATGGAGACATTCGGAACTCTTCACAACCATGATCTGTACACAGAGTCTGCCACGTCAAGTGGGCATTCTGCTGTACCCTTACTGATAATACAAACAAAGACGTTGAAGTATCCGGACAGAAACCATTGGGAAACCACTATGTATTACATTTATTATGTATTACGATTTTAGCCAAATAACCGCTAACAAACTAGCCCTAGAGTGAACGTTCAAGATTTCAGAGTAACTACCTAATACTAGCATCGTAAATGGTGACTTAACCTGTTATGTCTGTTGTTGATAATTCTGTGTCACTAACAGGGCCGGCTCTAGCCTTTTGGGGGAATTTTATTTGGGCCCTCTCCCTCCCAAGCGGTCAGGGGCCTCCAAGCGGTCGGGGGCCCTAAGCGACTGCTAATGTCGCTTATGCCTAGAACCGGCCCTGGTCACTAATACATGTTTCATTAATATATGAGTAGCTAATATCGTACTCTCCTTTCGTCTGGTTCAGGTGGAGTTCACGTTTGATAAAGCTGTTATGACAGAGCTTCTGACAGACTGTCGGGACATCCTACTGAAGCTTGTGGAGAAACACCTCACTACCAAATCCTTTGGGCGCATTCAGCATGTCTTCAACCACTACTCTGACCCAGACCTACTGACCAACCTCTACACACCTGGAGGCCCTCTTTGGCCCAATCTCACCAAGATCTGCAATGGTCTGAACAAACTAGTGGAAGAAGGGAAGCTATGAGTGGCAATTCAAAACAGTGTGGGAAAACAAAGAAACTGTGGCAAGCTAATTCAATGGGTTTTGAATTCAGTTTTCCCAATGAAAATCAGAATGGGAAAGTGGGAACCAAATGGGAACACTTACTCAGTGTTAGTTATCATGCGATTTCTGTTGGGGTCTTTACAAAGACATTTTGCTTCACAAAATAAGCATGAGGGCTGGCTGATACATGATGTATTAATCATTATCACAATATGAATGTGCATGTTATCCATATCTGAGTACCTCTACCTCTGCCAAAATGCATTTAAGAATAAGTTGCAGCTAAGTAAAAGCCATTCGAATATGATACATGGAAGAAAGCCAACATTTTACAGAAATCTCCAATTAACTACTCACATTTCTAGACCTTTAAGAGATTTCACAAATACAACCTTCTTCTTGGTCTGGACTCCCTGTTTCCACTAAGATACAAATACAACCATGCTTCTCCTGTTTAAGACATTAAGTACCTGGCTACTGTACTGGACTTTAATAAGACAGAGGTCTGCACACCCAGTCACAAAAGTAGCTAACCTCAATTTACCATTCAAGTGTATTATCTAGGACAACCACCTTAATTAGTGTCAGGGGGCAGAATGATGCCTGCAGCCTCAGTATCCGTCTGTTACTTTCTGAGCCCAGCTAATCACATTTCATTTCTGATAAAAGACTGAATTAAAATCCTGCTGCAAAGTCCTTAGCAATGTCAGGATTGAGTCTACGTCAGATATTGCTAGGAGTTTGCGATCAATCAGTGTTAATTCCACAACATTATTCCTTTGGCATCTCTAGCTTTCTGGAAACGCTGCAAATGGACTGTTTTTAGTACATAAGGTCAGCACAATAAAAAAAAGCTTTGCTATTAGCTCACAAATTTGATAAACTATTTTTTATGTTTTAAGATTTCAAAATTAGATTGGTGGCTAGCAACGTGACAGCTCACAAAAACAACTTATTCTAACCAACTTCTGAAGTGCCGTGCTTCCGAAGCAGCACTCAGTGGATGTTGTGCAATGCAAGAAGCATGAGGCAATAATTGGCCGTGAACCATAACAATTTCCACAGGAGGCACAGTAGACCTGCACAGGAAGTGACCTCTTATGGTGCTTCTTATGGTGCTTCTTATGCTTTTGCAGGCTGTTGTCTTAAACATTTAATAAATATAACAACAGCATAATTGAGTGGGACATGGAACTATTTTTTCGTATCCATGGAAATATTGTCTGTATTAAAAAACATAAACAGGTTTTAAATGAACAATCTGCTCCTAAGTTTTCAGCTAACAATCTAGCAACCTCGACTTGTACTGAGGCATGCTAAAAGCAGTCTTCTCATGAAGATCTTCCGACAATAGCATGATCTTGAGACAATGTTTATCAAACTGAGCACTAATAGAAAAGGGGTTAGAATAGGTAATCAACTGAATAGTCAATGTAATTGTTGGTTTTTACATTGAGTGAATCCAGTTTCATTACATACCATCAATTCAACATGTTATTCCCTTCTAAGCGTAAGCGAAATTGACCATGTTCCTGAATCAATGCTGTCCTCTAGTGGGCAAGAGTGGAAATGGCACCTTGTTTTTTTGAAGGGAACGTTAATATCACTTCTACGGTAATAATTGTTGCTTCTTTCAAATCAAATTAATTTAACATCTTTACAATTACATAGTACACTGCACAAATATTACAGCAGGCTACAAAAAGCCCTTGTTAAGCAGGACCCATACAAGTAGTATGATTACAATTAGTACAATTAGTCTTCCAAAAATATATTATATGATTATATTATAAATATATAATATAATTTTATGTATTTTATGATCAATTAATCCCTGTTGTTTGAATCAAAGCAGAGGATCGAACTAAGACAGATAACCAGTGTTGAGTTGAACTCCATACATACCAAAATCTACGTGAAACGTTTGTTTACAATTGGCAGATAATGTGAAAATGCAACACCCATGTCACAGTGCAGGTGGGAGTGCAACCAATGTAAAACAAAAAGGATAATTACAGTCCAATGTGACACGTGACAAAAACAGCCAAACAAGTCTCAATGATCACTGATCTCACTGATTTTGAATGCGAAGACTGCTTGCAGTTAACTCTCAAGGTTGCATGTAAAAAGCCTTTTCTACAAAAGCCTCTATGTTCCTTGTCGCTCTTTGTTTGCTGGCTCATTAAAGTACAAGTTGTCCTGTTTATATCCAGTGGTTTGATTGTTTCTAGTCCATAGCAGACGCATTCATAACACATTGTGTTATAAACCGATGTCTGAGTACTGAGTGCTGTTTCGATCGTCTGGATCAGTATTTATTTGCTTGTTTGAGTCTATGTCTGCAACAGTCAAGATTACAACCACTGCTAACGACAACCAGACAGTAACACTTGTAATGTTTACCTTGATGGGTGAGGTAGCTAACGTGGTAAACCTTTAGTACAGAGTATAACTGCGGAGAACTTGCTATATTGGTACTACTGCTATACATTCTTTATTTGTATCCCAAAAGTGTGGCCTAACACCATGGCCCTTTGTCCCTCTTGCCCGCAGAAAAGCTTTACTCTATCCTACAGTACAGAGTGTGGCTTCCAAAGCAATATCAATATATTAAAATGTTCATTAACTAATGTGCAACATACAGATGCTGTATTTTGAAAGGATAGACATCAATTCAATCCCGAAATGTCAATTGTTGACATTTTTCAGGTGGCAAATCCGAGCCAAAATTCAATGTTTTGAAACATTTACTAATCTACAGCTTTGCATGTGCAAGACAGTTCCTGCCACAAACGAACTGGAAACATTAAGTTACTGCATCTGTAAAAGCTAGAACATAAAGTACGTACGTCAGTGTAATGACATTAGGAAAAAAATGTATGTTAGTCTTATAAGCACAGGCTTAAACAAGGCAACTGTCAACATAACACCCCTCTGTAATAATGCACAGACCCTCTGATCCAGTCTGTTACATTTTAGAACTGCCTCATCTCTATAACAAGTCACACTATTTGCCCAAGTTTAGCTAAAACCATGATTTTTTTACAGTAGGCGCCAAATTTCATCACTCTGTCAAACAGGACAAGACATGTAAACTTGTGGTTGATATGAATGCTGTAGCCTATGTTGAGTCTTGACAATTTGCAAGGTTTACCATACGTTGTTACAACGTGAATATCCTTGGCTGATCGAGCCAGTACACACCCATGTGAATGTTTATTGGTAAATAATGACCATTTTGGTATTAATCTGAAAAAAGGTGTTAATTGACCTTTCTAGGTTTTTCAAAATATGTTAACACAACCTTTCCCTAGGCTTCATTTAGGGCAATATATACAAAACAAAACAAAATTTACTCCTGATACCTGAAATGTATGCAGTAACTGTGTCACTCTGGATGAGACCGTTCTCTAAATTACTAAATACATTTCGAATGATTACTAAAAACCCACACATAAGAGAGGCATGCCTGAATACTATCAATTATGAGATTTTTTATTTTTAAACATCGCTGTGTTTTTGACTGTCTGGGAGGACTGGCATCAGTCAGGCTACAACAAACAAGGCAACAAATATTGAATAGAACAACCTTTGTCCATAGATGGGGTTTTGTACAGATTGATCATTAGTTGTCAGAGGAGTAGCTGTGTTTTTCACAGAACTGAAAAGCCATAATGGACCTTTTGGGTTCTTGAAGCAAATTTGTTCCTTGTGAAGAGAGTGACCTTTGTACCACATTCCGTGACTTAAGGTCAAACAGGTCAAACAGGTCAAAAGTTTGCATTTATATTCCCATATTTTGCTATTTATATTCCCATATTTTGAGACCCAATTTATATTCCCATAAATTGGGTCTCATTCATTTAAAATGACCTGTGACATGGTTTACCTAATTACATCAAGAGTGCACAAATCTGTAGCAGAAAGTAGCTCCGGTATAAGGATTGGGCGACAAACAAGCGGTTTAGGATTAACCAAAGCAGCGTGTCACATCCTGGCACAGCAGGACTGGTCCAACGCCCTCTGTCACTCATTTGGATCACAGAGACCTGTTTGTCGTTATTGCCCTCCTGATCACCATCCCTATTTAAGTTCCTTCTTCCCTCTATTTTGTCAGTCATTATGTGTTTTCTACTCCTATGTAACATTTTTTCGGTTTTCGCATTGTAGTTCCTGTTCTTGTTTCTTCATGTTTTTCTGTGTCCTGCCTTCTACCAACAATGTTACAGCCAAAACCAAACATCATAGCCAGTACCAAAACTCTTTCCTATATTTTCACCATTTGCCTGTCCAATAAAGAATAAATGTGCCAAAAACATGAAAAATGCAAACATAATCTCAAAATCTACAAAATTTACGTGGCCGGCCTGTTTAGTGAGAAAATTGAATATAACCAGAAAAAGAAAGGTTTGCCAGCCTGAAGGCTGAAAAATGGAGCAATTACCTAGACCTACTCTCACTAGGGTTTTTCTTTCTCACGGTTTGAATGTGAACATTATAGGTGCCCAAGATGCAACTTCCTTTAAAACTCTGAACTGAACCACAGCCACTGTCAATTTGCACTACTGGCTAAAACCACTGAGGGAGTGTCAACTAAGAAATGGCTATTTTGTGTTTTGTAAACTCTTTGTGTTCTATTCATTTCTGTCTATTCCTATTTTGAATACATGACATGTATTTTTTTAAAGCAGCAGCCCAAAACAAACAACAGAACATTCCTCCAACTGCTTTCTTTGGTGAAACAGTGTTTGCTCCCACCAGTTCAAAAAAATGGTGTTATATTGTATGTTTAAGAGTGATGTAGTATAGACAGTTTGACAGGATGGGGCATCTTGGAGGCAAAAGAAAGCAGAAACCAAAGCAACCAGCCTGTAAATAACGATTAATTCCAAGTGATAACGTAACCACTACATAAAAACATGTATGTACATTTTAAATAATTAAGTCGCTTGAAGTCATATTCAAGGGCTGAGGTCAATAAACATATCTTCATTAACACGTTAAAAAAAAAAAACGGGGTTCTGTAATTTTGTTGTATTGTCCATCCATTAACAGGGTGCCAGTGCAGGTGTGATGTTACTCAACAGCAGGGTCTGGGAAACTGGTCAGCATTTACGAAAGGATGAATGAAGAACAGGGCAAAATACAGAGGTCCTTAAAGAAAACCTGATCCACACCTGAGACTGGGGCGAAGACTCATGTTTCTACACTACAACAAACCAAAGAAAATAGCCAAGACAACGCTGGAGTGTCTGCGAACAAGTCTGTACAAGTCCATTAGTTGCCAAAGCCTGAACTTAAACCCCATTGAACATCTGTGGGGAGACCTGAAGACTGCAGCTGACTCTCCCAATCCAGTCTGAAAGAGATTGAGAAGATCTGCAAGGAATAATGGTAGAAAAAGCCCAATACCAAACCTGGAAAAAGTATATCCAGGAAGACTGAAAGCTGTGATCACTGCCAAAGGCGCTTCTACAAGTGACTCAATAGAGGGTCTGAAAACTTACGTATATGAGATTTATCAGGTCATTTTTTATAAATTGGCATTATGTTGCTTTGTCATTATAGGGTATGTAGTGTGTAGGCTGGCTGCCAAAAAATATGTAATCAGTTATAAATTCAGAATATAACACAACAAAATGTGGAGAAAGTGAAGGGGTCTGAATACTTTCCCAGGCCACAGTACATATATGGCATACATGGGCTACTTTTTAATGATCACAAATGCCTGAAACCACAATTTTGCTGCGTAGGACCAATTATAATCGCAGATATGGTCATATGACCATGTGAGTCCAATATGGTCCTGCGGAGCTGGTTATTGGCCATAACGGTCATAACGGAAATAACGTAAGCCAAAAATTATTTTGGCCTACTGTTGCTGTGTGTGACGTTTGGTGGCGCTATCAAGAAAAGTATCAGGAGAGGTCCGCACAGGGTAAACGGAGGAACAAACTGCTTAGTAGGGTTTTGCGAAGGAAACATGGCTAAAGACCAAAATATCCCATAGAGAATCTTTCCAGACATTTTTTGTCGATTCTTTAGGGCTTTTTGACAGTTTGTTCAGTAGTGCTTAACAACAGTAAATATTGCTAATTGTTGAGAGACTCTTAATACAAATGTAAAATCAATATTGCTCCACAGCTCTGTTACTGAGATACTTATTGGTATGTGCCCTTGTCTGTACAACCACACCACGAGACAAAGGCATGAACACTAGCGTGATAGTGACATATGCTAAATATGCTGTAGGAGACAAAAACAGTTGCAGATAAGTAACAGCTAAGTAGATGTATAGCACAAGAATTACCAAATACTAGGCTTTTTCGACTGAGAAAGAAAGGGAATGCAACTAATTTATCAAGCTAACACTGGTCAGCTCATAAACATGTTAATGAAATACTGTCACCTAGAAATTGTAGTAAGCACAATCAACCGTTTAAGGAACTTTTCAGCCATGCATGGTCTCTGCGATCTTACTCTGACCTGAAGAGGGATTGGGTAGGGCGACCAGACGTCCCAGGACTGTCCCGATTTCAAGCTGGGTGTCCCGGGTCCCGACAAATATCAGTAAAACACTAAAATGTCCCGGTTTCCGACATTCACTGGCAAATTGTCCCGGTTTTCACCACAGTAAAAATATTAATAATAATAATAAGATAATAATAATACTGTAATGTTTCCACATACGAGTCGGAGCCAAACAAATAACTGCGTAGAACTGCGTAAAGCAACAATTCTCATCAAAGCTCAAATCGCCCCGGCTCCACCAACCACAAGCACGCGTGATGACCAACATGCGTGCATAAGCGCATATATGTGTGCGTCTATTATTAACGAGCTGTTAGACAAGGGTCCGGATTTGGGGGTTTGAAAATATGGTCACCCTAGATTGAGGCCGAGTTAGTTGGTGGCACAAAAAGCTGTTTCCAAAATGAAAGGGGAAAATCACGGCATGTGCGCCCTAGTACATATGCATTTATTCCAATGTTTTGTTTTTTTCCGGAACTCTAGCGTAGAACCCTCTATTATCGGCATATCCAACAGCTGTCTTCAAATGTTTCTTCTTGTACAGAGTAATCATTTGATCAAGTGGTCAATGTTTTGTGATTATTAGTGACATGACAATGTCATAGATAATTCATCTTTTCAAAAATCACAACCATAAAACATTTTTGATTGTTTTATAAAAAACATTGTGTGTGAGTAAATGAGTACACAGATGTGAATATCAATTTAAATGACCTTGCACGAATGAAAGTCAATAACAAAAGATCAAGAATTCAGAATTATGACTCCGGATAATTGACTAAGGGTAGGCTATTAGCAAGGTGTTTAAATATTTCCATTGGGGAACACCTACTCTGTGAGTGCCCAGGTGCAATTACTCCACCAATATCAGGTGCACATGTGCAATTACTCCATCACTGGTAACAGGAAATACTTCGGATTTTATACATCCGGCGAAACATCTCTTGGTTCTATCAGTGATATTACTCTCGCAACTGGTTGCTATGGGAGACGAGACACCACCAGTAAGTATCCTCTTGTGAGGGAGTGAGGTATGAGAAGCTTAGGAGAGGTGCGAACTGAGAAGGCGAAGAAGACAGCGCCTGGTTGAAATTCCACTCAAAAGGATAAGAGGCAGGCAAAGTTTTAGGCATTTTTGCTTTCACTGGTTGATGGATATGATCATGAAGGAGTAAACACTACTTTTAGTCAACTGCACTGAGCAATCATTAATGAATACCACAATTGTCCAGTGTGCGGAATCTCCATTAGGGCAAAACAAATCTGCTTGACGCTGTTCGCGGGTAAAGAGAGGCAGCGCGGACGAGCGGACTTGTATCCTGAGAGGTAGGCATTATGTGTTTTGATATTTCTAATTAAAACTAGACAAGTAATTGCGTTTGAATGATGTTATTTGGTAATGAAGAACAGTTGGAAATATCCTGGGGAGTGGGGGTGCGGCTGCTGCGTGGGTTGGTCAAACTTGACGTGTCAAAAAAAAAACTCGCTAAATAATGGGTACACCAAAAATAACACCTACTAATAACACAGCATTGTGTTTATAAACGTGGAAATCAGACTTCACCACTTAAGCATGTTTTTCGTTTTTGTGGCACGGTGGATGCCACTCCACCACGATCAATTTGTAGGATTTATGTCAGTATATTGACAAACTGAAAATACATATCGGACTGCAATTTCAACTGTCCTAAACATAATATGATCTGTCAGAAAATACAATACTTTTGATATTTGTTACCCGAATAGCCAGTCATGTTTGACAAAATATAATGTAGAATAATTACTAAATTATGCGCAGATCATTCAGATTAAATGGTCAGAGAGAAAGTCCAGTGTCTGTTAAACACTTTTAACATCATACACCTTAAAATCTGCGCTGAGGTAGTAACGCTGCGCCAAATACCCCTAACCCTAATTATCCGTACACCTCTGAAGAATGTTGGCACTTTCAGTCCAGTGTTGAGAAGTACAGTCTTTTATCACTTAACACTCAAATGCTGGTTCAAATGACAAAGAGGAACTTCAAAGGATTTATTAAAAGTAGATCAGAGTTTGAATCTTAAATGGCAGCAGCTCCAGCATTCCCTATATTCTCCCCTACTGAGAGAGATCCCAAATACTAGATATTAGAACATTAATCATTATGCAATTATACAGTCCAGCAAGTGAATGAAGTCATACACCTAACAAGTTCTAAAAAGCAAATTGAACAGCTTGACATCATAACAAGACATTACCTATATTATTAACAGTAATAAAACTGAAAATATTATATAATGCGATTAAATATAAGGTGTAACCATTATGTGGCAAGAGGAAAGGCTTACTTACCAGTATTCCTACAAATAACAAAAGAAATGGGACATACATTTATAATAAAAGAGGCAAAGAAGAAGGGAAAAAAACTAGAGAGGAACCAGACTTTGAGGGGAGGCCAGTCCTATTCTGGCTGTGCCTGGTGAAGATTATAAGAGTACATGACCATTTTGGGCCAAGTCAATGTTTTTACATGTTCAGTTGACAAGCAGGTTAATGCATGTGGGCTTTGTCTGGAGTCTCCAAGTCAGCTGCATGACCAGGTGGACAAGGACAGTGTCAGTCAGCTGCATGACCAGGTGGACAAGGACAGGGTCAGTCAGCTGCATGACCAGGTGGACAAGGACAGGGTCAGTCAGCTGCATGACCAGGTGGACAAGGACAGGGTCAGTCAGCTGGGGTGTGGGCTGTGGCCACAGGAATCATCAGGCAGCAGCTTGACCTGTCTCTGACTGTTTCAACCTAACATCACTGGTGCCAAACGTGAATAACAATAACTCTGTACTCTCGATACATGACCATTTTCGACGTAGCCAGCCCCAGGTTGGCCCCTATGTCGGTGGCCTTGCCCCCTTGTTTAGATTGATGGCATAATAAATTCCATTAAGTACCAGGATGTTTTAGCCCAACACCTTGTTGCCTCTGTCAGGAGACTAAGATTTAGCCGTAGCACTTTCAACAAGATGCTTACCCAAAAACCTACACCAAAATCAACACAGAAATGGTTGCATGAACATAATCTTAATTTTTTTACGATGGCCATCTCAGCCTCCCAACCTGAATCTAATTGAAAAAATGTGACTCATTGTTTGTGTTGTTTATTTTTTGCATTCCCTTTTGCTAAGTTTCCTAAAAGGCATCCGATACTGAGTTGACTGTAAGCGCAATTCCCACATCAAAATATTTAAGGGCATAATCATTGGTCTGCTCTACTGTGTCTCAGGCAATTTCAGTGTTATATTTATTTTATTTAAATGCTTTATTATAAAAGTACTGTACAGTGTCTATTCTTACTGTGCCCATTTTAATGCACAATACACACCACATTACAATGATTCTGTTTTCATATTTGAACAGACAGGTTTGTACAGTTATCCATTGACTTATGCATATATCACTCAGAAAAAGTTTGTCAGCAGATGATCTTGGACTGAGTGTGGTGCGGACAGGGTGTCAGTGCAGCATCACATTTCAATTCTCTGAGTATCGCTGGAGAACAATGTCCCTTTTAACATGTCAGGCTAAATTTATTCATTTACAACCCCATTTCCAAAAAGGTTGGGACGTTGCATTACTGCAAATAAAAACAGAATGCAATGATGTGTAAATCAGTTAATCCCTATATTAAATTGAGAATAGTACAAAGACAACATATCAAATGTTGAAACTGAGAAATTTCAAAAAAGTTGGGACGTGTTGGGCATGTTAACTACTGTGTTGCATCACCTCTTCTTTTAACAACACTCAGTAAGTATTTGGGAACTGAGAAGAACAATTGCTGTTTTTGAAAGAGGAATGTTGTCCCATTCTTGCATGATATAGGATTGCAGCTGCTCAACCTTTCATGGTCTCCTTTGCTATATTTGTTGTTTCATAATGCGGCAAACGTTTTCAGTAAGGACAGGTCTGGACTGCAGGCAGGCCAGTTTAGAACCCAGACACTTTTGCTACAGAGCCATGCCGTTGTGATACATGCAGAATGTGGTTTGGCATTGTCCTGTTGACATAAGCAAGACCTTCCCTGAAAAAAACATTGGATGGCAGCATATGTTGCTCTAAAACCTGTATATATTGTTCAGCATTTATGGTGCCTTCAGAGACGTACAAGTCACCCATGCCATGTGCGCTAATACACCCCCATACCATCATAGATGTTGGCCTTTGCACTGTGCGCTGATACCAAGCCGGATGGTCCCTCTCCTCTTCAGCAAGAAAGACACAGCGTCCATGATTCCCAAAAATATTCTCTAATTTTGATTTGTCGGACCACAGGAGAGTCCACTTTGCCTAAGTCCATCTAAAATGAGCTTGTGCCCAGAGAAGGTGCTGGCATTTCTGGATGTTGTTAATGTGAGGTTTCTTTGCATGGTGAAGTTAGTTTTAACTTGCATTTGTGGATGTAGCGACGTAGTACGTTCACAGACAATGGTTTTCAGAAGTGTTCCTGAGCCCATGCAGTGATTTCCACTAAAGAATCGTGTCTGTTTTTAATGCAGTGGCCCGAGGGCCCGAAGATCATGGCCATCCAATATTGTTTTTTGCCCTTGTCCCTTGCGTACAGAGATTGCTCCTGATTCTCTGAATATTTTAATGATATTGTGTACTGTAGATGATGAGATCCCAAAACTCTTTGCAATTTTACATTGTGGTGCGTTATTCTTGAATCGTGGCACTGTTTGCCCACGCAGTCTTTTACAGAGTGATGAACCCCTCCCCATCCTCACTTCTGACAGGCCCATCCTCTCTGGAATGATCTTTTAATACCCAATCATGTTACTGACCTGTTGCCAATTGACCTAATTAGTTGTGTAATATTCCACCAGGTTTAGTTTTTTTAGCATTAACCAACATTTCCTCTCTTTTGGGGCCTTTTTTTAAGCGTGTTGCTGGCATCAAATTCAAAGTGAGCATATATTGTCCAAGAAACAATAACATTTCTCAGTTTCAACATTTCATGTTACCGTGGTACGTTTTTCTACTGAATATAGGGTTAAAATGATTTGCACATCATTGCATACTGTTTTTCTTTACATTTTACACAGCATCCCAACTTTTTTGGAAACGGGGTTGTACACACTAGAGGCTCAAACCTTGTAGAACAGTTAGAAGTTTCGCTTCCCAACAGTCGCCTGCTCAAGACGCCTGTTTAACATCAGGGCCATTTCAGGCCCTAAACCTTTTTCCTCATGGGAGCCATGACTGCCACCAGACGCTGGATGTATAAGTGCTTGGGCCGTTACTGGCTATAGAGCTCACCGTACTGACGCTGCGTGAGTCATCCGACATGACAACGGCCATTACCGTTGCAGATGGAGATCACAACGGGAGATCAATAACTATTACGCTTGGCTAATAGCACTGCTGATGCATGGCAGTGCGATGCTACCGCGTTCCCAACAGGGTTGGGGTGCAGCTGAAAGGGTCAACCACGAGCAGTCGGTTAGACCGGAGAGAGATGTTAATAAATCCTAATGAAGCCATTTGTGTACTCAAGCCCTAATAGGGTTGTACAAAATGAGATCTAGTAAAGTAAGGGTTGCTTAACTATTGCCTGGAAGTCTTATTTGTGTGTTTTTTGCACTGAGCAACAACTTCCTAACACATAAAAGTCAACATTTTCAGACCAAACCAGTTAGTTATAGTGAAACACATCATATCTGATGATCGTTTTAACATTTTGTTGCCCAAGTGATATGTTTTGGTATATTAGTGCAGTTTTCACACAAAGTGCTTGAAGTACTTCAAGTACTTGAATTTGGAGCTCAGAAAATCAAGTACTGGAACACAGACTTAAAAAACAGACATTTCCTCACAATTATTATTTTATTTTTTTTACTGTGTTTTTCTCCCTAATTTTGTGACTCCCAGCATACTGGGCACATTCGATGCCGTTCTGGTTCTTTTCACACGGCTCACTCTACCAGGAAGTCTTGATCAGAACCCTTACACCCTAACCCCACAAACACTGTCAGTCTTGACTAATTGCACCACCCTCCCTTGGTCCATGGGCTAATCTGCTAGCAGGATTTGAACCCCGGTCTCGCAGGGATGCAGGTAACACTGCAAGGCAGTGACTTAATAGTCTCTACATTTTAACTGGTGATTTATAGTGGACGCACCACAGTGGGCTGAGTCAGTGCAGATCCACCCGCTTTCTGCACCCATCTGATGAACAGGTCCTTAATTCTGTGAGCTAAAATTTATCTGATAAAATAGTGCAGTCAAACTGAACATGGTTAATGTATAAACATGAATAAGAATTGTACATCGTATTCTTTTTTTAAATGGAGAAAGTTTCTATAGCAATGTGATGAAATGTGCAATTGGTGTAAGTGCCATTTACAAAAAAAATGGATTGTTGTATCATGCTAAATTCTGACAGATGAAAGACAACTTTGACAATATTACAGATGTTTTATTATAAACATTTTGTTTAAAGTAGGTTTCATAGAGTTGTTGAAGTGATGCTTCTGCTTCAATTTGAGTTTGTCAGTGATCTATCCCCCCAGCTTGTGTTGTATATAGTATGCAACTAACATGAGAAGACAGCAAAATGAGTCTTGCAAAGCATTAACCGCATTCTTGTTTCATATTTAACTAGTTCATATTTCACATAGTGTTATGGTTCATGTCGACAATAAACTCCATTGGAATTTATGAAAAATAAAAGCATAGATTTATCTTAGCATTCGTAAAGGGTAGAACTTTCTTCAAAGAGAAACTCTGGTATGATGATGCTGATCAGGGAATTTCTATTCACTAGACTGAAGCATGGATGTCATTATGAAAAGGTTTGGTTGATAGAATCAGCTATGTGTACTCTTGAATCATCCAGAAATGCTAAAATACACGCAACACACACACGCGCGTCTTCCCATTATAAAAACCTGTGTTCCCTACTGTCTCCAAGTGTAACACATACTATCTGTTTCCTCTCTCTGGTCCTCTCTGCCAGTAGAAGAGGTAGAATAATCATATTTGAGTCATGTTACAGTAGTATTATATCCTCCCACATGGATGTTTGGCTGAGATTCCAAGAATGTCAAGTTGATGACTGGTCAGCGTTCTCATGATGTGAGTAGTCTATGCTCTCTGTTTTGGATCTAGTGCTGTGTTCTCTCATACTGTCTGTTTTGTGATGGATGAGCCATAATGGATCTACTGAAGTCCGCAATGTGTTTTCAGAGATAGGGAACACTCAGTCAATGTAATATCCAGCTGTTGACACCTCTAGTCTGATGAATGAAGTATTAAGATTGTAATTCTCAATTCCGCCTGTTCATATAAATTCATGACAAAAGTAATACATTTCTACAATAATGGGGACATTAAAGGATGTTATTTAGTATGTGACCACAGAGCTCAGAAAGATGAATGGCATTAGAATATGGTGAGACAGGTGTCTGGTTGATCGAGAAGTGTTCATTTTTTTAAATAAATAATATTGTTCTTAAGGTAACTTGGATATTAGGCATTTTGAAACATATGTAGGCATCCTGTTATGGTCTTTGTGGATGCTACTGCCTTGCAAAATGCATAAATGTGAATGTATCTGAAAAATGTTGCACATATCTAGGTACAGATGGTTCATGTACATACTGAAGTTCTCGGGTTGTGCTGACAAAATATCATTTTGGACTATATCTTTGAATTATCTGACAAAGAGCCCCTGACTAGCCCCTGAAAAGCGGACTGAGGTGTAAGACTAAAATAAGCACTTATGAAGGGTCTGGAACACTGAGGGTTACATTGGGGTAATAGCTAACCAGATGAATAGATAGAGACATACTAGAATGTGGGTTCTGATCAACTGTGGGCAACAAAGTGGTTTAAATGAAAAGGTCACCCAAGTAGAGAGGCAGACGCAGACAGACAAACACAGACTAAAAGACGGGCAGACAGACATTGACAGGTAAAGGAACAAATTAAAATAGGGACTCTGACCAGGCAATAAATAATAAAAACAGATGCGGATGTAAACAGACGGTGAAAAAAGTAAAGAGAAACTTGAATACAAAATCAAAGAAAGAAAAGGGACATTATCAGTGCGGTGACAGAAGACAAACGTAGGCTTGGACGCAGCCAAAATAAAACCCAGAGACATCCCCACATGCCGTTCTGGGGCATCCCTGTGTGCCCTGCTCTGCCTGCTCCTGTCTACATCTCTACGGCTCCCTGGCGATCCCCTTTCAAACCCCCCCCCCCCCGCCCTCCAGTCACCCCATCACCATGACGGCACGAAGCGTGACCGTGGATCAGAGGCTGTCCGGCCTCTGTGGAGCACCCCAGACGACTGGATGCTGGGACTCCAAGCTTTATCACCGGTGACAACTGCCTGACGGAGCAGCGGGGAGCCATGACATGCACAGGGCCAAGGAGAAGGGCAGCCACCACGGCAGTATTTATTTGATGCACTCGTCTGGCTGGCAGTCATCACCGCCTCACCGACCTGTTCACCCCAGCCGGTTGATATTCAACGCAGGGGGTCGGACTGCTGTAGCTGCCGCGCAGGAAGCGACTATTCGTTGCTTTAATGACGAGACGCTTAAGTCAGGCGTGTTGCTTTCCTATTACGGTGACCGGATATTTTAACTGAAGCACGTTTTTTGTGAGCTCACGAAATGTTTGTTGTTTGTAAGCTGACGTTGCCGTTATGGTAATGTCATGTAACGCTTTGCTGCCATGGACATCGTTGTTTATGCAGGGTTTACTGGGGGTGACATCACTGATCAAACTTTCTCATAAAGTTTGCCCCCCCCCCCCCCAAGTTAATTGCATTTATCTCCCACGCTTTGAGGTTAGGAATGCATGACCATAGTGCCATGGGTGTGATCCAACCGTGAAGCCTTTATTTGTGTTTATTTTGGCTCTATTTGAAATCAAACAATTACTATGATGTTAAAGTACGAATTGTCAGCTGTTTATTTTATTTGTGTACATATACTGGGCTCCCCATTAAGGCATAACAAAGCCTTTTATACATAATTTACAATTTCGTACAATTTTTTTATTTAATGTACTCAAAAAATTTACTGCAGATGTCTTCTGGTTATTTATGCTGGTATTAATATTAGTAGTACAGTAAAATGTATTTTAAAATATTGAGTAAGTATTTTTTATTAAATACATAAATCTGACCCATATTTAGATATTCTTGTAATATAAACATATTTCTGTATTGATGTATGGAAATGTAAGGCTTATATTTAGATCTGTAATTAGCAAATATGTGTATGAATTTTTTACAATATATCATATTTGTATATGGGTATTTGCACAAATATGACAGGTGAAATCATCATAAATGACACATTTTCGTTTTTGTATTTGTATTCAACCGCTATATTGGATTCAATTGTATTTGTATTCAACTGCTCTGCATTGTAACAATGCACTCTACTCAAATCACACCATGCTCAGAAAAATGGTGTCAGAGGGAAATTATTTTTGAATCAATAAAATGAAGCCTCCGGGCGGTTTGTAGGAGGAAGAGCACTAGCAAGATTAAGGACCTTAGGATATTAGTAGAATTTCTTATGATTTATTACCAGCTAACTCCTGAAGAGGTTGAAAACACTGTGCTAGTATTAAACTACACCAAAGGTGCAGTTTTACCTGAAACTAGTTTTGAGAACAACGTTAATGCATTTATTTATTCAGTTTGACGTGAGTATGACAAGGGTAACAAATCTAGCTACTTATTTCGTTCATTTTCACTTGCACTCTCCAACACAGTGACTCATTTTGGTTTTCTACAGGCGCCAGCAGTATTTCTGTCCTTACCTCTCCCGACCACCCGCAGAAGATCTCTCAAACCTTCAGCGCTTGCGACAGCCAGTGAGGGGGAAGAAGGGGGGAGACCCAAGATGGACGAGGATTTCCCGAGCAGTACCCTGACTGCCTCTGGATCCGGCCTGACCTCTGCCTCCTTCCTGACACTGGAGGCGAAGGCAGCCTTCGTCTTTGTCCTCATACTCTTCCTCGTCCTGGGTCTCCTTATCGTGCGCTGCTTCCGCATCTTGCTCGACCCCTACCGCAGTATGCCGTCTTCCACCTGGACTGACTACATGGAGAAGGACACGTTCGACTATCGCATTGCCTGAGGGGTCTTCCACATTCGAGGCAGCTGTACTGCCTTGCCTGAGGGGGCTGGTAACCAGAGCTGTCGCCAAATGAACTTCAAGAACTATCTTAAGGGTACCTCTACGGTCCACATTCAGCTCATTGAAAGGCTGGGATATGAGCTGAGGGCGGGTTTGCTATGAGGCCGGGACGATGGCAGAAGTGCTAAAATACCAGAGGACTCCTTTAATGGGGATTGGAGGGACAGGGCAACAAATGGAAAAGCCAGGAGGAGGAAGCTTGTGTTATGTATGCAAACAATACAACCGGTCCAATCACATAGCACAGCTGAATCTCAGCAGCTCCCCAACCCGAACGGGCATTCTGAGAAGACTTTTTCAGACCTTTTTGGGCGTAGGCCTTTCTAAAACGTGTTCTAAAATGTTGGTTTCGGTAAAAATGTTGGTTTCGGTATGTTGGTTTCGGTATGTTGGTTTCGGTTGACTTTCACAGCTGTAATCCATGGCCTAGTTTTTAAGTTAACTGTACCTAGTCATTCGTATGCAAAATCACAACCCTCATGGGCCCCGACAATCATTCAGTCACACCAAAAAAAAAAAAGGAAAAAAAAGAAAGCTGCGATCACAAAAAAATGATAACCCCTCCCCAGGAGCATCAGACGAATGCACATTAATTCTGGTCAGGTCAGGGTGAGAGAAGCCCCGAGGCTGGATGTGTGTGTTGTTATCTCTCAAATTAGCCTACAGTTTTGCTGTTTCCAGGTCTGCATTGAAATGTTGCCTCAGATCGGTGAGGTGTCATTTTTGTGGCTGTCATTCACAGTGCAGCGAGGGCTGAGGAAGATGATTTCCCCTCCAGTCTTCCTCTGTGTCATCGTCACCGCACAAAATGCCCAATACGCATTTGTATTCCCAGCCTCCCTGGGATCTTTCTGATCACCGTAATGATAATCCGTGTGAAACAAAGCCAGAGAAACAGCAACTGAATACCGTGTACACGCACTGACAGGATTGCACTGTAGGCATACTCGAACAAGTCACAGATAAAGAGGCATAAAAACACAGCTGTGTGGGCTGTGGTACTGGTATTGTACAGCAGGTACTGGTATTGTAAGATGAGGCCACTGACATTGATACCTCAGTGGTACTTAGTTGTGGGAATGCAGTGTTCTACCACAGCAAATATCACTTACTGTTACACTTGATGCTGTTACTAGTGTAGCACTTAGCTACGACGAGACTCTGGCAGAGCACTTGGCTAGACACTGCTTACCCATGAGCAAAAAGTCACTGAAAGATAGTTGTAGGCTACTACTACCGCAACGCACAGCTCCAGAAAGTTCTATATCCTCAGATTAAGTTACTGTTGCTGAACTGGTGACCTGTCTCATACTACTTAGAGATTCATATAACCAGATTTTATTGTTGCTGTTTTTCGGCACGTTCACCAAATGTTTTTTGTGACAAATTCTGTTTCTAATCCCTTTATTGCAAATGGTTTGGTCAAACTTTGCCTTAAGAAACACTTGTTTACATTTTTTAAGATAGTTGCGCTCTTTGGGAGTTCAACATCTCTAATGAAAGTGTGTTATTTCATGTGATTTTTGCACTGGATCTCAAACAGTAGTTAGAGCACGTATGCCCCTCTTTTAATGCTCTCAACTGGCCTTTGGGCATGTTAAGGAAACAGGTGATTTGATTGTGTTATCGTATTGTATTAGGTTATTATGTTTGGTAATTTGACTGACATGTACACACACTGCCTGGGTTAAATTTGTCATTTATTTTTTGCATATATTTTCAAAAGTCCTTATTTTAGTACTCAGACTTACTTCACTGGATCAAAAACATGGAAGGCGAGAATTTCTGTATTTTCTTTTTCAGTTTAACAAGGGACCCTTCAAATTTGTGACAAAATAGTTTTTGCATTGTTAGTGCAAACCATCCTTACAATTGTCTTAGTGCAAATGTCAAATTGCATTACCTTCTGTAACATGTAAGACTTCATATGCAGAGTTTAAATAGCAAATTACTCTTACATAAACAGAACACAAAGTATCTTTGCAGTAAATGTTGTTGCAGGGTTACCATGATACGGCAAACCTGGTGTCAATGGTCCAGCTTTCCCTTGAGTCTTAGATCTCTTTTACAAGGATTTTTCTTGTTTTTTTAAATAAATATAAATTTGTCTTGAATTTATATATTGCTCACACTACATACTTTAAAGCTGCCTTGTAGAACAGTAAAACACACAAGCCATCTTGCATTTGATATCATCCAAATCTAATGCATGATCTAACAGAACAAACAATGTTAACCTTTTGGACAAAGGTTTCCTGAAATATATCATGTATCTATTAGCTGTAGAACTGTTGGTCCCAAAATGCTGCTTAAAGTGCTTCTTTAATTAAATGATAACCAAATGAAGGTGCAGCATTGGCCTGTAATGTTACCATAAATATCGTACGTGGTCTAGGGTGTTCCACTGGTGTAAACCACCGGATCTCTGCTTCTGGTACACATGTACCGCTGCAGCGTAGGTTTAAATATGACCTACTACTCTTTCACCAAAAACTCTCTCATCCATCTTGTAGCACTTTCCTGTCCAATAAAGCATTAAAATGCCTGAAAAATATACATCTTACAATAAACACCTCACATAACAAGAAATTCTACAAACAGGTCTTTTCTTGAACAGAACAAATGTAATAACATTTCTGCATACTTAGAAGAATCAAACCTTTGACTTTGGCATCGGTCAGCTGGATCTTCGGTGTTGACGACCGAATGTTAATTAAGGCCCCAACAGACGGTTGGTGTGGCCACGAAAGGAAAAACCCCGCTGTGATCTTGCACACCTCAGCACATGTCAAAATCACATGGCAGCACAGCAAGGCGCCATGAAAAATCTGTCATCGCACTGTCTGCAGTGCATGCCTTATGTGGCTGGTAGAGATGCCAGATTATTTTCAGTCTGTGGCGGTTTTTTTTCCTTGACAGTCCCACAACTTGTCATATTTCTAGCTTACAGAGTGGGCAGATTTAATGCAGAATGAATTCATCCACAGTGAAATCTGTAAGGCTTTGGTGCCGTTACACTAGCTGGAGGAGCTCGGCCAGTTGGACCGGTGTTAAGCCCTTTCAGATTCACAAGCAGATCACATACATTTTTGGCTCTAACATGGCTCAGACGTGAAAATGATACCATAGTCAGGTGTGCGCTTTTTTTCTTATTCAGAATGAAGCTTAAACTTGGAGTGAAAAGTCTCACCCGCAAGGCAAAATATTAAAAACAACTGAACACGCTTCAACTGTTTTCCAGTGGTTTTCGTCCTCATTTAGGAGGTAATCCAAGATTGCACTGAACACTGATCTCTGCTGTCTACTACCCAAAAGACGAACAGGCTTGTAGAGAAAATTACATCTTTTCTCAGTGGACCTGTTCCAGACTGATTAGCCATGAAGTAACCATGGTAACAGTTTGATGTTTAGGCCAAACTGGTGTATCTTGTTGTGCAGTGCCTGTCAATGGGGTAGGAAACCTCACTATTGTAAGTATAGTGTACTTCAGGCTTCCTGCAGGGTGATAAGTTATTTTATCAATATGTACATAATATACTGTATGCATTTCTATCAAAGTTAAAATAATTTGCCATTAAAGTTTTACAAAGCCTTAGGCTATTTCATGCTTTCTTTTCTAATCCTGCTGGATTCAGATTAATACTATTGTTTCAGCACCATCAAAATTCAAATGTCATTGTTTAGAAAGAAACTGCATAGTCCCTCTACATTTTGAAATAAATTATTGATTCAAGACACAGGAAATAGTTTGGTAAGACGTTCCTATAGAGCACATATTCATATTGTCCGGGAGAACTCTAAGTGGCTTCCTCTTTCATCAGGGTGTTGAGAAACAGTGCTGTTGTTTAGCCACACAATTAGTGCAATTACACTTAATATATACTGGTATTATCAGGGGAAATTCCGCAATAACCTTGGAACAAAGTTGCACATCTACCACTCCTAATTACAGGATATCGACCTTATGGATGGAGAAGCATGTCCTCATATTTCCCCCAAGCCAGTTTAGTTTGAATACACTCCCTATGTATATTGAACCTATGTCAATGAGAATTCAGTTTCTCAGAATAAGATGTTTTAACAACACTGGGATAGGCAGGACAAAGACCATATTCTCCTCCTCATTCATATTTATAGCGTAAACAATTTTTTTTCTACATCTAAACATTGAAAGTTGAGAACATTATTGCAAGGTGTTGCTGAAGAGCACAGCTTTCGGCCAAGTTAAAAGTGAGGCCACTTAACCTACAAACTGTTTGCAGGAGCTCTGTGATTGACAGGTCCACTTCTCACCTCCCACCCTACACCTCCCATATCACTACAAACTGCCTTCCGTTCTACCAATCTAGTGGTTGCCATGGAAACCGGATCCAAAATAGGATATCGGTAACATCGTCACCCGCTAGGGATATAGGAAACTAAGGACCAGAGTAAATCAATGGGAATCATACCTGTGAACATTTTCGATGAGCTGGTTTGGCGCTAATGCCGCAAAGATATACTAGCGATGGTATATAAGGGTGCATGCGTTTAAAAAACAAAGTGCCTCATGCAATGTACCGTCTCCATGATGGAACCAGTGTTGACAAACTTCCACCAAACAGTCTGATCTATAGTTATTACCTGATGCACACAGTCATACCTCCATCAGCATCACTGAGATGAAAATTACTCAGGTGTCTAGCGTTCATCATTTTTATCCTCCACTCATCCCATTTCATCTCATAATCCCCCTCTG
The DNA here is from genome assembly GCA_016801175.1 of Esox masquinongy. Taxonomy (NCBI): domain Eukaryota; kingdom Metazoa; phylum Chordata; class Actinopteri; order Esociformes; family Esocidae; genus Esox; species Esox masquinongy. The sequence goes on from JACXGI010000109.1 coordinate 84,073, forward strand.
CAAAATGACTTAAGCTGTTACACAACCGCTCCTGGTAAAGGAAAAGGCTCATTTGTGCAGAGCCTGTAGTTTAGTAACCTGCATGGGTCTCTCTGTGAACATTGCTACGAAGATTTTCATTGCGCTTGTGACTGGGCCATCTTGGAGATGGATTCCTGACAATGTGTCCTTATCGGACAGCCATTCACCCCTTGACAGTCCTGACATTTTGGGTCTCCGAGGGCTTACACCCAGGGCTAATTACTTTTTTTTCAATCTCAAAAAAACCTTTCCCTCGTGGTTCTGTTAATAGCTCAGTCTTAGGAAGACAGTATAGCAACCAAATTAAGTTGCAGCTGTGTAAGAACATCGAAGTCTAAGGCACTCTCTAGTGTGGAAAAGTTAAAAGCAACAGCTACTTGGGCAAACACCCATAGTCCCTGCTCTCCTGCATTCGTGATTTAGCTTTGTAACATTGACATTTTAGTGGGATCAGGCTGTCAAGGAAAGCTTTGCTAGCTAATCAACTCAGCTCTATGGAAACTCCTTCATGAAAGGTTTGTTTTCATTGTACCCATGGAACCTAGCTAATGTTTTTGTGTGAGGCTGTGACATTTTCAAAATCGTAGTATTTTTAACATTGTTTAGTGTGTGATCATGTAATTGTCATCAATGGGTCATATGCAGACTGCTCGGACAAGTATCAGGACAGAGGACACAACATGGCATGCCTGCTTTCTACCTAGAGATGTTACTTCTAACTTCCCATTAGACAGCTCTGTAAGAGTTATGTCAAAACATTCTCAATACTCCCCATAATATATATTTTTGCTTTATTGACTTCAGTTATGTCAGGACTGTACTTCAAAAACCTGTAAGTAAAAATGTACGAGCAAATACAAAAGCAACTTTTTTGGAAAGTAAAAACTGTAGCTCTCAAAAGTATTCACCCCCTTGGACTTTTCCAGATTTTATTGTGTTCTAACATGAAATCAAAATAGGTTTGATCAGAGGATTTTGCCACAAATCAACACAAAAAAAGTCCAGAATGTCAAAATGAACCAGAGTTAAAAACTCCTGATCACATTCATTATGACGTAACACAAAATGTGGAAAAGTCAAAGTGAGGTGAATAATTTTGTGAGCCTCTGTAGATGTAGTGTTTTGTTTTTGATAAAATAAGACCTAGAATAAAATTATTTTATTACTGCAGAGAGTGCTTACAAAACCTATATTGGTGTAGTATTCCTAAAAAAAAACAGTCATCTATAAACAATGAGCGTACAAATTGGTGCAATGAAGCAGGGCCTTAATCACCAGTTGGAAATCGAGGGCGGGGAACACAAACAAAAACAAATGGTAGCTGTGGGGTGAAATGTGATAGCAGGCCTTGGCACCACGACACTAATGATAATTGTATTTTGTTCATTCGGATTAATAAAAAATGCATACAAAATATGAACCACATCAGACTGTTTACTCATGTCATTTCAATCTAGTGTATCATGCCAGGAATATACAAATGGAAAACAAATCAAGGATTAACCTTATTTGATGACTTTAAACAGGCGGTCCAAAATGCTTAAGAAGGAACATCAGCGCAGGCAGCAAGGAAAGAATATTAATAGAATTACTTTAAAACATTAACCTGAAAGACAACAGCAGGGAAATGACTGATACTCCTGAGAAACCTCTTCTGGATAAAAGCCATAATGAACAAGAAAGCAAAAATGCTGACACAAAAAAACTGAACAGAAAACCAATTTAGGAAAGCAGCCTGGATGAAAGCAATAACAACATTCCACTAGATGACACTGATGACAGTCCACTATGATGACAGTCTTGATGAGACAACTGATGAGAGCACCAAAACTGCAGTGGATGACTACATTTTCTACTTCGCCACTTTTGAAAACATGAAGTGGCAAGAGACATAAAAGCTTTGGCCAAAAAGATAAAGCGGTTGTCCCACTTTATTGCAACAATAAAGTAGACTGCCCACAAGTGAAAATACTCAAACTGTTAGCATCTTTGCTAAAAGCCAATCTCCATGCCCCATAATTTACTTTTTTAAATTATATATAGGTTTCTTTTATCTTGTCATGTACTGTACAATTCCCGATTATGGCCTTGTCTCATCACAGCAACTCCACAGCAAAGGAAAGTTGAAGATTGAACAATCCTCCGATGCACATCTCGCTCAGACGTTCTTCTTACACCACTACTTTAAACCAGGATAGTTTTGCCAGCACACATGCTGGAGGTGAGTGTGTTGCTCGGCCAACAACCACGATTGAACTTGCAGGTGCCCAACCGTCCAAAAAAGGTTGCTCACATAGAGCATTAACAAAAGACAACTCTATTATCCACCAGTGGCGTAGCGCTGAGACAATTTTGCATTGCCCCCCGCAGTATCTTCAGGCCCTGATGAATCCATATTCCAAGGCAATGAAAACCACAATCAGTTCCACACTCGCAAGTCCCTATATGGAATGTTGCAGCAATATTATTTTCACTTCTTCATAGCAATTGCATTGTTCAATGATGTAATACACATATGTGAATACATTGCATATAAAAATGCACATAAAAATATTCAATACATTGAAATATTCCTTACAATGCCTTTTTATAGCTGTTTTAATGCAACACATTCCCTATTTCAGATCAAGCCAATTTGAATTAGCATGGTTGCATATGTTGCACATTCAACAATGTAACATTTTTAAGTAGCAATTCATTTATATATTGTTATTATTCAACATTTAATATCTTTACATCAAATCCAACAGTTTAATGCAAAATGTTCAATAGTAAAGCCACTCTTCACAGTGATTCCATGCATCAAAAATGTTCCACTGTTTCCAAAATGCATTGCATTCAAATACTTGCCGTAAAGTTACCACAGCAATTCCATTGTTCCAAGTTCAATTCAGTACCTGGTGAATCAAATAAAAGCGCATCATCTATGTCTCCAGTGGTGTCTCCCGGCTAAATAACAGTGCATCATCCATGTCTCCAGTGGTTTCTCCTGGCTTTATAACAGTGCATCATCCATGTCTCCAGTGGTGTCTCCTGGCTTAATAAGTGTGCATCATCCACGTCTCCAGTGGTGTCTCCTGGCTTAATAACAGTGCATCATCCATATCTCCAATGGTGTCTCCTGGCTTAATAACAGTGCATGATCCATGTCTCCAGTGATGTCTCCTGGCTTAATAACAGTGCATGATCCATGTCTCCAGTGGTGACTCCTGGCTTAATAACAGTGCACCATCCATGTCTCCAGTGGTGTCTCCTGGCTTAATAACAGTGCACCATCCATGTCTCCAGTGGTGTCTCCTGGCTTAATAACAGTGCATCATCCATGTCTACAGTGGTGTCTCCTGGCTTAATAGTAGGGACGGTTCCCAGTGCTGGCTGATTATTTTGTATTTTAACAGGCATCCATCCACTAGTACCTTTGAAAATTACAAGCTATTGTACAGGTCCAAATATCCACTCCCCTTCAGAAGTTCAGAAGACACTAACACAACAAAATTGTGATTTGTCCAAAGCAAAAGATCTAATCTAATCTCTAATCTCATGCATTGTTCAAAGGACAAATCTATGATACCATTTATGTCTACGCTGTCTGTCTACAAGAGAACCTAACCTGAGTGATGTGGTTAAACTTTTTTGTTTGCTGTGCAATACCTATTAAGCTCAAATCCCGTTTGAATCCCGTAGCACACCAACAATACCTGGGGGACTTGAATTGGACCAGCGCTGTGATGGGAAATGCTTTGCCTCGCCTCGCTCTAGCAACTCCGTGGGGCAAGTCAGAAACCAGTAAACTCATCCATGGTTGTTGGCCGGTCAATGAATTCTCCAAGCGCATTGATCCTGGTAAATACTCCCCGGGGTAAACAGAAACAGGTTGGTGAGACACACTCCCGATCTTCACCTCTACTGAGCCTACTGGGAGTTGCTGTTATGGGGCTAAGCTATGAGCATGAATTGGACTTTGGTAAATTAGGACAGGACAAAAGCTGAGTGCATTTCTTAAAATAATTTGGGGTGAATCTAACTCACCCAACATAAGTGCAATAACTCTGCTTGCACTGAGTACTGCGATGAACCACTCAACCTTATGTATGTCATTTTCTCTACTGTGTGCGTTTCCATAGCCTTGTACTTAGTTATAGTCCTTTTTGAGTCAGCCCTACCCTTGCAATCTGTGTCCGTTACATCATGGGGCTATTTTGCTTCCATTTTTTCTCAAGCCCATCGGCCACAGCAAAACAACCCCAAGCACAGATCGAAATACAAACTCCACCTGGGTACACCAGAGACAGTACAGAAACAAAAACAGCCCACTCAAAGAGCCCCATTCTACGTGCCCCTGTTGCCTCAGGCCTGAGGACGGCACAGCACTGAGGGAGCTGTTTTCCATTCCTGTACCGTGCCTGAGCCACGCTGCATCTCGGCAGAGAAGCATGTTGACAAATAACACATTCGCAACAACCCCACCCCCCACCCCCGCTTCAACACTTCTGAATCACCACAGGAAATGAAGCGTTCATTATTTAACACACAATGTAGATGTGATGCAAACAGAGTTCACGTCATGCAGAAAATAACTACTAGGTGTTGTTACCCCCCAAAAATGGGTTTTCGGTTGTATAGTTAGCATATATTTACACTACCATGGAAAGAAAAGACAAGCAAATTGAAAGTATACAAAATCATACATTATTACTTGTCGCCTCAAAATTGTAAAGAGGAATGTCACCGTTTTGATGTCTACCATCATCATAACAGCACTCTAGTTACTGTATCACAATGGAGCTACATTTCCACAATTTTTTTGTGTTTTTCACCAATTAAAATACCAATGCTTTTTAGCACACTCCAAATATTTACGTTTGTTGGATGACATGAAAATCAAGGTATTTTGCCACAAGGTTTGCACAGGCATGTTCAGTCTATCCATACGTGATTTACAATGCATTCTCATCGGAAATAGCAGGTTGAAGGACAGCAGGGACACATTTAAGAAAATGTCTCGTTTTTAAAAGGGTTCAGTTATGTTTTTGACAGACAGACTGATACCAGTTAGCCAATTAGAAAAGAGCAGCACAAAACAATCTGTTCTCATTTTCAGTTCGCAACGGATCTATCTGCAGGATCATGAAGGCTGTTTATATTTGTTTCCACTAATTATAATTGGGTTTTTTGACCAATCAGATCTGTTCAGAATAGCTGTTACCCTAACAAGCTGAGGTATTGAAAACGTGTCAATCTCATCTACAATAACCTCTGTCGTTTTGAGGGAAAAAATGCTTATTAGACAAAATTCTCAGATTAAATTACTACAAAAATATAATTGTATTATTGAGCATACAATGCACAGTCTAACATTTTATGCAGTAATTCATGCTCAACTTTTAAGGGTGACAATATTTTCCCTGTATACAACCCGCCTCAATTGCTTATTTGCAGCCATATGGGGTAGTATCTCAATAAGAGGTGATCAGTGTTCTGTACTTCTTCTAACATACATTTGATTTAAATGGAGAAAGCTGATCCCAACCCAGGTCTAATTTTCTTTCGTCTCTATCAATATTGGCATGTTTGTTGCCACTGTTTGTTGGATGGTAACAATGCATCTGGTAAAACTGTGACAATGCTGAAGAAATTAGACCCAGGTCATTGTCGGTTAAAGTGTACCTGCTACAATACATATAGAACCATGCATAACACAAAACATAGGAAATGGTACACGTCCTCCACCAACAGAAATGTCAAAGCATGTGTCTGATACTTCTTATACAATGTTTGAAAAACTTTTTTTTTTTTTTTTTTTTTTTTTTTAAGTCAAAGCTAATCAGATCCACAAGTCCCTCATGGTGAAAAGGCAGGGTAAAAAAGCCACAAATCTGAGCACAAAAAGGAAGTTTACAAAGTTACATCACGATTTGGGGACACCTTTATTTCCTGCCAGAATTTCTAGGGACCCCTTATTTTTCTAGTGACACCCCGAAAGTTCTTGCGACCCCATCTGATATAACCTTAAAATCTGTACATTTCAATTTCTACATCCACTAGTACTTTGTTATAAGTAGAAGGAGATTGTTTGGATGTCTAAAGTTAACATTTCACCACATTCAGTAGTATTGGTTAAGGCAACATATCAAGGGGAATGTACATTATTACATAGGTAAAGATGAAAAGGGTGTTAGCAACATGCCTGGTCATAGTGCATACAGGCCATGCTTTTCATCCCATCCAGCACTGGTCCTCTGCACACAGGCAGAGCCCATAGAATGTTCTCTCTGGACCAGGTATGAAACATGATATAACTAGCTGATATTCACTGCTAACAAGACTTTATTAAGCACAAAATGCAGGTGTAACAAGCAATCGACTGACCAGTGACAAGGGGGGGGGGGGGTCACAAGTTTTGAACAACTCCACTTTTCGATTCGCAGTGGTAGACATTGGAGAACCACTGGTTTAGTGAACTGGTGATAGGCTGATATCTGCAATAGCCATTCAAAAGCCTTTGTAGATCAAAACTGGTTGAATGGGAGGATTGTAGCCTGAAAGGCTAATCATTGTTCTTGCCTGTGGAAGATGCTTCTTGCTACAACGTTGTTGGATCCCGGTACATGAGGAATACCTGTTACTGGGACTAAACTACCTTCTCATGTCTTCTGTGGGGTTCTGCTACATATACGGTCCAAAAGTAATACTGTCAGAAGATCAGAGGGACATTTTATTGATATCTAAATTGTACAGATTTTTTTCTGTAGGCCTAATGGACACATGCTCAACCTTGTATAGTTTTAATAGGTAAAATTTTTATCAAGTCGCACAAAGCAGATAAACTGCAGTCATGTATTAAATGCAGCTTATGCTGACAGTCATTCACATGCAAACAGCCCATTGGTATCCCATGAGAGCATTTCCATTTCAACTTTTTTTTAATCAAAGGGCCCAAACAGGCCATGACAAGAAAGCAAACAGAATACTGAAAAGTCCTTTGTTTTGGGGTGATGTCTGGATAAAACATTTTCAAATCAACACCATGTCTCCAAGACTTAAAGTCTTGAAGCTCAGTGGGTATTTAATAAATTGTAGTCACTGTAGATCTGAGAGACTTTGGTTTATGATATAACCCTAATCATATTTCTGTTTTATACAAAGGGTTTAGAAAACATGTCTAACCGATGAAGTAAAATGCAACGTCCACTTATGTTCGGCTATGTAAACTAACATTGGTTGATCTTAGACTAAATATTGTTCAATTGGAAATATTGTCTGCCCTTTAATTGGAGAGTAATTACATTATGTAACTGAGTTTGGGTAATCCAACTGATGTTACTGATTATAATTTGACAGGTAACTAGTGACCGTAACAGATTACATTTACATAGTAACCTACCCAACCCCAGGGTCATATACAGTCTGTTCACCTATAAAATCTGGCAGAGAAATGCTAAGCTATAGGGACTGTGTGCTTATATTTCATATATATATATATATGCAGTCTGCATCCCAATGCATTCAGATACACTTAAAAAAATACCACTTTATATTTACATAAGAAAAAGGCTTGCAGAGAGCATATAAAAAATAACTATCATACTTAAAGTGTATTGACTTCTCAAAAAGGGACAAGTTTACAACAGGTGAGTGAAGAGCCAATAAGCAGAACAGACAGCCCCTTCCTCCAGTAACGACAAAGGGACATAGGGTGGGAAAGCCAACAGGTCAGAAGGGAGTTTCTATTCTGTCCAACAACTTTCCATGGAGGAAAATTATATACACAATATTTACTCAAAAACAGACCAATGATCATCGTACATAAACATTTTAAACATAAAAATTGGAGTATATGATTAAACTCACAAAATGTTTCTCTCTATTAAAAGCTGAACTTTAACAAAGAACTCTAAAAGAACACCTGGGCAAGATGATCCTATACATTAGGGACATTTCACAACTTGAGATTCACAAGCCTAACTCTCATTCTCATGGAAATCTCCCCATTGACATCAATCCAATCATTTCAGGCACAAGTAAAATAGCGTTCGCATCTCAAGTTTAGATGGGGCCCTTGGTGAATAGCAGGCAGAGATGACTTTCCTTTTACACCCTTCGCCCCTGAGTGCTGAATGTTCACGTAGAATCTGTCATTCAGTTTAGGAGGACACAAACTAAGAAGTATAGTCTATGGCTAACTGCACAATAACTGTGGCAGGAAGAAATGGCGGTACATTAGGAATCGTCATAGTCAGGGCACAGCTAATCTGACAGCCTTATTCCTTGCTCTGCAGCAGGGTGCAGCGGGCCTAAGTGATTAGCGTCCAAGGGGCTTTGCAAGGGCGGACACGTCAGTATCGTCATCGCCGGAGAGGAGCGCTGGAGCTTTTGCAACAGTTGACCTACAGTCCGCGTCGCCCTACGGAAGAGGCCCGATAACGACCACCCGAGAGAACAAAGATAACGAGGCGCCGTAAAAAATAAAAAAAATAAAGTCAAAAACACTGCCAGTTACAGCTTTGAAACAAGTCATTATTATGCTGTCAATGATCAGACCAATACATGCTGGGAATAGCGGGTGGCAACTCCATTCCCTGTAAGTCAAGATTATTCTTTTGAGGCATCAAAATTTCCCTCGCAGTGGAACCCATGGGGGGGTTGGATAGATGGACGGGGGAAGGGGTACACTGAGACCTGAAGGAGTTGAACGAAACAGTTCTCACCACGCACCTGTCCTATGGGCACACTGGGGATTTTCAGACAAGTGGGCACTGTGAGAATGTCTTCACCATGCAGGCACCAAACTCCACAAATACCCCAGAATGAGTGGACAGTGGCTCCCACGA
>JACXGI010000109.1:93024-111357 GCA_016801175.1 Esox masquinongy
AAAAACATAGCAGGGAGTGTGTGTGGGGGGGGGGGGCAATGGAACAAAAAGGGGTATGAAAATGCCTCAGTCAGTGTGTCCGTAACGTCCTTCCAAGGTTAGGAGATGATCTCGGTGTGAGACGGCACCGACTCCACCAGGGTCACCTGCTCCTCGGCCGAGTCCAGCTCCTCGGTTTTGATGATGATGGCGCCTTCCTGAAGCACCACCTCCTCGCCGCTCGACATATCCACCTGTGTCACCTCCTCTTGCACCTCTTCCTCATCCTCCTCTTCCTCCTCCTCCCCCCCTACAACCTCCTCCTGCTCTGAGGTGCCGTTGGTGTGGTTGTGCGACATGGCTTCCAGCTTCATGCGGTACTGCTCCGCTTCCTGCTCCTTACGCAGCAGCTGCTGCCGATACTCCTGGGCCTTCCGGTTGGCCTCCTGCAGCTGCCTCTGTAACTGCTCCTGGATGGAAGACCCCAAAAGTCAGACCGAAGGTCGCGCGCTCGCGCCCCACATCCACCAACAGCACCAGTATCAAAGCACCGAAACACCCACTTTATGAATTAGGAGTCTAGAAATGTTGAATACAAATGAAATATAGATAAATCGGTCGGATGCTTTGCACAAGATGTGGTCCCACTGACCGTGTCTCCAGACTCCGTGTGATTGGTCTCTAGTTTCCTCTTCCGGGCAGGTGGGGGCTGGGGATCCTCGTCAACCACCTCCTCCGTCACCTGATTGGCTGGCACCGCCAACACTGAAAATCAACAGACCACAGCTCAGAGCCTGAAGGACCAGACGATGTCAACATAATTGGCTCTACATTTTAAATAGTTGATGAACCCATCACTGAAAGGCATTACCTATAACAACACGTACCTGAACACCTACAACACAAGCTGTGCAGTATTCATTAGCAGTGAGAGATTAATATGTGTCGAATAAGTTAATACCTGAGGGAAATTAATCTATTCCCAGCAAACAGTCATAGCTTACATATTGGTTGATTATCCCTGATTTTTTTCAGAACATTACTACCTTAATGGATTTCAATCACTCAGCAAAAGACTGGCCTCAAGCTGAAATTTCCCCGTTACATGATTTTTCATACTGAACCTCACTGAGACAATGAAATTCTGAAGATTCAAAAGTATTTACACATTTCATTAGGAAATCCCTGAATGTCCCAAAATAGACAATACGATTAAGTTGATTGATGTAATTTGATGGTGAATATTAACACTCATCACAGCTATTGAAGATAGAATGACACAAGCCACTTTCCAATAAAAGAGACTAACCAACACTAAATGTTATGACCAAGTTTGACAGGGTCATCCACCAGACCTTAATACAATGTTGACTGGGGTCCTTCCAACCCCCGTTCACCGATGGGTATGTTGGTTCGCAGAGTCTGATTCATACAGTGTTTTTAACAAAAGTGGCTCCCTCAGAAAGAATAGTGACATCTACTGTCGTAGACAGAAAAAAGCTATCAACAGAGACTCTTTGGAGCATATTTTATTCCAGGCGTAGGATGCAGTAAACCGTTCAGAAACTGGACGGGGGCAATCGCGAGTGGCTACGGGCTGAACTGGAACAGCCACTGACAGTGACCAAGAGAGCGATTCTTACTCTGCTGCCCGTGTTGCATGGTGACAAAGAACGGCTGACCAAGCCCTCCCGTCTGCAGGTTGCCGTGTTGGTCAGTCACTATGGTGATGACCCTTTGACCTTGCTCATTCACCATGTGCTGGATGCTGCCGGGGTCCAAAGAATTTGCGGCTATGGCTTCCTCAGAGTCCCCTGTGGTCACAAAGAAGGAAAGCAATAGTTAATGACAAAGGTAATTACTAGTGCTGTTACGTGAGCATTCGTGTGTAGAAACCAAAGGGTTAACTAGCATGCTAACATAACTACATCTGTGGCTTCTGGATAGTTGAAGTTTCTATGCAAATTCATAAAAAACTTAAATGATTTCAATGGCACATCAGGTTTATTCAAACAGAAACATACCTGCATGTTTTTATGGTCAGCTATTTTAAAGCAAGGTAAGAACATGGCTCATAAACATTCAGGTTTCAAACAATTAGTTTTGTTGCAAAAAAGTGGTGGGAAATGTGCTGATAAAACAGCCTGCTGTTGCCAGTGCACTACAATGGTCAATTAAACACATTTCCAATTACAAGAAGCAAAAGAAATAAACACAGCACAAAAGGAATAGTGCTTTCTAAACCGTTTCCATTAACCGTTTAACACTTGCTTGCAATTAGAATTGCAGTACAATGATTAAGCTTTCAAAAGCATGATTAACTCCTGCAACAACCAACAGCAATAATGTTACAGTAAGACCAGGCATCTTATGCTGTGCAGGTGTGACAAATTAGATACATGAGTAACAAAAACATGCAAGCACCAATTCCTTCCAAAAAACAATTCTAATTATCTTTTGACCGGTCAGTTGTGGTTTTGGCGGCTAACAGATTAATGATTAACCATCAACATCCCTCAGAAAGATAAAGACCTAAAGGAAACGGAAACTTGTCCCATAATACTTTGTGGCGAGGGGGATCCTGGAACACAGATGGGTGCCGTTAACTAGGGAAACCAGCAGCTTTCATTTCCACTCAAGATGGTGGACGTTTCTATTCTGCCCATAACATAAAGGTAAGCAGGAGCCTGCCAGCCAAAAGGCCTTATTTCATACAGTTAGAAAACTAGACAAAGTAAGTTTGGTGTCTGTGTATAAACCCAGTAGCTACCAGAGTTGATGTGGTTGAGGAGGTCAGCCAGATTGACCACACCCCCCTGGAGCCTACCCGAGTTGGCCTTGGTAGCGTTGTTGAGGAGGTCGGCCAGATTGACCACACCCCCCTGGAGGCCTGGAATGCCCTGGATGATGAACTGGGGTTGGACCGGGCTCCCCGTCATGCCAGCCTCCGCGTTCATGTTCACCTGGTTTTGCATTCCCTCCTGTAGATCGTAAACACATTTTCAACCACACTATTGTGGGCATAGAACACACCATACAGGGGAGACTGACAGGATAGACATCTGAAGGGCTAACAACACCAGAGGACATGCTGTGTGAAGAAAACAAATAAACTGTGGCCCATTGATGTTGTGGAGGCCTTTCCAGATGACTCCGCATGAGAGTTATGGTGTTTACCTGCAGTAAGAGCATAAGGTCTGCATTCTGGATGTCTGCCGCAATGTCAAACGGCGTCTTATCGAATTTACTGAGAGCATGAACATCGGCTCCATGTTTGACCAGCGTCTCTGCAACCCTTTGGTGGCCGTTCTGGGCGGCCCAATGGAGAGCAGTCATCTTCAGCATGTCTTTGGCGTTAATGTCTGCTCCGCTCTGTACAGGTAGGGACCCAGGTGATGGAAGAGATAAATAAGACTTTGACCAAAGACAGATTAGGTCTGGATCTGAAATTGGCCTATGTGGTAAACTATATTTACAGCCAACCTAGGTTTTTGGTCTTAAAGGCCTTAACCTCTAAAACATTAGATTAGAGACATGGGTACCCTGACTAATAGATCTACGATGACAGTGTGGCCTTCCGAAGCGGCCATGTGCAGAGGGGTCCTGTCGACTTTGGTTCGGGCGTCCCTGCTGACGCCTGCTCGGAGCAGCACCTCAGCAGTAGAGTAGTGTCCATGTTGGGCAGCCAGATGCAATGGCGACGTGCCCAGCTACTCAGAACGTGGAAAAGTGGAAGGGATAAAGTTCAGTCAAAACACCACACAAAGATGCTATCTTGTTTAGCCCTTTTTATTAATGTTGCCATTATAACAGACCAGTAAAATAGCTGAAGTAATGAAAAATGCCCAGACAGTAGCTGGAGAGGAATCACTACCCAGTCTGTGGTGAAGGGAGCCCCATTGGCCATGAGTGTCCTGACTTCATCATCCTGGCCTTTCCGTGCGGCCTCAAGTAGCCGCTTCCCCAAATCCACCAGCGACATCTGAGGCACAATACAATTACAAAGGTTGCAGTATATTTTCACTTAGTCTGCTGTTATTCAGCTGTTGTGAAGTTACCAGTTTACACCCATTACAGCTCATATAGTGTACACATTAGCATTCAAACCAGATTTTGAAAACAAAATAATGGGTTACTGTTCTCATGCACCAGATGGATATCAATTGAGGGAACTCAGCCCAACACATATTTACTAATAAACGTAATTAAACGGGTTTGAGTTGCATGCTACATGAGGTTACACGCAGAATGCGTTTTGGGTAACATCAGCAATCATGAAAGTATTTTAGTAAGGGACTAACAACTAACAGGAAGGCTGTAATGGGGAGTAGTGCACAAGGCAAAAGAGGGAGGTTCTTTCGTTCTGTCAGCTGCACTTTCCCCCCAGCACTAAACGCCCTATCCAAATAATGTACTCATCTTTAACTTCGGATTATTTGAATCCGCTGTGCAGTGTTAAAGGGAACCCATGGGAGGGCCCAGGTTTGACGTTTGGGAAGTCATGCTCTGAAGATAAAGTTGCCATAAACTGCTGCTGAGTTGACTCAAATGAGTCCCGAGTTCAGTCTGTCCTTCCTACATGCTTATCTGACGTTCCTTCCACTTGAGCACAACACAGACGTAGAAACGAAGTTGGTTATGCTATAGATCATGTACATTATTCGTTAACACTAAACACTGACATCACAGTGACGGTTGCTAGTTTTCAATAACTTTTAACGGGGAATACGCAGGCTAAGTGAGGCAAATAGTGCTGCTGTGTAACTAATTACGTTGGCTGTTGGCAAAAAAAATATGTTCATTGGTCGTCAAATGTATATAGTGCGCAGTTTTTAGCAAAACGGACGTTATATTGTTGTTTGCTGGTGGGTTTACAGTGACTCACGATTGCTACATAATGAGCACACTAACATCAGGCTCTCCAAGGCGAAAGCCTGGTGATGATGGAGACGATGAGTAGCCATCTTATGAGCCTCGGTGGTGAAAACGAACAGGAGGCGGCCATGTGTCCCATTATACGTTAAATCATTCACACCCATTATTTAATAAACATCAACAAAGACATTTAAATACAGGACAGGAAACTCTTTGATATTAAGTTGTTGGTTTTCCGGGGGAAGTCAGTAGAGAAATCCCTATTTTACACGAAGAGAAAAAACTACTTCCACATCCGGTTAACAGCATTCTTTCTCGCACGCCTCATCAAAAGCTTTCGCGCAATTTCTCAGATTTTAGCGGTCGATTTATTTATTATATCTTGATTGTCAAAGACGAGAGACGCGAGGACATTTACCGACATGTGCTAGTATTTATACCGTATCATATGAGCCTGATGGTGCCAGGTTTGTTATCTAACCAACCAAGTAGCTAGCTCGCTAACCTTAGCAAACGATTACTTCATTGGTAGCAGCTGTGTTATTTAGTTAGCGAACTGTTAAATTATTTTAACGACACCACAAAACTTGGTATAACTGTTTGGCACGTAATGTGCACCTCGTTCCTCTTACTATCGTACATGGGTCTAAGCAGGCTTCACATAGTCAGCTGTAATAGTGAACTAATAACAGCTAACGCTAACTAGTGTCCGAATCCCGATTGGAAGCAAGCTAGCAACAGTACAGTAGTTAACTTTAGTCCTTACCTTGATAGCGGCGCTTCAAATTTATGCGCTTATGCTGCGGACATAAGTTCCTTCACTAGACCAAATTATTATATCTGTTCACCTTACCTAACTAAAATAATGAAATAAATATTAATTTTTGTATTTTAACGGATACAAAGATGGCGGCCACACGACACCGGAGGTGGAAACCGAGCCCTTTTAACCCTCCTGTGGGCGGGCGCATGATTTTTTTTAAAAAGTGGCAAGTCCTCTTATAAAGCGCAGATCCCAGATCAGCCTTTTCACCGTTAATGCCGAGCATAGCTCATTGCGGTAAACATGCGAAAATGAATTTAGTCTTGTATCCTTTCCCTAGCTGGTGCTTCAAAGTTTGCGTGGGGGGGGGGTAAATTCCATTTGATGTGTACTTTGAGCAGCAGTTTATTTACAGGTGTCCAGGCCTCTTTCTAAAGCATTTCTGTTTACTACACAGACGTTTAACAGTTTGTATCAATAGCCAATTTTGGCCAAATTGAACTGTATTCATAGCTTTGTATTGTAACTTTTAACTCTATTTGCATGGCAGTTCAAGACACTGTTGCAGTTATAATCACATTAATGGCATGCCTGAGGGACTTGAGGGACTTCAAAGGTGTGCTACTTGGAATAGTAAACACCAGGAGACCCGTTTTAGGACATTTTGCTCATCAGAGCAAAAGGCCTTAGAGCTTCCAAAAGTTTCTGCACATGTTTATTCTCTGTTTTATGCAGTCTGCTCTATTTTAGAGAACAAGTTTCTTTGGCAAATCAATCTAATTATGTGTCAATCTTTGCAAGATGCGATAATGATCCATATTCTAGTTAACCTCATGAAATAGCATAGTGTGTTATACAAAAACACCATCACATTTAATTTGCAATGAACATTATTCAATATTATTCATTCATGTGGTATTATTTTGCATAATAACAATTTTAACTCAGTCAGTTTCATGGGCATTTCAGTTAGATTGATTTAGTGCTGTCTTTAAGTAGCATCAAGTGTTGTTTTCAATGATGCATCCAACAGTGAACAAACTTTATAGTTTGGAGTATTAACTAACTATTATACCTACCTGAAGGGAAAGAAAAAAACACTGGTAAAGATCTTCCACAAATTAACTTTCAATAAGGCACTCCTGTTAATTGAAATGCATTCCAGATGACTACCTCATGAAGCTGGTTGAGAGAATGCAGTGTGCAAAGTTGTCATCAAGGCAAAGAATGGGTACTTTGAAGAATTTACAATATGAAATGGATTTTTATCTGTTTAACACTTTTGGTTTATACATTATTCCATTTGTGTGATTTTGTAGTTTTGATGTCTTCACTATTATTCTACAATATGGAAAATAGTAAACTTAAGAAATACTGTTGAATGACTAGGTGTGTCCAAACATTTAACTGGTTGATTTTGATGATTGAATAAAGTTTTCTAAATAATGACAACATCTCTCTTGGTGGTTTTTCCAAGTCACTGGATAACAGCATCAGCTATATCAATATATAACCCAAAAGGAGGAGCCAGTTCCATTGTTATTGTAAACCTGCAGAGACTTGATTTCTACCTGGAAGACCAGGTTGGTGCAATCAATTATCAGGTAGATTAGAAAAGAATATTGGATAAATAAAACTTTTTAAAACCTTACCAAATCCTGTTCATTTAATAGGCTACAATAAATACTGCAGTGCATTGTGGACGTTTAATATATGGTAAAGTGACATAATGGTCCCATGCACAGTCTGGAAACACTTAAATCACAGGCTATTCTAAGGAACCAGTAGCTTTGTTATTAACCAAATGTTTTTAGGAAGCAGTTATATAGTGTTGTTCCAATAAGAATTCTGAATTCACTAAGAGCTATCCGGTAAATGATATTTAGGTCCTGTTTAATTTGTTTTCTGCCAATATTATGTTTTGGTCTTTTGCTGCACAAAATGTACTGTATGGGACTTCAGTTTACTTCTCTGCTCTTCCATATCTGAAACAAAAAAGACATATTCACTACCAATCATAAGATACAACTGTTTTAGTATGCCCCACCAACTATGCTCACAGCATCAACAATGTCAACTACATATTTATTTATTGAACAATATAGCTCATAGTACTTGGTCATTTCAGTGACCATTGCTCCATAACAACTATTGTTATAAAGTTTTTTAAATTCCTATAAACCTAAGACAATTGTTGGAAAAAGCAGCAGTTTTGGTGTTTATAAATACTGAGTGCAATTGCAAATTTGGTGCAATTTAAATATCTGATATATTCACTATTTATTGTCAATTGTGATTGTTTTTTCTAACATGTTTTTATTATTGTAATACTGTGAAAGAGACCTGGGTCTCCGTTCATTTCTCTGTATAAATAAAGGTAAAATAAAAAAAATAGCTTAACCAGATTTTTTGTTTGCTTAAAACATTTTTTGGAAGGCTAGCAAGCAAGCAAGTTTATTTATATAGCACAATTCATACATAGAAGCAATTCAACGTGCTTTACAAAGAAAAAGAAAAATATAAAAATACAATAACAAAAAACAAATACTCAAATGAAATCATCAAAACAACATCATAAATACTAAAACATAGAATAAGAAAATTGAAATAGAATAAAAACGGGATAAAACATGAAGCTATAAAAGCTGTAAGGTTAAACAGTGCGATTAAGTTTAAATGCTCAGTCATAGACGCGTGAAAAGAGAAGTGTTTTTAACATGGATTTAAAAATTGATACGTTTGGGGCACGTCTAAGATCTTCTGGTAGTTTATTCCAGTTGTGTGCAGCATAACTGCTAAACGCATCTTTGCCATGTTTAGTTTGGACTCTGGGCTCTACTTGCTGACCTGTGTTCATGGATCTAAGAACCCTGCTCGGTTTATATTCTTCAAACATATCAGAAATGTATTCAGGGCCTAAACCATTCAGTGATTCATAAGCTAAAAGCACCACTATAAAATCTACTCTGTAACTGACTGGAAGCCAGTGCAGATTTAAGAACCGGAGTGATGTGCTCTGTTCTCTTGGTCCTGGTGAACATTCTAGCGGCAGCATTCTGAATGAGCTGCAGCTGTTTTACAGTCTTTTTGGGGAGTCCAGTTAAGAGGCCATGACAGTAGTCAACCCTACTAGATATAAAAGCATGGATGAGCTTCTCTTGGTCATTTTGGGACACCAAGCCCTTGATTCTGGCTATATTTTTAAGATGATAGAATGCTGTTTTGGTGACCGCTTTGATATAACTGTTAAATGCTAGGCTGCAAAGCCACCACAAATTTCTAAACTACCCAAATGAAACCTATGGTAATTTCTTATGCAAGGCCCCCACCCCAATGTCAGTTGAAAAAGCAAGAACATTGGTGAATCCTTGTTTATTTGCAACCGGGAGGCACATTTTATACTTTTTGCTACTATAGATTTCATGATATATTTTCTAGGTATACCTTCTTTAGACCACTAGTTGTCCTCAGTCATAGTCACCAAAGCTGCATTTTTCAAGCTGCCCTGCTCCTAACTGCCTGTTTTGTGGCTATTTTGCTTCCTAGAGTCCTGAATTCATTATCAGAACATGTTAGTTCAATGCCTGAAGCTTTTTAGAGAAACATTTGTACATGCGACATTTTCTTTTACTTCCATTAAAATGTAGAGTAAGAACACTTATTTCACTACCACAAAAATACTGTAAAAACCTAAACTTTACTTAATAATTTGACAAAATGGATAAGTTTATCATAATATTTTGTCCATATCACCATGCTAGAAGGTAAACTGTGATTTTCTCAGTTGTTATAATTATGTTTTCTCACTGATGTCTTTGTACCTAATTTGCAATTTTTACTAAGCTAATATATGAAATTGCTTGAAAATAGTTGTACCATGCATAATTTAGTACATTTTATTTAGAGTTTTAGGATCTATGTAGGAATAGAGACTACTAAGTATATTGTTTTTATTAGTTTGTAGTTCCAATCATTAAGTCCTAAGTTTTAGTGAAAAAACAACATTATATACAGTGTGATGCTATCCATGCACCAGTGATGCTATCTGTGTGATTGAGGCATTTGTTTGAAATCATATATATATATATATATTCACAAGATATCTTTATCAATGTTTCTTTTATTTCCAAAACGTCAGACAAAGTATGATGAGTCACATTTATGAATTTACTGCTCAGGCAATCTCACACAAAAGGTGGCTAAAAATAAAAGTATGTTAGAACTTCTACCACCCTACCTTTAAGAATACGTGCAATAACACAGTCTGACGCAATTAAATACATTCTTTTTCCTTCTTTCCTTACAGACAATTCCTTACCATGATATTCAAACCAAACATCAGACAGTACAGCAGTTTAAATGCAAAATATATACTTTTTAAACCAGCTCTGCATTCACATTTACCTTATCATTAGACTCGGTTAAGGTCTGTTCATGGCAGACTTAAAGCAGTACACTAAAATAATTTGGTGGATTTGAGCTAACTAGTGTTTGTTTTTGATACAACCAATGAAAAGCGCAAATGACAGTCATCTTTGTGGCGCCCAAAGAGCTTGTACAATATCTGTTCTGTGTAGAGGTACTTCAGTCTACACCTTGTGTTCATCAAGCAAGTGACAAATACAAATACCTTCTCCTGTTTATAAACACTACATTTAGACACTTCTAGGCTTGGTTGGCACTACCTATTAGGCTAGGTCATAGGTCAAGGAAAGTTCAAATGTGTACAACTTTAATGTGTGAAAGAAATTCACTGCAAATGCTTTCCATTTCAACTTAGTTATTGATTCACATTAGTAAGTCAAGTAGCCCACATGTGGAGAAGGCCGAAACAGAACCACCTATACTGTCATTCACAATGCCAGTCTCCTGAAAGTTAAAACAATCACCCACCATTCTTCTGGTATTATTCTGAGGTTATACAAAAAAAAGCACAGTACAGATTTATACAGATGAAGTACTTCTTGGGCAGACCAGAAACTTGACAAAAGCCATGGTTATCCAGAAAGGGTCAGTGAGGACATGGTGGGGTTTTTACGACAGGTAGGTTGAGATGTTGGATGTTCCTCACAGAAGCAGATTGAAGTCGAGGAGGTCAATGCTGGGGATTGGTTCTCTCCAGTAATTGAAGGTGGTGTACTCTAACAATTCGGCCTCCTTGGCCTCTTGCTGCTTCCTTTGCTTGGCTTGGGCAGCATTCTGTTTCTTGGCTGCCTTCTTGCTCTTCTTGGTTGGCTTGGCTTTAAGCAAACCTAGGTCTTCCAGCTCAGACAGATCTGGGGCTGATATGGGCTGTCTCCAGTAGAGGAAGGAATCATACTCGCTGTTAGATTTCACCAGCATTTTTATCTGAATATAAAAGAGGACAAATAAAAATGTGATTTTGGATCACGGATTGAAATGGGTTAGACATACATACTGCTCTGATGTTAGTCCATACATTATACTTAAATTTCACTGAGCAACCCGTTACTATGTTCTAATACTTTTCAATGGCTCCTTAATAATCTTCATTTATTCCCAAGGATCCCTATAGGCAACATCTTGATACAGTATCATAACCTTCAGTCAGAAGAGTTCAGGTTAAGATACATAAACACAAATGGTCCAAGAATTAAGCAGGTTTTTCTTGAGATGTAGATCTAGGAAAATCCCTGTTGCTCATTTGAACCCATGAGTGTTGGCAAACTGAAAAAAATAGCATGTATGTTTTCTAGTGATAGTGTTTTAAAACCTAATATGCAAGTGGTTGTAGATAGCAATCACAAAGATAGCAAAATCATCCCAATTTCTGTCTCATTATGGCATCAGGGACTTCATAAATACTGCCATTCTGGCAACCTTGTGATTTTTTTTAAATATTCAGTTTTCTTCCAAAGTATTCTTTGGTTGATCTGTCCTGGTGACCTATTTGAATTCCTGTGATAGTTGCTTAACCCATTGATATTGTCAGCCACATAAATAAGCAAGTGTGAAATGGCATACATGAGAACATTTATGCTATTTAAAAACATTTTATTTTTAAACTTCATAGCACCTTCATCGTTCTACTTCCAGTTATGGTTTAGCTTAAAATTGCCTGTTTACAATTGCGAAAACATTTTCTAAAACAAATGATATCAACACAGTAAAGCCTAATGTCAATATAATCTAGAACTGTAACTATAACTTTAAGCTACAGTGCTTAAAGTGTCTGTCTACAAACCCTTGAAGTTTTTCACATTTTGTTGTGTCTATGTCTCAACGTTTCCTGCATTTCAATACCGATTCTGTTCTATTGATCTACACGCCATGTTCCACACCTCGAGAGCGATTTTTGTTATTATTATGAAAAGCGGTATGCTACAAATGTATATATACAGCTCCGGAAAAAATTAAGAGACCACTGCACCTTTTTCTTAATTAAGAGACCACTGCACCTTTTTCTTTTTTGGAAATATATATTTTATTAATTTTTTTTTTGGAAAGACACTTCAAATGCTACTCTGGCACCAAACGCTACTCCTCTTTGCACCCTTTCCATCCTTTGTGGGGGGCGACATGTTTCCTTTTTTCTTTAGAGTACAAATGACCCCACCCGGCCAGCAGGTTATGACCTATTCAGTCGGGTAAGGATGAGCTATAGTATCAAGATGCTCACGAATTTTAAAATGTTCAATCAATCTTAATTTAATGTACAGCTGTAATATAATGATAAGCGTCCCTAATACAGAAAAGATGGATGTACAGAAAAGTATCTGATCAAGAGCGGTAGAGAAAATGCACCTTATGACGTAGCATAGATGCCTTAATGATACTGACCATGGTGCAGTGGTTAACGCCCATAGGCCTGAGAAATCATTTGCGATTTTAATTTGGACCTGTATCTATTTTGTAATAATGTAAATAAAGATTCACAGGCCATGGCATTGCCTTTTTTGACTGAATGTCATCTGTGCGAACGATGGAGACTATTTCAGCAACTGGGTCATGCTGTCCTAAAAATAGGCAATCTGAAGAAAACGTTCCAAGCATTCAGGCCTACCTCAAACAAAGCACGATCACGCGTTGTATTTGCACTTTTGACAATTCGAAAGTTACTCATTTTGAATTGTGTGTTTGATAAATGTTAGGCCTATTTGATTTAATAGCATACGGCCTTAGTAGCCGTATAATATTGCATAATTATACTATCGACTAATGAATTGAGCTCGTTTCTTATTCTAATAGAGAAAGTGGAAATCACATAAACGATAGGCTTACTAGTTACACTATCTCATCGTCTTAAAAGTCTATAAAAAAAGAAACATTAGTTAGTTTTGGCTACATGTTATTGTGTATCCCCAGCACAGGTGTAATCTATTCTGTAATATCACTTTTTAAATGTAGATCGCCGTCGATATGAAAACGAGATCAAAAAAGAAATCCGTTTACATTTCAACAAAGCAATGAAAATAAAATATTGTCTTACAAGCCTTGGCTGACAAGTCTCCTCTGTGTTTTCGCTGGGTATGCTCGTTCGAGTCCGGTGGCGATGCAGTAAAATCCTAGCACAACCGGCTTTTTCAGCACCAGGGACAGCCACTCCCACAACGCATCTGTGACAGTATAACGCGCGTGCATTCGTGACTCCAGTTAAATCTCTCCAACTCAACAACCTATTCGTGAGCATGAAGAAAATATATATGGGTTGCTATTATAAAGAATATATTTGATATTATATATATCATAATGAAGATCTGTTAGGGTAATAGAGATGGACAGTTGACTTATAAAGACTGGACAATGCCATATGATATAACGAAGGTCCTAAATAGTCACAACAAGGTTATGTTTAGTCTAATGACTCCTGTAAATGAGAATGTATTGCGTAGTATTGTGTGTCTAGTACCAAAACTGTCCTGTAAGTGGCAGTATTGACGTCGTATTGACAGAAGTGTCTTCTAATTTCAAATTTTAGGTGCGGCCTTTTACATCCATAAGGGGTGCTGTTTCACTTACTGGCAATAGATAAGCTTGAAAAATGTTTTTTTTTTCAACATCTGAATTTCCTCATTGAACAACTTTGAACCACACCTCAAAAAGTAAGAGAAACCGTACTAGTTCGTTGAGTCCTATACGCTGGGATTTGAAAAGTCGTCAAGCCGACATTACTGGATACCCTGATTTTTTGAGGCACATTTAACAACGAAGGTAAGTTAGCGCCAAACATCTGCCGCTTGAGATGAGAATTAATTCTTCATGTGGGCTACATATTCTGCAAATGAAAGCGGGAAATTACAGTACATCGCTAATCAGTAGTCGGCTACTACTTGTAGTTAGGATTATTCGGTTACAATGTAACATTGTTTCTTAATAAGAGTCAGTCAAACCCAAATACCACTGTGTTAGATTGTCGGCTGGATCTATCCTGCACTTCGAAGACTTCGAAGATTTGAGCAATGATGTGATTTATTTACTTAGAAACAGTTCGTTTCATAAAAGTGATTTTAATACTACATAAGTACTATTTAGATTAATACATCATTAGGCTTAGCCTATTGAATAAAGACTGTAGGCCAACTTTTTATTTGTTTTTTAACAACTTCTCACGAGAAGCATTTGAAAGAGCTTTCTGTCCATTCCATACCATTGTCAGGTGTATTCAAACACGTGTTAGAGTATTTAAAGTCCTCACAGTTTCATTCACTGTTTTGTTGTTCAACACCGACTTACATTAATGGTTAAACATTTAATGACATTATTCCCTCCCTCAACTAATAATGTTATCTATAAATCAGTGCTGTTCAGTGTCCCACACGTCTGATTTAGTCCTTTACTAAGAGAGCATGACAACCAGAAGTGTGCAATTAACTAGGCTAGCAGGTAGTAAAAAAAATGTGTGTTTTGGCCATTCAGGAACAGAATTGAACACCCACAGACACTGAGTACTCATTTAGTTTAAGAGAAGGTAACTTGACAAATTACATACTCTGTCCAGGACTTGACTTAACATTTTTGGGCAGTTCTGAATTCGAGGTTTACACTTTTTTTACGGAAGTCAGGCTGGCGACAGTGACTCAAAGTTGAATGCATGCGGTAAAATCTGCCGTTGTGGTCTATTTATAGGAGGACTTCATTTTGAGGTGCAACGATCGGTTTCATACTCGCGCAGAGCTGTGTTTTGCTTCCCTTCACAATGTTGTGCTCCAACTAGATGGATATCCTCACAGCTTTGGTGTCCTTCTCATTAGGTTTCACTCTTTCTCCCTGATCCACATCCCAACCACCTCCCTGACAAAGCTATTCTGTTAAAAATCTCTTCATCTTCATGAATTATCTTGCTTTATTGACTTTCACAGATCTCAAGTTTACCTCACCTTACATTACCTCCAACTTCCACTGGCTTGGAACTTGGTCTCTACTGCCAGGTTTTGGTATAATAATACGTGTTCAAAACATGGTAGTGGTAGGATATTTTCTGTATGAACTCTATGCAGGGACATCTGTTTTTGGTTTGTCAGGGTTTTTAGTTCATGTCTGAGGTGATCTGCACTGCCAACATGCAAAACTGAGCCTGCCTGGCATGACGTAAATGCACTTTACCCTTGCTAATGTGGATCTCAGTGGTGTAACCTATGACCCGTCATACACAGGGAACTTGATCATTCCAAAAAAGAGGGCAGGAAATGTCAAACCAGCTGTTTTGAGTCATCAAAGTCAAGGCTGCTGTTGTACAGTAAGTGAAATATTCACATACATGGGACATAGTTAACATATTTCATGGACATATTTCATGAAGGGAAATGTCACTTTCGAATCATTTTGGTGGAATGACTGGTAACTTTCTGTGTGGTAACATTCTGTGTGGGTGCAATTTGTGAACTCCTGCTGCATTTATTGGTTCATATATTAATTCATTCATTTATTGGTTGTCCACAAATGATGTGGACACATCTCAATACCAGACCACTTTGAAACCTGAAAACGTTTCAGTAACTTGATTCTTTTAGAGATCTATCTCCTTCATTAATTTAGGCTTTTGAGTCAGTGTCATGGAGCATCACTACATCTATTTATTTGGTTGACTGAAAGCAACCAGTAGATATCAAGTTCCAACACAACAAATATAAACACCTAAACCATCAAAATGAGGACGGCAGTGCAGACGATTACATATCTACCTGAACTAGGACTGGCATAACTGCTGTCTAACCATGTGACCGACTGTTATGGATGAAGACTAATGAAAATAAAACGACATGAGAAAAGTTTACATTGTTCTGTGGAACAAACAGCTGAATGATGAAGGGATGGCCAGCTGTACGTGTACTTCATTATTTATTCTGCTTTAACATGGAGTTTACAGTCTGACGTGATTCAACTTTGTTGCTACTTGCTGAAACTATAATTATGAAGTAAAATGTATCTCTCTGGTTGAAATAAGTATGGTATTTTTTTTTTTTCAAATGTTTACCATGATTGTCATGGTCATTTGGCTGGATAAGAACCGTCATTAAAAATTCTATGGCTGTCACACACCCCAAATTGGATTACAAACGAAAACACCTGAACCATTGGTTTGACCGTTGGTTTTGATGGAGGGCAGTGCACTGCGTTTTGTGAAAGGGCTAGGTTGTTCCCAGGCTGTTGCTTTAAAACTGACGTAGGCCATATTTTTAAAGGTGCCATTAACCAGTTGGAAAGTAAACCAGGCCCCATGAAAGGCCTCATTGTAAGTCTTCCTTTAAAGAGACTGGCCCTTTCCTGTCCTGACAGTGGGCATCTGAACCACATCCAAGATTAAAGCAGGTTGTTAGGAAGGTAAGCTTGCAGGACTCATATTTATCTGCATTTCTGCTTTCTAGTTTAGGGGTGGAGCTGTTGGGCATCTCTAACAACTCTGAGTCGGTTCCAAGATCATTCGTTGTTGCTACCCCCATTTTAGAATCCAACCTACCAGTGAGTCTTATTGGATTTAATGTAGAGAATTGCCTCATGACCTTAGTTCAACTGTGATGCCCCATAAAATCCCCAAATATGTGTTTGCTTATTTGTAAACAAAGCAAATGTAGAAAAAGTTACTTTTTTCCAGGCCTCCACTCTTCACCAGACAATTGTTATTGTTTCTACAGAATTTAATCTAATTGGCTAACAAGGGTATCCTGCAGAGCAATTTAACATATCAACTCTGGGGTTGCAATTGGAAACCGTAAAATGATTTGAGGAACCGACCACTGTATTCGTTCTGGAATTCTCACATTTTCTTTGCCAGGTCATGGGTTGTCGTTAGAGCTGTATCTATTAATGGTTTAGCGCATTGTTAAGTTACTCTGTACCGGCAGGCGCCAGAGGCATTGTCCTATTGCGTGTAATGCGTCCTGGCACATTAACATTTGAGAAACAGGGCATTATGGGTTTAGGGATCTTTCCATGTGATGTTTTGTGTGCTTGTGGTGCATTTACTCTAGGCTGAACATCTTTTATCATCAATATCTCTTAGCTTTCCCCCTAACTCTTCTGTATTATTTGTCTGTGTATGAATCACAAAGTTCTAGCCATTATTTATTTTCAATATACAGTGATGGTGACGCTGATGGTTTTTATTTAAATTGACAGGATGTTCTGACCATTTTGCAAGGGCGTTAGTTTTGCCACAAGCCTCTTACAGGGGGGTTATTTCAGCGTGTCTTGACATTTTTGCCTTATCTATGTTTAAGTCATCAGGAAGTAGCATCACTTTCAGCCTACCTAATGAGAAATTAAATGAACAAATCCAGGCTGAGTATAGCACCTTTTACTAAATGCCTTAAGTCAAGCCTGTTTTGTTGAAGTCTCATGATGCATCACATGCTACCTTCTGCTGTAGCTATATTGTGGGGTTTACCACATTTCGGTTAGCTTAATTTTAGAAAGGTTAGTTTCATCTCATCATGTTCTTAGTCATACTTCTTGTTGTGGATTTTCTGCCTGTTTAGCACAGAAAACAATGAAGCCTCTGCTGATTACGCGCAGATCATGTGAAATCTAGACTGACACGAGTCCAGGGAGGTCAGGAAGAATCCATTGTGCATTTTGTACATAGGTCAACCTGAAATCCCCTGAGGTAATAATCTGTCAGACAACCTCAAAGGTTTTTCGGTACTTTCTGTGAACACTTGAGTTGGTCCCATTGGTCAATAAGATACACAAGCATTCAAAGGTTGCTGGATGGCTTTGGCACAAAGCAGAATGATTGTCATCGGGGTGTCCTGACTGGGTTAACCACTGTCAACCATTTGGACGGTTTATATCTTGGACAAAGGAACAATTTGCAGCACCTTAAATGATAATTGACTAAACTGCGGAATAAGATCCACCATTTGCATCTTATCCAAGTGTGTCCAGCAATTCAGCAGATTATTCTCCAGAATTGGCTTGGCAATTTTCTGACGAGGTCAGGCTGTCCATCGTTACTCTTCAGGGGTGAGAATGAGTAAGCCTGAGATCTCTGGAGACCCCTTAGAGATGGAAAGAGGTCTTACATGTATCTGTGCCTGTGACCTCATGGGCAGTACCAATGAGGCTATTACCATTTTAAAGTAGTACTTTTGAGTGTTAAAGTTGTGAAGCCAGTATATTACCAATCCATGCGCTCGTAGTCTTGAACCAAACCTTGTAGTTCATATATTGTGTCCACTGGTTGGCTTTGATCATTGGCTGATTGCTCCCAACCCACAGGAATCCTCGCCCAGTTGATGACTTTTTAAAATGTTAGA
>JACXGI010000109.1:111457-148017 GCA_016801175.1 Esox masquinongy
CCCCCCCCCCCCCACGTCTGGTCTTGTCTGTGCTTTGAGTCATGGGTAGCTTGGTCATGAGGTTTCCTTCCTCTAAACAGTGTGCCTGAGATGTATTCCTCTGTTGTGCCACAGACAGTTCTAGTTCTCCATATGAGTACAGTGGCCTCATAAAGCTGTGTCCATCCGACTCATCAAATGCAGCTGTGCTGTGGGTTGATATGAAAAGGGCCAGACACAGAGGGGTTAAACCCACTGGTGTACCTGCCCGAATCGCACAGGCATTGAGGTTGTCTCAGCAAGCGTGTGACTCAAGGCATACTTCTCAAGGGGCACCCATGTCCTGTTTGACTCATGCCGGCTTTCAGGACCTGACATTGGTGGTCTAACGACGGAGTCAGTTTTTCTGGCGCTGCCTGCCTCGCCATCCCAGAACTTCTCCAATCCCCGGCCATCACTGTCCAGTACATCCCCTTTCGAACCGCCGTGGTGCCTAGTGTGCCGTCAGTGTGCTTGTGCAATCAAGGGCCCCGCTGTGGTGTTTTGCCCCACCCAAGTGTTTTCCAGAACTGTATGCTCATTTTAATGTCTGAAAGAGGTTATTTATAGCATTTGTGTACATGCTTATTTCCTTTTCGGGACCAAAATGTCCTAACTTTACATGAGGACACACAACCTGGGTTTGTTGTTAAGGTCAGGTGTTGGCATAAAAGTTTGGTTATTGCAGTTTGGAGAAATCTTTTATTTTTATTTAAAAAACTGTTGTCCTGTAAATATGCTGTGTTTGTGAGAGCCTGTGAGACTCCATCAAACAAATTCCAAAATGGTTCCCTGCCTGTCTCTTACAGCCTCTGGGCATGAAAAGGCAGAGCTGGATGACAGCCATGTCATTATGAGAAGTGTAATCAAACAATCGGCTGCGTGCCCAAGGTAACCTTGAGTCCAAGCCTGGCGGTGGAGAACAACCTGCAGAAGCAGATAACCCTGAGAGGAGACGTGAACCAAAGCATCAATACTGTCAAAGAAGGCTCTAACATAGATTGGCGGGTCATCAGTGACCACATGAAACGAGGCATTGAAACAGTAGGTAGTAAATAAACCTGAAAATGGTGTGGGCACTGTTCTGTTTCACGCAGCAAGGAGAGACGCCCCCCCCCACCATGGTTACCATGTTGTCTCGTCTCACATCCATGCTTGATAAGCCAGATGAACAAGATGGGAATGAGCGAAAGGTGAATGGAGGAAAGCGAACATTTATTCATTTCATGGGTAGATTTTCGCCTCCACTCCTGACTGCATGTGCTGCTGTAGAAATGGAACGATTCATGCTATTTCTGTGTGCTCTGCTGAGGGAGGGGCTTGGTTGATACAATATATTTTTTGTTTAAGTAAGGTGGAACAAAGTTTCAGCACGTCCTATCTTCAGTCAGCTGTTCACATACAATCACACTCAAAATCAGTGGCTACGGTGTTCTCTTAATATTAATGATAGAATGTTATGAATTAATGTTCTTTGACAGCAAAAACACAACATTAGGGAACCATAATCAATTGTGGTACATGCCATATACGTTTAATGTAATGAATGTCAGTCAAGAGTTTTAAAGTTGACCTTTTCTAACATCTCCGAAGACTGCATGTGGGCTTGCTGCAAAAATGTCTGTACTTTGATAGTGAAAATCGTTTGTCCACAGACTTGCTGGTACATGTCCATGCACATCCGCACACAAGAAGCGGTCTGTTATTGAAGATCTACTGGACGTGTAGCGATTTGACTGTGCACTGCCATGTCCCCCCGCAAATGGGTCTTCTCATTCAGTCTGCGTTGACATTAACTTTTCCTTTAATCCTCTGATGTCTTCCTGTCTCAGCAGGTTAAACCCTAAGGTGGCAGTAAGTTCTTCAATCTGATTGGATTCTGAAGAAGGATTAAGACGAAGGAAGGACTGAAAGAATCAGGACCTGATCATTTTGGGGGTCTGGGTTTGGGGTTTGACCAAACTTTGGATATCTGATGCAAGGCGTCTGGATGCACCAGGAATATCCCAAGATTGAGGGTCACAGGGGTTACCCGTCTTCACCATCCTGCAGGGCGGCGACAGAGAGCAGGGCGGTAATTCGTCAGAACCGGAGGAGCCCAGGAATGAGCGACTTCTGGCACAAGATGGGCTGCTGTGTGGTGGCCAAACCCCCACCGGTGAGTCTGGACCAGATTCCTTTCATTTACCTATAGAGGTTTAAAATTCCCATAACTCTAACATCCTCTGTCAGGTTTCCCAAAACGCCCCATCTAACAGAGGTATTGGATACTATAATAAACACACAATGCACTATGGATTGTACTCCATAAGCTTACTCTTTATTAGACCCTGTCTTGCCAACTTGTTTCTCAGAGATAAAAGTTCCAGGAAAATCTTGCAAATCTTGCAGCCAAAGGCAAGATTTTCACATCCCAGGCTGCCAAGGAATTATATTCTGATGTACCACACACTAAAACTTGGAAGCATTTTTTTTTTACATTTGCAATCAACAAAATAACGTATCAACGCTTTATTTGTATATTAAGTGCCTTTGGAAAATATTCAAACCAATTTGACTTTCATCAGATTTGTTTTTGTTTCAGATTAAGTTTATAATTTCTTAAATATTTTTTGGCATCAATCTACATACTATACCCCAAAATAATTAAGTGTAAAAAATGTTTTAGGAATGTGCCAATTTATTAAAGATGGAATATTAAAACTGAAATCTCATCTACCTAAGTGTTCAGACCCTTTGTCATGGTGCTCCA
Source organism: Esox masquinongy (assembly GCA_016801175.1). NCBI lineage: Eukaryota > Metazoa > Chordata > Actinopteri > Esociformes > Esocidae > Esox > Esox masquinongy. Next base: position 114,228 of record JACXGI010000109.1, read on the forward strand.
AATTGAGCTTAGATATGTCCTGTCTTTTGATCGTCCTTGAGATGTATCTAGAACTTGATTGGAGTCCACCTGTGGCAAATTTCTTTGATAGGACATGATTTAGAAAGACAGTGTCCTGTATGTATATGGTCCCAGACTGCACTGTGCATGTCTGAGCAAACACCAAACCATGAAATACAAGGAACTCTCCATAGACCTCTGAGAAATGTTGAGAGGCATAGATCTGAGGAAAGTCTGAAGCATTGAAAGTTTCCAGTAGCGCAGTGGGGTCCATCATTTTGAAATGGAAGATGTTTGGAACCACAAAATCTTCCAGAGCTGGCTGTCCAGCCAACCTAATTAACCAATGGCCACTAACAGAGCTCCATATTCTCTCTGCATAACCATCTCTGCATCAGTCAGGTCTTTGTTGTTTAGTGTCTAGACAGAAGCCACTCCCAAGTAAAAGGGATATGACATGCTGTTTGAAGGACTCTGAGAGCGTGTCATATTCTCTGCTCTGATGAGACCAAAATCAAACTATTTGGGCTGAATGCCAATGCCTGTCTGCCAAAAATTAAGGTACTGCATAGTGGAGGGTGCGTCATGCTATAGAAATTCTTCTCAGCGGCAGGGACTGGGAGACTGGTATGCTTTCCTGTGCACTCTGAACCAGAGTTCACAGGAACGCATACTGGGGCGAAGATTCATCAAGACAACTCGTATCACACAGTGAAGACAATACTGGAGTGGCTTTGGGACAAGTCTATGAATGTCCTTCAGTGGCCCAGCCAAAACCCAGACTTAACCCCTACTGAACATCTGTGGGGAGACCTGAAGATCACAGTTCACTGATGCTCCCCATCCAATCTGATAGCTTGCGATCTACAAGGAAGAATGTTCTTCAAATCCAGGTGGGCCAAGCTGGTTGACGCATAACCAAAAGAATTAAAGCTATGATTGTTGCCTGGCGCTTCTACAAAGTACTGAATAGAGAGCCTGAATACTAAAGTACATGAGTCAAATTTCTTTTATAATAAAAAATAATTAATTGGCCTAATTTTCTAAAGATGTTTTCTCTTTGACGTTATGGCATTTTGTGAGTAGATTGATGGCAAACTGTTTTATCATTTATAAATTAAATCTATACCACAACAAAATGTGGAGAAATTGAAGGTGTCTGAGTGCTTTCTGAAAGCACTGTCAAAACACACAGGGGCTTCTAAATGCACATTTGGAACAGCCAAAAGTGAAACACTGCCTAAGGACCTTTCTACTCATTAGATTATATGGCAAGATGTTACGGGAGACCCCATTAAATGCATCAAAGTCCAATAAATTTGTTGGCAAAGCCAGATGTATTTATGGTGTTTTTTTAGACAACATCTGCAATCATTTACAGACACATCTTTAAACGGATGAGGTTTATTAGCCTGACGTTAAGGGTGCATACACATCGTGGCGGATATGTTGAAAGAGTACCATCTTTTGTTACGGCACTCTCACTATACTCAGTGAATACCAGCAAGGGTGTGTGGAATACAGAAAATCTTGCATGTAAACAGATAGGAAATCAAAAAGGCGAGGAGAAGGAACATGGCTGCTGTAAGGGTTATTCCATGTTGTAGCATCACAGTTTTTTTTTTTTAAGTTCCATTCCTGAACTACTTTGGCTAGATTAGTTGCTTGTATGGGCCAAGCTAGTGGTAGTGGATGGAATCACAAGAAAACCCACAGCAATTTACCCACAAGAAACTCTACAGCCATTTAATGTCTTTTTGGGCTATACATTCAAGTCAACATCAAGACACTAGGCTATTTTCACCACTACGAGCATAAAGGTGTGTGTCTGTGTGTCTGTGTGTCTGTGTGTGTCTGTGTGTGTCTGTGTGTGTCTGTGTGTGTGTGTGTGTGTGTGTGTGTCTGTGTGTGTGTGTGTCTGTGTGTGTGTGTGTCTGTGTGTGTGTGTCTGTGTGTCTGTGTGTGTGTCTGTGTGTGTGTCTGTGTGTGTGTGTCTGTGTGTGTGTCTGTGTGTGTGTGTCTGTGTGTCTGTGTCTGTGTTACACACACACACACACACACACACACACATCTTTATGCTCTTTATAGAAAACAAGATGTGGCGTGAATTATAAAACCATGAAATTAAGAGCAGCTAAGATGTTTGAAAATAATGCATGCTATTGAATAATGAATATTGCACATAACCATGTTTTGAAGTTCTAGGGTGTTGTTTTACTTTAATAAACGTTGGAGTACAGCAACCTGATATTATGGGTTCTGCTTGGGTACAGTTAAACTAACCACATGATGCACCTATCCCAAGGTCTGGATTGCCCTTTAAGTAAGAGTACTGTTACGCTTTGTAATATACTCACGTGAAGGTAGCCTAATAAGAAACAAAAATCGAAAAACAATGTTAAATCCTACAAGAAAGCCTGTTTTAGGAACTCTGGGTAGAAAGGAGTTCTCATTCTCCTTGGATTCTTCCTTGAATACACGTTACACATTCAGCTCTTTATTGGGAGTAAAAATTGTTCCAACGTCATCAGGAGGATTACCTCATCATCAACACACCCATGTGCTTCCGGCATCATTGACTGGCCCATAGCTTCATCTGTTATGTCAGCTAGCTAATATATGACATTGGTTTGCCCATCAGTAATTTTGACATTTGTTTGGAAGAGCACTGTATGGATACGTGTCTCTACGTTATCTTATATTGTGATCTGATGACTTGAATAATGTCTAGCTATTTTATATAATATTCCCCTAATTTACCATGTTAACCGTCAGCATTCTCATTACCGCTAGAATCAGGGGAATAGTTACGTGGTAGGAGAGGGGATGAATGAGCTAATTGGAGGCTGGGGATGATTACGTGGCCATGACATTATGAGGGCCATAATTTACATTTAGCCAGGACAGCAGTGTTAACACACTTACACTTACAGGAACTAGAATGCCTAGACCTACAGAAGCTTGGTGTCATCAGGTGTTTCAAAGCAAAAAAAGTAAACGGAATCTTGGCAAGCATTATAAGGGTGAAGACTGAATAGAGGTCCTTCCGATGACTGACAGAAAATATCAACGCAAAGTGCCCGCAGAGTGAATTAACTTCCCTTTTGCTCTCCAGAAGCGACGTTTGACCTCCTCAGGGCGGAACCCTTTCCTGACCCGCTTTCTTTCCATGCCCAGGTTTTTGCTGGTAGAGTTGCGTAATGGCCATTTGCGTCCGTCCATTTCCACTCGTCAACAATGAGCCCAGGGGCTCAGCAGAGAGGAAGCCGTCTGGGCCACTGTCCCATGGGAGGCCTTTTTCCCTCCCTCCTTCCTCTTTTTTTATTTTTAGGGCCGGTGTTTGTTCCATTGTGGGGGAAACACAATATACAGAGACGCTGCTTTCAATAAACACTTGATTTGGACCGTCTCGAGGGGTGGGGGTGGGGAAAGGACCTGTGCCGTCACTGTATAGAGACCCTTTTTGCGGGCAATCTCTGGAGATGTTAGTAGTTTGGGTCTGTCTGTGTCATTCCTGTAATTGCTACCCACTTTTTCTAAGCATAGGCTATGCTGAATGCATACAGACACCAAACTGTTGCCATTCCACAACAAGGCATCGCCTAAAATAAGTTGCTTAGCGACTGTTTTTCTTTTGCAGCACACACAGCTGACCAATTAGCTAGGCCATCCATCAATCGGCCAATGGATTGTACAACCTCCAATTATCATAACTTATAGGGCATTTTGTTAGAGTTTGGTGTTACTCAATGCATGCATCGCTGCCACTTAGGAGTAGATGTCAATCAGCTTGGCATTTTTTTCATGTTTCAAATGCGGTTAATGAAATGCCAAACCAGTACGGTGTTTGTTCCAGTTAAAAGCCATATTTATACTCAAGTGATGTACACAGTAAGGTTCCCGATCGACAGCGTTAAAATGACAAAATGTTTTATAGAGCGCAGCCAGTATTTGATGAAGTTCACCGTTTTCATTGACGTTAAAATGTTAGGTGTTCATTCACTGATTCAGTTTGGTGGCAAAATGCATGCTGAAATTTTCTGAGTCTGTGGGAATGACTGATTCCTCTGCCATGCCAATGTGGCAATGAGAAGATGGGTGGGTAAGACGCCTGATTCATTGGTTATGTAGGCATGCTGAGACAGTCTTCCTTGACATCACAGTGATGTCAAGGAAGACACCCCCACGCGCCTGCCTCCCCCCCGCGCACACACAGTTTTCAATAAGAATTCTTGCCAAGCATAACCAAAAGAAACATTTGGGTTTTCCCTTCCTTGATTTTATTTTTTCCCAAAGACTTTTTAACACTGACAATCCGGCATGAACTTCTGTTTCTGCTGTAGTGTTTAATCACATGATCTAAATACATGTCTGGTTGCCTCTCTCTCCCATGTCTCTAACAATTTAACCTGCTTGTAAGGATACAAAAACATTTAAGTTTGTTGTTTCATTATCGGAACTTTGTGTTGTCATTTTCTTTCATTGTGGTTGCTCCGTGACTGAGCTGTGCAGTTGCCTTGCTGGGTTTCAGGTCACTGACCAGCAATTTGCATTTGTTTCAGAAGAAGAAGAGGAGGAAGATTGACCGCAGCATGATCGGAGAACCCACAAACTTTATGCACCTTACACACATTGGCTCTGGAGAGATGGCAGAAGGTTTGCCACCAGTAAGTATGAAATTTATGAAAATATTTTTTTTTTTAATGATTTACACATACACGCATGCCAAATTAATTTAATGGCCCAATGTAGTCATGTAGATGAACTGTAAAGCCGTGATAACCAATGTGGACAAATATCAAAATTTTACAGGTTCGGACAGGTATGTAGCAACTCCCGATTGCTGCTTTAAAGTGTCCCTTGGACAAAATGGATAGAGAAACACTAAAAAGCATAGACACCCTAATGAACTGCTTCACTAGTCCAAGCCACTAGTCCAAGCCAAGCCCATTCGTTGGCTAATAGATATTCCGCTAACCAACCTGTCATGTGCGACCAGCCACCTGCAGACCCACTTATGAATAAGGCTCAGCCTGTGCCAGGGGAAAAGGGTTCCTGTGAAATGAAGGCCCTAAAATGCACGCCCTCTTAGTTAGCAGTTCCAGAGGGTACAGAGAAGGGACAGGGACGATGGTGCAGCTGGAAGGCCGGGACCAGTAAATGAAAGGCCCCCTCTGTGTCCTGCAACACTGGTAGAGGATTGACCCAATCATCTAGGACAGGAACCCAAAACACAAGGTCTTTCCTGTCCCTGTTGAAGGGGAAGTCTGACATCCCGCTGAAAACCAAGTCGGCTCGTCGCTGTGACTATATGTTGTTCAATTAGACTTGACGACCTTTGAATGCAATAACGAGATTCAATGCAAAATGAGACGCAGACATTTTCTGTTTACACAAAGTAGTTGGCCGGATTGTGAACCACAAAGCAAACTGATCAGAGCCAACAGTGTACACAGACAAGGGAGACAAACGCTACTCCCACTTTCATAACCCCATTATAAAACCTCTGAATAATCTGGCCACTGCCTCACATGTCTTGTGTTCCCAACGCTGGTCTGAGTTTCAAAGGATCATTTTTCTAATGCCACAAATTTAGTTTGAATTTTAGACTTGTGTGTATATCTTTTTTTTAAATTTGTCATTCAGCAGACGATCTTATCGCTCCAGTCCACATACCTCTAGTTTAATCCGTTAAGTATTTACCAAAGTGTTCCCATTGGCATACGAAATATGTAGTAGTAATAGGGTTGGAATCAGACCTGTCACCCAGCTGCAGTTTCAGTCCACCAGCGAGCACTCAAAGATGACAGTCATGCCTGGAAGAATGTCAGATTATCAATGTGCTGTGTCTTCACTGGCTAAAACGTTACTGTACCATTCTCCCAGGGACTGATGTTTCTTACAGACATTTTGTTCTTGTCCCCTCTGCAGTCAGGGTCAGTCCAGGAACAGATGAGGTCCAAAGGACCCAGTACTAATGGTAGAAGCAACCTCTTGTAGACGGTAAGTGCACCCAATGCTATGCTAAACACCCTTGTAGACACACGCACGCACTCTTCGGATCATGCTGTTTTAGAGTTGGATAAATATTATGACATTCTGGGGAACATTGGAACATCGGTCAACCAGTTGTTACTGTGTATGAGAATGTTTTCTTAGCAGTGGTGAAACGTGGCTATTGGACCTACAGTAGGCATACATGGGAGAAAATATTCTCTAAAACATTTAATCAAACTGAATAATCCAGACAATCACAGCATCACTCATTAAATTTATTTAATGCTTTTCTGATGACATCCTAAATGAATCAAACAGGCTTCAATCAGAGTACGAGAGGAGCTGGAGTGGAGCGAGTGTAATTTGATTAGAGTGCAGAGCGTTTAAACAGTTCGCCATAGCCTATGACTTGCTGTTGAATGTTGACAGCTTTTTCTCAGACTACCAAAATGTTTTTGAGTCCTCAGTGAGGGATGTGTGGTAGACTGTTTAACTTCGCTCACAGCCAACTCTGACCTGTGCTTTGGGCAGTAAAACAATAGTTTCCTACCAGCTCAGAATAATGTAACAATTTGGAACACCCACAAGGTGCATTGACCAAGCTATGGTACACCTGTACTAATATAGCCCCAACAGTCGATGTGAGAGCTGGAGTCCCAAAGTGACCAAATACACTCCAGGTAGGCTAGTCACATTTTATGAAACAGATCTACAAGGTTGTTAGAAAAAAAGACTAATTAAACAGCCAAATCAACTGCCAGTAAGCCCCAATAATGACAACACAAAACACATTGCCAAATCAAAATGTACCACTATTACTTCCCATTGCAACATAAATTATCAAGTTCAACACACAAGTTGAAATGAAACATTGTTAGTCTCGCATGGAGACACGGGGGCATGGACACATATGGACATGGACTCATCATAGACTGCTAACAGCAAGCAAGCTGCAAAAACAGAACTGTGACACTTACCAGATGATGATAATTTGAAATGTGAGCTTTTGCTGAAAGTGTATTTTCTAAAAGGCAGATGTTGACAGATTAGCCAACATAATTGTTGAAAACACTTGCTGGAGCAGCTTTGAAAGTATAGTTATTTCTTCTCCGTTAATTATGAATCTCTGGGCCTTCTCATTTAGGCATAACTAATTTGCCTCCTCCAAAACAGTCGCACCAAAAAATGATTAAACTAACAAAACAATGTATTAAATAATACAAAATTATTACATAGAAAATATATCTGTATGAATCATTAGGCATTCTCTGAAGGTGTAGAAGGCCTTGGTAAGGCCCCCACTGGTTCTTAGTCAAATTGCCTGGTAAAATATGGGTTAAAAAACCCTTGACTGTATACTGTGACTATTTTTTTTAAACTGCTGCTCTCCAATGACATCAGGTTTTGTTACCGTTTCAGACATAACATGGACCGGTTGAGAGACTCGATGTAAGCATGTCATTCGTTTCCTCGGACCCAGCCTCAAGTCAACCTGTGTGGACCACCTCTACACATTGTACTTAACCACTCCAGCAGGCGAAATCAGACCCCTTCTGCTCCCCATCCAGCCTGGCCCCCTCTATGAAATGACTTCATTTCCCAAAGTCCAATTCAGCCCCCACCATCCAGTTTCAGATAACAAAAAAAAACTTGACTCTTGTCTTGCAGAGGGAAAGTACCCTGGATTCACCCTCAGCATTGGGGACTAGCTATGATTGTGTGTGGGCTTTTAGGTTTCTTTGTTAGAACATAAGTCTTTTTTTTAGACTGCAGACTACTGGCAGATACAGATTTTCCTATCGGGCTTAAGCAAGGTATTGTCCGAACATTTCACATTTCTTAAACAAGATTGCCTAACAACTGATAGTGTACTTACAAAACCGCAAACAGGTTTTCCTTTTTTAAACCCAGTAATGGTTTTACTGCCTTATAAGTGGTGAACAATGGGAACTGAGACCAACCGTTTCCTATAGTGCAAAGACAAGCAGGCATTTCCAATATCTATTGCCAAAGTGCTGTGGCACTTTTTTTTTTTTTTTGGAAACAGAGTTGCTCTAACAGACAACCAGGATGTGGCATCAGACGTGGCTCCGCCCACTACTTTTCTGGAATAGTTTGATATCCAATCATGGCAGGACTGGTGGAATGGGAGTGGTTACTGCTGGCACATTGCCAGTTTCACATGGAGGATTCTCTAGTCTTTCTCACACTCACTCCACTGTTATTAGTCACCCGGTTTGTCTCGCCAAAAATCAAGTGTTTCATTGATAATCCCTGGAACATGCATCTACCTTAAGTGTTATTGCCAAAGTTTTGCCTTTGTTTATTCAGATGTTGTTTTTTTACCATACATGCTAGAACATCAGAAAGTCATCGCTAAGGCTTTCTGTCTAGAATGACTTTCAGACTCTCTGTCCCAGCAGTTTTTAACAAGTATCCTGTAGACCATTCCACACTGAAAGCTTTTAGATTGCTGAACAAGACCAATTTGGAATTGAACCAATTGACATTCAACCATTTGCCAGTTGAATGTCAGATGCAGGAACAACTCATTTGCTTGATCTATAAAAAATGAATTCTGCAGGGTTATGTCATCAGAACCTCAAATGGATCACAAACCATTGCAACTTGGCTTTTGGTCTCCTGTTGCACTGTAAGTTGGTGTTGAGACATGCTCATTGGCTTTTCAGCTATTCTGAAAGGAGATCTGATAGGCTTTCTGTTTCAATGACAATCTACAGTTCAGGTTAGATGAAACAGAGTCTACAACCGTTTAGAAAGAGAGTGATGCCTGATATTCTTTAATTTATTTCTTTTTGCTTTCATTATTACACCACGCATGAATATTGAGTGCTAAACACTGCAACTGTTTTCTTCAAAATTAGGTTTAGCGGCTATCATGCTACAGTTTGGACCATTGCTTGCAGTATGAGTGAGTTTGCATAGACATTTTTTTCAATTATTTCTTGTTTATTTGCATTGACAGTACTTTTTGTCAGCTGTGGACCTTTTTTTAAGTTCAACACATTTTGTCTGTTTTGTAAAAAAAAAACATTTTATCTTTGACTGAATAGATTCCCAGATACAATGTTTGCATTTTATTTGTTCCAGTCTGTCTTGGATGTTGCACTGTTTCCCTGGGATCCCTCTTTGATTTGTTTTTAATTGCACACAAAACACAGTCCTGCTATGACGATAAGTTGGCGTATGGATATTTAACAACTGGTTTTCAAGTGTTGCAAAACTGCCCTGTAAGAGTTTCTTTTTTTCCCATTCTTTTATCCTTTTCTGGGCATTTTCCCTCCTGAAAATACAGTTGCCATTTCACAGATGTATCCGTGTGTTTACTTGAAAGTATTCCCACAGAAATTATGCCCTGTTATTATAGAGTATAGAATGTTGTATAAAATGCTAAACAGAACTTTCCCGAATTCCCTGAACTCACTTCCTGTTCCTTAGTCTTTGTCCAGATTAACAGGAACAATACAACTAATTATTGATCTCAACCTCTGTGTGTGCTCTGAGGAACAACGCTACAATTCAACTTCCTTTTTTATAACTGCCAGAGCAAATCTGAATGTGCAATATCTCAGGTGGAGTCGTTTGCTGTTATGGCAGGCATTGTCTAGAATCTATAGACCTCTTTCTGCACAACTCATCCTACTGTTTTATTACAACCAGCTGCCTAAAACCCCAGTAATCTCAACAACCTATAATAACATTTCTAATCTGTGTGAGTAGCAGGATTCAAACCATGGGGCAGAGCGCAGACTAACACATTATTACCTACTTGACTGAGGGGGGCGGGGGGGGTATGGAAAAACTGAAGATGTGGTAGGTGTCGTTTGGCGTAAACAATGTGTGGGGAAAAGACTGGAGCTATTGTCTGCACAGAATTGAGCTTGAATGTGACAGAAGGGCAAGGATGATCCATGGACTACTGGTTGGCTCGAGTTAATTTATCTCCGTAGACTTAGACTGTATATTTGACTTAAATGTAATACAGTGTGGGAACCAGAAAATAGAAGTAGCAACTATTTCCAGATAGTCCAATAATGACATGGATTAAGACATCATTTAAGGTTATAGAGGATTGAGAGCTTTCCATCTTTAACATGAAACTGAACTGGTCACAACTTAAATTACAGTCAAAAGTCAGTGTTCTTTTTCTCAGCATTATTCATTTTACTATGGTTCCTATATATTGCAATCTCTCTTTGCACCCAAGGGTACAGTACATTATATCTATCTTTACAATTTTTGTCTTTGTTTTTGTCCAGTGTCTCCTGACCAGCCCTCGCCATGAGGTTTACAACTTCTCTTACCCGTCCCTCTCAAAAAAAAAATGGAGAGGATATTATACCTTCAACAACACTACTTCCTCCTTAACAATGGACTCTGGTCCTTTATAAAACATTGGGCATATCCACCCGTTTGGACCTTGGGCAAATACAAACACACACAGCCTGTCCTTGGCAGGGCCCAGAGAAAGACCATTGCCTAAATGAAGAAAGTCTATGGCCCATTGTGCTTCTTGATTACTCTAAGGGCCATTGAGCGATAGGATCGGGCCTGGAACGAGATAACAGCTCCTTTCCAAAGCGTTCGGGAACGAGAAGTCAGGCTGTTCGTTAATATGTAACATGGGCTGTTTATAAGGGGCACTCCAAGTAATGACTGGCAGTAAAGACTCCGACTGCGTTTATAGGTGATGATATCAAGTTATTGTGGTTAAATGAGGCAATACCAAGAAAAAAACAGAACCAACATCTGACTTCTGCACAGTCTCTTAGAATGATTGTGACTGAATGCAGTTAATCAAAATGCAAGCCAAAGATGAGCCATCTACTCAATATGCATATCCAGAACATTCCATGTGTTTCTAATCAAGGGCTTCCTTGAAAACAAATATTGATGCATGCACTATAAAGAAAAGCACAATAGTGGAACAGGGTGGTCTAGTGGTCGAAGCCTCTGGCTCACATAAACTGATGCAGTAGGGGTTGGAATCCAACCTAATCCTATTTCAGAACACTCTCTGGTCTTTTCCACTGTCTCTTTAAAAAGCATAAAATGCCCAAATACAGCTCCGGAAAAAATTGAGACCACTGCAACTTTTTCTTTCCTTTCCAAAAAAGTCAAAAAGGAAGGTTTTGAGTGAGGAACAGAAGGGTTAAAATTAAGAGACCACTGCAAATTGAACACTACTGTTCCCCACTCAAAACTTTCCTTTTCAACTTTTTTGGAAAGGAACGAAAAAGGTGCAGTGGTCTCTTAATTTTTTCCGGAGATGTATGTGCCAGAATGTTCAAAACAAGCATTTTAAAACCTGAATGAACTACACTTTAGACTTGTCGGTCCTCGATCGGATCTTCCAAGCCTGATTTCCCGAACAAACCAGCAGTCCCCTGTCAATCTTAGTACTCAACACTTTGTAAATGTCAGCCTGGTCCCAGTCTCACACTTCATACTCTGTTCTTGTTTATTGAGTTTCCCCACAGCTACCTCACTTCCTCCCACTTTCAGGGTCCATTTCCTGTGAGTCCTGTGGATTCGTACAGCCATTCTCACCTTCAGCGCTCTGGACCATATCCCCCCTAGTCTACCTCTCTTTCCCCCTCCCCCCTCACCCTCTTTCCCTTCCCTTTCTAGGTTCCTTTATTAAGTGCTGTATGGAACAGGAGGAAGTCGATGGAGGCCAAACACCCCCTCTGTACCAAATAGAGCTCCTAAAAACAACACACTTCTCCTGTCCTGGAAAACATGTCACAGTTTATCAGGGGTCCAATTTAGAGCTGCTTCCAGAGAATGACGCTGGACATGAGACAATGGAGTTTACTCATAAATATGTGTCTCTATCACATGGACAAGTTTCCTCTTAATAGAAATATACAGTAGACGTTGGTGGAATCCAATTCGGTAAACTTTGGTATTGTAAAGTGTTAAAGAGGCTATATAGAGTTGCTACATACATTTGTGGATCTGTACATTTATGACATAATGCACTGATTCTCTTTACATGCTGTACCAAATGGAGTGGCTTAGACCGCTGGATCAGTCCAGGACAGAATCCCTAAGCGTTTTACAGGAACAGGGTTGGGAAGAACACTCAAGAATCAAAATCAATCAGACGAGCACTGCAGCATGCACAGTAGCTCAATTGAACTCGGGTGACTTACATGAGTTAATATAATAAGTAAAAACCTACAACTACTACCAGGGTGTCCCCCCTCACAAGCATGCTTTCACATGTTTCATTTTCTAAGCGTGTGGGCATGGGATTATTATAAATACACAACATAAACATTTCTGTGACAGCTTTGACTAGAACCTAGCCTTAGTTAATCAGAACCCAAAATAAATATAATTCTGAGTTGAAAAAAATATATAAACATACCATTTAGCCTAAAACATGGTTAAAACGTTCTTTCTAATATCATGGATGGGCAGTCGTTGCATAAATTCCTCTGTCTATACATCTGAGAGTGATAACATTCCTCCAGACCCATTTCTCTGTTTTTTATTAAATCAGAGGTGGCCTGTCCGCTTAGTTATTATTATAATTTCATTATAAAAGGACTAAATGAAAATCACATTTGAAGAGTGTCATTCATCCCATCCGACATAAAGTCAATCAATTCGTTCAACAATTACAGTCTGATATAAAAGGGCTTGCTTGTCCCTCCCTGATGCATCTGTCTGACAGCCTTTATATGTCAGCTAACAATGGTTTTATTGCAGATGGATGAATACTCAGTGATAGCCCCACCTTTCATAAACACACCCCTTTTATCAAAGTTGCTATTGTTATACATAAGTGTATAACAATAATGAACATAATAAAGAGTATCTGGACATGGAATAATATAAAATGAAAACATTATGCCATCTGATTATGCCAACTGTCACTGATTAACTGGAGCAAAGTGAAGAGAAAGATGAAAGTCGCCACCCCAGAGGACTAAAAACCAAGTGAAGTCATAGGTTTTACATTCGTGTTGAACCACAGCTTTGGTAGGAAGCCATTGTCAATCCGCCCGCTAACAGTAATGACAGCCATCCTGTATCTAACGTCAATGTAGTTAAAACTAAATGAAATCCTGCCGATAGTATGCAATAGTTAGTCATAGACTAAATAGGTTTCAGAACTGTTCCTTGTAAATATGCGATGTGATGTCAACCATTAAAATAAACTATGTAATGGAAAGAGGTGAAAACGTTTTGCAATACCCTAAAATCCAACGTATTTACAATGTGTAAATAGTGTATCTGGGGGTTCAACAATTTATCATACTTACAACTGATCTCTGTCCTTGTGGCTAAAATAAAGGTAACTATTTATTTGGAGACATTTCGACTGTCTACTAACCCTTACCCTAACCTTGACCCTAACCTTAGAAAGCAGTTGCTTACCAACAGAATTTGTTGTATGTCATGTATGACTTTACACAAAGCAGCTACAGATGGATATCAGGACTCATAAAGTGTAACATGGATCAAACGTGCGTCTATAGTCCTTGACCAGCAAGAAAAAGCTGTGTCTTATGTAGTGTCATAGGACACAACAGATGGTAATGTACTCTGATACTGGACACCCAGTCTCATCCTCGGGGTCAAGCCGTTAGTCGCCAAATTTCAGCCTTTCTGGGTCCGTTTTGGCTTCGGACACCGGTACTCTGGTCCAGATCACCATTTTGAGCATGTCACCTGTGCATGCTTTCATCAACCCTGTGAAAATGGAAATAGATCTAACTGAACTGAAAATCAATAAATCCATACACAAAGCATTACATGAGATGTAATTTTGGGAAGTCCCACTGTTTCAACACTTTTAAGCATGCATGTACTTAGATTCTCTAGCGGTGGTTACAGAATGATTAAGAATGACTGATTAAGAATGACTGAATATTAGTTACACGTCCCACATGCAGTGTACAGACCTTTTCCATTTAGGGGCACATTATTCTAGACCTTGAATGTGTGAGAGAATCTGATGAGGTCACTCACTGTCTGACACAGTCAGGGATCTGCACACGCTCAGTAGGGATGTGCTCTGACAGCTGCTGAAGGCTGTCGATGAACTGAAGCTTGCGGCTGAACTTGGAGCTGTGAGTAGGATGTGACGTTATCAGTTTCATGTGGAGACGGAGTCATCATTTCATGGAATAAAAGAGTGGACAAAGTAAATTGGAACAAATTAAAATAGAGACTACTGTTGTAATATCCGGCCAGCTTCCTCCTGTATCTATTAATCTTAGTTCTGTTTTATTCAAACAAACAGGGCTGACTGAGTAAACAACAGCAACCATGACAGACTTGACATCACCTAAGGAAGGGCTTGATGATGGTGATCAGGGCCTTGATGTACCAGGTTGGGTGGACGACATATAGACCTTGAAGATTCTTCCTCAACCTGTGTGGACGAATAGTAAATGGAACATTTGTTGTTTCTATTGATTAAATACAAATATATATGAAAATAATCAATCAAATAATAATACTTCTAAATAGTTTCACCAGCTCTCTCTCCACCATGATGCCCCATCATAAGAACCATATCTTTACAAGAGGTTCTTTAAGTGACTTCACAGACATAAAAGGCTGAGGTCGACCTCTCTCAGTTAAATGGGCCAAGCCAGACAACAGGAAGAGAGAAGGGGAGTTGACTGGATGTGGTCAGGTTTCTAAAGACTATGCTATTAACAAAATCATTTTAAATCCTCCCATTTAGCGCAGAATGTGTAATATGTTATAATGTATAGGTAAAATCACTACCATAACTAGCTAGGAAAAGTTTTCGAAAGCAAGAGTTTTGGTTACATGGGGCACAAACTGGCACATGCATGACATGGTACACACATTTTGGGGACACTTTTTAGCTCGACCTTGCCACTTTTACCACCAGTGGCCATAAATTGCAGACTGCCTCTTTAAAAGCCGGTTGGCAGGTGGAAATTAACAGCAAAACTGACTGGAAATATGGGCGATCAGGTTAGTGTGTTAGTGTCTCTACTGTGCACAAGCCCTTAGACACTGTTGTACATCCTGTTTCAAATATGTACTGGACATTACTGGAAGCAACAAAACATAATGACAAAAGTAAACAGAAGGAGTGATTCACTTTTGAACACATGAAATAAACAAGAAGGACAGAGAATCGAAATAAAACAAAAAACAAACACCCCCCAACCTACACACACTAAGGTGACTAACACACAAAACCCTGGAATCTAACTTCCTCCTAACCAAGAGCTGGAGAAGGTTGACTGTGAAATAAATCACCGGGAAACTCATAGCTCATCTAACCACAACAGTCTACTTTCGAGCCTTGACTGTTCTGCATGTCTCCCTGGCTACAGAAAAGCATTGGCTCCGGAGACGAACTGAGTTGAAAAACTTTAGACTGTATAGAAAATATAATAACTTGAGACATAACATTGGCTGTGTTCCAGGCTAACGAACTTGCAGTAATCAGCCAGACCTCAAAATACCATGACAGGTTCCTCTCTGAGATAATAACCTGAATGAATAAATAATCCATAAATGGGCAACAGATGACTACTTCAAAATACTCAGACTGGAATGTACCCAATGACTTGAAGACTCAGGTCTTGACTGACATTAAGAGGCTGAGAATGACGAGTGGGAAGACATATGTTCTGTCAACCACTGTGGATACAGGACCACCGGCCAAACCTGTTGGAATAAACATAACTAACCTTTTGTCAATGGTGGTGTAGCACTCCCTCAGCCAGCCAATGGTAGGGAGCTTGTTGCGCTGGGCCATGGCACACAAGTACACAATGACGTAGTTCTCCTCCACCATCAGATCCAACGTGCCCACAACGTACCTGCAATGTATCGTGGTGTTTGTTTGTGGTTACGAGTGTCATCCTTAAGGGTGGTCAGTTCCACTTAAAGTGTCTTAACAATGTGGTTTCTCATAAGTTAGCTTTCTCACCTAAACAGGTTGTCCATGACAACTTGGTAGTTCTCACTGGTGTTTTGAGGGAGATAGCAGGAAGAGAACACAATGATGTCATTAGACTCATCTCCATAGTAACCTGGAAGTAAAACAACATTCGGATGAGGAAAACAAGAGGATATAAAAAAAAGGTGATCATGCTATTTGTGTTATCCATGTAGGTCTTACAACAAACAGCTCACATTCATTGTGGGTCAAAGGTTACGTGAGCAGTGGGATTCGGGACTCACCCCCATGAGACAAGACTCGAAGGTAAGGCTCCAGTACACTCATGTTGACTAGACTCTCCTGAGGCGGGTCACCTGTGCAGAACCGGCGCCACCTAGTGCCTTGGCTGTCCACCTGGTCGTGGTCCAGACAGCCCACTCCCATCTCCTCCGGTACTGACCCACTGCAGGGTTTGTGACGAGCTGATCCCATGCCTAGATTAAGGAGGTCATCTGTGGATGAGAGCAAAAGTTCGACTGACCATTTCCCAAACAGTACGGAACACAATTCAGCACACATCTTGCACCACTCCTTTCTGAAGCGCTTGGTGTCATTGTCCTGCTGGAGGAACCATGACCTTTGATGGGAAACCAGCTTTCTGACACTGGTTTCAACAATGCACTCCAAAATGCCTGGGTATTCTTCTGATTTCATGATGCCATGCACACGTTCAAGGCACCTAGTGTCAGAGGCAGCAAAGCAAGCCTAAAAGATCACTGAACAATGTTTGACTGTGGAAGGTTTTATTTTCTTGGGCTTTCTTACATCTTCCTGTCAGCATTGGGTGTCCTACCACACAACCCCCTTTTCATTGGTTTGACAAGGGATGACGCGAGTTGAAACTGTCGTACCTTGTTACTGAATGTCAGCTTGAATCTGGGTGGCAGTTGATCGAGGTACTTTGTCCACCATTCTAACAATTTTTCAATGAGATCTTCTATCAAGTTTTCCTGGCCACATTCAGGGAGGCTGGCTACAGTGGCATGGGCTTTAAACTTCTTGAAATACATTGGACACAGGAATATACAGGAACACAAATGCCTCTATATATGGAGTTATATATAAATATAGCTTGTCCATGCTCAGCTACAATCTTGTCTGAACTCCTCAGATATTTCTGTGGTTTTCTTTATTTTGTCACTCACATAAAACAGGAGAATGAGTCCTTTTCTCTATTCAACCTGACTGAATGACTGATTTTCATTTAGCAGGTACCTGCAACTCACCAGAGTTGAGTTCAATTCCAGTGTAAAAGGGATTCACTTGCTTGAAATCCAATTATGTTAACCACTTCCAGAAGGTGCCAATAATATTGTCTGGGTCATTTTAGAATGTTTTCGTGGAATAAGGTAATATTTAGTAAATTATTACTGTTTTGTTCCACTGCAACCAAATATATAAATTATTTGAATAAAGTGCAATGAAAATGAAAGTGGTTCAATGACTTCAGGGACAGGTCTTGGACCTGTCAGAGCGAACCAACAGACCTGAGGTAAAGCCGGTACTCACCCTCTAAATCCAGGTCCTGCACCGGAAAGTGGAGGGACTCGCTGTCCGAAGGCGTTTCCATGGCGTCCAAGTCAATGTCCAGCCCCAGGTCTTCGTCGTCAGGGGAGGGAGAGAGGGCAGCCGTGGCATAATCATCGGACACGGCCGAGTCGCTGCGATCTAGCGTAAGACTCAGGGCGGGGGCCACCAGGCGCTTCAGTCTGCGTCGTGACCCCGTCAGAGATAGGCTTCTGGGCGGGGCTGCTGTGACACAATCGCCGTGATTTGCATTAATACGGAGGTTTATTAACAATCATTGGGATGTTACCACGTTAGTGCTTTAAATTGAAGTGTTACCTGGCCTGCCATCGGTGAACGTGGATTTCCTCAAAACTTCATCACTGCCGTCAGCATTGCTGGCAGATGACCTACAATGTTCAGAGGTTAAATTTCAAGTCAATTTAATACGATTGAAATTTCACCTCATAAAGATATATAGGTATGTCATTGTGTGAATGAATGTATGTATATATGTATGTATGTACAGCATATTTAACATTTGTTATGTTGACCATTTAATAAATTTAGTCCTAGTTGACCTAGAAATGGAAATGTCCTCCTCTTCTTCCTGTTCCTCCTCTCTTTGCTCCATGTTGTTGCTGTGCAGGTTCTTGCTAATTTCCTGTAGTTGTTGAGAACACAGGAGGTATGAGCACAGCCCGTTGTCAGAGTCATAACAAACCATTTGGCCTGGACAAAAGTCTAAACAGCTCTAACAACTCAGAAGCAACTCCAACTGTCCATTCATATTATCTTTGAGGAGAATAACAAGCATGAAAATAAATGATGGCATCAGATGTCATGGATTTCATATAATTAAAACAGTTCAGATTAGAAGATTGACACCAATAACAAGTTAATGTAAAATTATCGGAGAGGATACTGAGGGATTTGTTCTTATGCTGGCCTCTAGTGGGAAAACGTAGAGACGCATGACGTTTTATTGAGTGTGGTAAAGAAAGATGGAAAAATAGCTGTCAACCACCACTGTCTTTCACCTTTCCGTACCTTCTTTTTCAAAGCTTGTCTAATAATGAAAATATGCACTGACCTCTGCTAGACCCTAACACCAGAAAGGACACATCAGGTAGTGTATCTCCCTTCGATTCATACAACGAAGTAGCAAACAAGTGAGACAGGAATGCACATGCAGAGTTACACTATAAAACAACAAATGTTTACCATTACCTTGTTGACGGTGTTCAGTTCACGGGCCAGCCAACTTGGCAATGTCTTTGAAAAAGTGCTGTAACTGTAGTGAGACAATTTTCAGTGAAAATAGGTAACTGTTAAGGCTTTGCTGAACTCATGACGAAGCTTCATTTGTGCTGACACAATTGCCACACCTGAAAGTCAAGGTGTGGTGTATTTATTGTCAGTCCTAGCCCATCCCTGTAACTAAGACAATGTGCATAAACTGCACATGCTCAGCTTTAGGGTGAAAACATGCAGGAGCCTGCCCGCTCAATCATCTGGCATTGTAGGCTATTAGAGGCTATGACATCACTGAAAATCAAGCAACAACTTCGCACGGTGAAACTAATGATTGCAAAATAAGCAGACGCGAAATAAGCGACACTTGGTCTCAAATGTTATACAACGAAACACAATAGTCATAACACCTTATGGCCTACCCTAGACATGGAAAGGTCCATGTAGAAAAGTGACGTAGGAAAATAAGTTAGCGAGGATGTTTTGGGCACCCTGCAGCTCAGTGATTATTTTGACATGATTAGCTGAATCACCGCTACACCAGAAGTACTTATGGACTAGTAAAGAAGTATTTAAATGTTTTGGAAAAATCAATCCCAACGGTTCCTCATTCAGTCAAATAGGGCTGGGCCTTAGGAGCTGACAAAGATCGTCTGACAGCTTTGCACTATGTTTCCCCTCGGCAGTGTGTGACATACAGTCACAGAAAGATGTTGAGACATGACCAGGAATGGAACACGCTCACATGCGCGCACACATACAGCATTTGGTGAGGAAAGTGGAGAGATCCTATGAGGCAAGACAAAGCTGACTGCTGGGTAGTGAGTTAGCGAGAGAAAAACTGCACTGTGGAAATTTTGAATCAGATTAACAACCCAGAATCTGAGAGCCTGAAGAAAACCTGAAGGCAACATAAAGTGTTAAAAATCCATCAATTTTTAATATGACTGCATATTTTAACATTTTCTCTTATTTTCTAATACATGTGGTTTCCTTCAGTTTACTCTCACTTACATGAAGGAACCAGACAGCAAACACTTAACATATTGCATAATTGATAACAAGGGAAGATGATTCCTGATTGTCCTGCATTATAACATTCACAAATCAGCATGTGGAGGGGTTAAGGGATATCTTTGGATTTAAGTCATGGAAAAGGGTAACTAGTTTGTCAAGAAACTTAAGAAACAAACATTGTTAATTACTTGTTGTCATTCAACCTGTTTGGACGTTCAACCAGTTGAGCAAGTCAGTCTCTTAATTCTTAAAACACTTTGAGAAATTAAAACAGAACGGAGTGTATACAAAAAAAATGTTTGGTATTCAAATAAAAAAGCAAACTAGTTTTAGTACCCTCAGATTTCTTTTTTAAAAGTTCCCTCAGAACATACTGCAGTGAATATAGGACCGAGGGAACATAAGGCTATGGGAACATAGAACTGAGGGAACATAAGGCTATGGGAACATAGGACTGAGGGAACGTAAGGCTATGGGAACATAGGACTGAGGGAACATAAGGCTATGGGAACATAGGACTGAGGGAACGTAAGGCTATGGGAACATAGGACTGAGAGAACGTAAGGCTATGGGAACATAGGACTGAGAGAACGTAAGGCTATAGGAACATAAGACTGAGGGAACGTAAGGCTATGGGAACATAAGACTGAGGGAACGTAAGGCTATGGGAACATAGGACTGAGGGAACGTAAGTCTATGGGAACATAGGACTGAGGGAACGTAAGGCTATGGGAACATAGGACTGAGAGAACATAAGGCTATGGGAACATAGGACTGAGAGAACGTAAGGCTATGGGAACATAGGACTGAGGGAACGTAAGGCTATGGGAACCTAGGACTGAGAGAACGTAAGGCTATGGGAACATAGGACTGAGAGAACGTAAGGCTATAGGAACATAGGACTGAGGGAACGTAAGGCTATGGGAACATAGGACTGAGGGAACGTAAGGCTATGGGAACATAGGACTGAGGGAATAGGTCCCAGAGAACCGAGGTGTGTATGCACATCACTGCAATACAACCATTTCAAACCATTTCACCTAGAACCAGCTAATGAAGCAGACACATCTACATCAATGCAGTAACATTACCTCAAATAAACTTGTCACTAGTCTCAACACATTCCAGATCTGATACCATCATCATCAAAGAAATTAATAATTTTCTTGTCCCAGACCTGTTGCTGTAGCACTAATAATAGTTGACAAGAGTCTAAAATGGACTCAGATCAGCCAAAATTATGTGCGATGTCTATTTTCTCTAATCTGTCTTGCTTGCATGAATCTACAGTGCTTCTTGAAAGTATGTGAACCCCTTGTGCAATTACAGATTTTTTTTGTGCTCACCATGAAACTATTTATTTAATCAGAACCAGTCTTTTTATCCGACATAACAGGCTTATAGTTATCAATTCCATTTGTTTGTTTAGTAGAAGTCATGGTAGAAAAACTAAACCGTGAGAGTACATCAGTCTGGGGAAGGCTAAACAACCATCTCAAAATAATATGAGCTCCATCAGTCCACAGTGATAGAACCATTTACAAATGGAGAGCATTCAACATGATTGCCACTCGGCTTAGAAGTGCACACCTTTACAACATATCCCCACGACCCACAAGAAAAATAATTAATCAGGTAAAGGCCAACCAAACATAACATCTGGAGATTTGCAGACCTCCCTTTCTTCTTCTCAGGTTACTGTGCATGCTATACCAGTAAAAATAACACTGATGTGAACTGGTATTCATGGAAAGGTTTCTAGAAAGAAGCATCTGCTGTCAAAAAAGAACCAAATTTCCCTTCTTAATTTTGTGTACCAGGAGATTCTTGAACAGAACGTCAGGCCATCAGTCAAGGAGCTAAAGCGAGGCCGAAAATGGGGATTCAAACAAAACAACGGACCAAAGCCTTCAAACAAATATACCAAAAAAAATCTCAGGAGAAATAATCTTTGCGTGCTAATGGAGATTCCACAATAATTGAATGAAGAGGTTCACATATTTTTGCACACATGAAATCTGAGTATTTGTTAAATAAATCATTTATGTTCAATAAACAATGAAAATACATGATATGTTTTTGTTTGTGTCCTTTGTTTGGAATTACTTTATTACGAATTGGGTTTAGGGTTTAAGGATTTTACGAGTTTATTTTAATATTTGCTACATATATCTCCACATCTCTCCTTCTGTGGCAGCAGAATTGAGGACAGTATGAATTTTTTTCTTCTGTTATTCTCCGATGGATTTTTACAATTAGTCGAACTGAGGGATGGGAATAACCCTAATGATAATGTCCTCAGGACATCACAGTAACCAGGAAAACTCACACATATCAGGAAACATCACATGTTCAATCATCAGCACACTCACAAGCTATACATATATTCTGTGCACTACAGACCAGATAACTCAGCAATGTACCCAGACCAGAACCACAGACTTACAAGGTGCAGACCAAAACCACAGACTTACACGGTGCAGCAGCGGACGTCTTACTCAAATGCAAGATTCTCCTTCGTCATAAAGATTCACTCAGTTGTCTGTGACACGAATGACATACTTTAGTCCGTTAGGTATTCTCCATATATTGTCCTCCATTTCCATTTGGAGGTGGTCTTCACATGTAAAGCATCTGCAAGCACAGGGTGATGATAGTTAGATGGCCACTGTAGTCCAGGGTCATGTTCACTGGGGCTCTCAGTGTGGCAAAACATTTTGCAAAGGAAAATAAAAATGAAACAAAGTTCGTGGACAGGCGGTTTGCTTCCGTTTTGTTTCTCAGTTATTTTCCATTTTGTTTGAGCACAATCCTGTTTCCGTTCAATGTCGCCGGATATGTGGACGGCAAACCTGGAACTGCTGTACAACTAGTGACTCACCGTCCACGCCACCATCAGATTGTCATTATTATCCATTATCCAATGGCCCTTATCAAATTTACAAGTAGTATGCCTCTTAGCTGGAGCTCTACTTGTTCCAGTCTGTTGCTTCAAGGACCATGGAAACAGTCAACAGGAGTCACATGAGTTTAAAGGCAGCAACAGAAGACTATTGTTCACCTGGCCAGGTGTCGTCTGTATTTCCCTCTGTCCCCCCTCCCAGATGGCTAAATTTTTCCAAAATGGCTTCTGCGCTAATCCGGGGCAGGCCGTCGTCCAGAGGACAGCCCTCTACAAGGCTGTTCATGGGAGTGGCCGGCACCTGGAAGTCATCCTCCATCCCAGAGTCCTCAGAGCCCAACAGGCGGCGACGGTGATGCCGGGAGGCCGAGAAGCAGCGGGGTCGATTGTCAACGTCGATACCGGGTGACCCAGTGGGGTCAAAGTTGTCTAGTTCCTCAAAGTCCTCGGCCTCCCCACAATGCACTTGCTTCTGGTTCCACTCCTTGAGGAAGTCCTTGAGGACTGGCAGTACTTTCTTTCGAGTGGCGAGCGCATTGCCTTGGAGATAGGACCTGATGTCATTGTAAGGGCTGCTCATTGGAGAGAGACTCAGGGATGGGTTCCGGGCCTTTTCCAATGCGTGACTTACCTACAGGACACGGAAAAACACGGTTAAAGTGGAACACTATTTAACAGTTGCCCCTTTGAAATTCACTAATATTCTCAAACTGTCATAGATGTATAGCCTGTGGAGTGGAAAGCATTTTAATACACAATGACAGGCTGTGTAGACTAGATTAATTTACATTACAAATCATGGAATATCATAGAATAAGACAAAACAATACCTTACCATACCATGGAATCGTTTCTGAGGGCCAATGTTAAGAAGCTAAAACAAGGTTCTGTTGGTAGGTTTGCATACTTAACAGACCAAATCCAAATATTGTGACATTATTTCATGTATTTGAAATAGTCTCACAATATTTCTCTCACAAATGGACCCTGTGGGCATCATTAGCCAGATAAATGCTAGCAAAACTGTTGCCACAGAGGCAGAAATTAATTTATGCAAGAAGAAACAATCCCCTAAGAGAATGTTGTTTTTATATCCCAGCATAAATCAGTAGAAGTACTTTATTTTAAGCTTTGCATCTTCAAAAGTACTTAACTAACTTAATATATACTGTATTATAAACCACAATTTTATTGTGACTGTTGGGTGTCAATCTTCTAGTCTACTTAGGGGATTGTGGGAAGTATGACGTAGTAACACATCACAGGGTCTACGGGTGAATATTAGATTAGACATGACAGTGCAGTTCATACCTGCTCCCTATAGAGGGTGCTGGAGCTATATACCGCCAGCTGCCGATGAGGCTCACTTTGTTCATTGAACGAGATCGTCATGGCAACCACGGCGCCAAATCCATGGTTGTGACAGAATTCACAAAGCTCCTGTAGTATGCTTCTCCGCTGTAGGAACATCTGTCAAACAAACAGGATGTACAGTTTAAACATTATTTGAACCCAAATCTAAACATGCCTTTCAGTTGGAACTGAGAAACTCCAGTTGAACAGAATGACTTTTCTGATGTACATTCCATGAGTTACAATTTCTCCATTGACTGTGGATAATGTCTGTTTACTAAAAGACACTGCTCATGTCAGCCTGCTCTGAAGCAATACTGTAGACCCCATCTGATTTCATTACACTAATCAGATGCTACAAGTTTGGCAAGATTTAAAGAAAGATTTAAAGAAACACACATTGTTAGCACTGTAGCAGGACTGCAGGGTAAAGGCAAATTTGCTAAGAATAAACATATATTTTTTTAAAGAGCTGGTTGGTTGTTGTTGGTTCATTAACATCATATACACTGTTTGATACTGAAAGGTTGACGTGGGTGGACTCAGCAATATTCGTTTCCCACGAGGAGCATGGCAATTCCTTACAAAAACAAATGCTGCGTGAAGCTGCACTCATCGGCATTTGTTGTCAGGCAGCTATCAAAGAGCACTACAGAGAGGCAAACTCCTTTGGTTTACAGTGCCAGCGCAGTCCCTCGCCTCATGATGTCTGGCTTCACTGCTCTTGCGACTGTAAAAGCATAGTGGGATAACCAAGTGACAGCAGAGTGGATGAAAGGAAGTAACGGCACGGATAGACAATACGTACGTCAAGTGTCATGTACACAGCGCTTATTGCCAGTGTCAGGTCGCCACCGGAGACCACCTTCATGTCCTTCAATAGGATCTGCTCTGTAGAAAGACCTGTGACAGAAACAGATTTTGGACAGGCTTCATTACAATGGCAGTGTAGATCACATGAGAAGTAGACTGAAGAACATAACATAATAAAATACACCTGGAACAGAGCAGGGGCTCCTACCTAAAGGTTTTGACATGTTGTTTACTTCTAGATGGTCACTCCAGAACATTCTTTTGAGGTTGTGTGAAATGTCACGCTTACTCTACAAACCTGTCTATCAAACGTAGGTAACACATCACTGAAGCCCTATGCAAAAAAAACGATGTTGTGATATTTACATAAACATGACATTGTTAAGGTTAAAACATGATTCCCTGAATGTCGAGTGACGAGGCGGCATCGTTTTGTGCACCTGTTAGGCCTGTACCAGCACCTCTCCCGTGGCATGTTTTTACCTGAGACGTCAAACTTGGCGCTCTGGAGGGACTGGAAGAGGGCACCCCTCGGTGGCAGGTCAGAGAAGCGGGACTCCAGTAGGCAGGCCACTTGTCTGTCCTTGGGCGTGACCTTGCCCGCCTCAGGCGCCATGTTGACGCAGTCCAGCAAGATAGCCCCTGTGTATGCACACTGTCAAGTATAGGTGAACTGAGCCAATGCATGGTTCCAGCTGGCACTGGCAAATAAGCGCAGCTACCGTTGAATTATTGATGAATTAATCGTTAATCCTGCCATATTCCCTAATGCCTGGTTTTCAGGCAGGCCAATGAGGGATGGAACATATCTGAAAATGTTATAGAGGACGTTAGATACGAGGGAACCGTTGCCATGTCAAATTTACCATATAATAATTGGGCGACCTGTCTGTCTAGCACCTCAGGTGCCTTGTGGTGAATGCGCTCGGTCACCAAAGTGGCACAGGAACCCACAGTTTCCACGGTGACGGAACAGGAAGGGGAGGGTATCCTCTCGAGGTGGTGGTGGTCGATGACTTCCACAACCGCCTCCTCCAATTCACTGTCGGCGCTACCGGGTGAAGTCAGGGCGGGGAATCATATATCCTTAATTATGCATTTTAAACCTTTTTGACATATATAAAGCACAAAGTAATTGGTTGCATAAGATACACATGATACACATGAGCTATGGTGCAACCAATTAAAGTCACATAATTAGTTGAATGGTGTTCACCTATGTGCAGATCAAAGTTATATATGTGTATATTTCACGTTATTTCCGGTTAAATACACCTGTCTCTTGGATGCCCCAGAGTTGGTTAGTATAATTCCTTACGAAAACAAGATAATGAAGACAAAGGAATATTCAAAGCAAATCCAGAATAAGGTTCTTCAACGCCCCATAAGAGGTGAGACATAAGAACATTTCCAAGGAATTGAATGTCCCCTGGAGAACAGCAAAATCCAGAAATTGAGAGAATACGCCACAACTGTATATCTGTCTTAAATAGGGCATCCTCAAAAACTGAGGATATGGGAGAGAAGGGCACTAGTCAGGGAGACCACCAAGAGGCCTACAGCAACTCTAAAGGAGTTACAGTCTTCCACAGCTGAGCTGGGAGACACTGTGCATACTGCAAGAATAGCCTGGGTGCTTCGCAAAGTGGCTTTCTTGGAGTGGCTTTCTTTCAGAGTTGCAAAAACAAAACAAAAAAAAAACTTTGACTGAGTGACCCAGTCAAAGCACTGACCTCAATCCAATTGAGCATGTGGTAAGATGTTAAAATCGAACTTGACGGAGCAAATTTGCAAAAAAGAATGGGCAAATATTGCTGTGTCCAAACTTATCCAAATAGACTCATGGTTGCAATTGCTGGCAAAGGTGCCAAATATTGACCAAAGGGGTTGAATACTTATGCAATAAATTATTATCTGCTTTTTATTTGTAATTATATTATAACAATTTGTAGATTTTGATTTCATGATGTAATACAATAAAATGTGGAGAAGTCCAAGGGGGTGAATACTTTTGAAAACCACTGTAGCTGATACTGTAGATACCAGAGGACTAAAGTCTGAGATAATGGAAAAGTTATGGGGAGACAGGGACAGAAAGAGTGCAAATAAAGAAGAAAAAGTAAATAGAAAGAGTCCTGTTGCAACAGCTGACCTAGAAAGTATGTTATGGTCCACCAGGGTGAGCGCCAGCCTTTTGGCTTTATGGAGCCCTGCCAGGTCCACCTCATCACGGAACACCAGAACCTCCAGCGGAACCCCACTCTCCTTCAGCAGGAGAACATTGTCTGACCGCAGGGGGAATTCGGCCCTCCGGATGTTTAACACCGGCACAATCGTCTTCCCCAAGCCTCCAGGCGTCTTGGTGGAAACGGAAGATGGAAGTAGAAGAGGAGAAAGGGAGGACAGGACAAGGGAAAGGAAGAGAGAGACGAGGTCATAACAGACATCTGACACCCCAAAACACCTTGCTGCTGAGGCTAGCTGAGAGTGGTCTGCTGAGATTCTGTCCATCTCCTCAGGCCTTTGGGGGATCTTGAGTATCTGAGATTGTGTGAATATTTAATGAGAGGTGGGGGGTATAGGCTAGCAAGCAGCTTGGGCTAGGAATTAAGGAGGACGGAGGGATCAATGCAGTATTAAAGACAAGGAGGGATCGGTGTACAGTGGCCTGGACATAGACATTGGTTTTTATGCTGCAGTATGACCCGAAGTAAATGAATCCACTATTTTACTTTCAAACAACCAGTGAGTTTACATTTTGCTGGTATGAGACGTTCTGAAGGTAAACATTTTCTGTAACACTACTAGTATCCTCTGTTATAAAGCTTCATAACAACGTCATCACAACCATGATATAAATATGTTGATACATCATGATTATGACATTGTAATAAAAATGTATAAGGGCCATATAACAATGTCACCATAGCATTACATAAAAATATTATTATAATATGATTATAAAAGTGCTATGTAGCCATTAATATTTACGAAAAGCCAACATTGGGCTTGGTGGGACAAAATGAATCTCCGTAAGCCAAACAATCCAAAAAACATTGGTTGTTCATAATGACATTAAATGAATGAACATTAAGGCCAAGTACATAAAGTATAGGGGTGCCACTTTCATCTGCCCTGACGTAAAGTATCAATATCTGTTACAGTATAGAAACCTAAACATAGGAGGAACATAGTTCGACCTGTGATCAGGGATTCACTTTAACAGGCCGTACTCTCTTGGAACAATCTGACTCACTCTGGACAGAAAGTAAGCGAAGGCGAGGGATGACACCATGGAATCAAGGTCACAGGCCTCGTTGCCAAGAACGACATGGACCCCAGAGCTGTCCTCCAAACAGACCTTAGGAGGGGAGAAGTAAGGAGGAAGAAAAAGAAAGGTGAGAAAAAAGTGGTAAAATTCCTGTCAGTCTTTCACTTTGTACACAGGTTTTTTTTTTTACTGAGCTAACTGCAGTCAGGTAATGAATAGCTTTGACTGAGCCTACTGACAGACTGAAAGGGTAGCCTTGTTGACTGAAATAGTCAACGCATCATTTTTCTTATAAGGGGTTTTAGATTCCCTTCAAATAAGGTCTGTGTTTTGTTTAGGCTTATCCTTTTGATAACTCTTTTGTAAATCTCATCAGAAAAAGGTGGTTAAAATTTTTATTTGGATCAATTCACTCTACAAAAAAAGATTGGCTAAATACTGGCAAAGATATTGATATTGATAAAAGTAATCTTAATATTTACAAAGTTAGCAAAATTGAGGTGGTGTAAGCCTACATGAAACAAGGACCTTATTTTAAGTGTGTCTAAAAATCCCGTAGGGAAGAAATGAATGGTGTAATAATGCAAAGAAAACTGCTTTTCAAGCCGCTAGGTTTTGTGGAAATTATAACTCATACTACTTCAGTCTATTTCAGTCAGGCGCACAGTCAACAGTTAGGATCTAGCCTATGCTAACATATTTGGTCTGCTGCTTAAAAGCTAGTCAGGATATACTAATAATAGAACATAGCCTACAGCAACAGTTCCCAACCTTTTTCAGTTACTGTACTAAGAATTTAATTTGACTTTGTCCAGACAGTCCCTGAGGTACAGTACCCACGCATGTTCATTTCCCCAGGAAAATGGTCTCATGAGTTCTCTCAAGTACCCCCTGTAGGCAGGCCAAGTACCCCCAGGGGTCTTAGTGCCCCTATAAGCGAACCACTAGCCTACAGTATATGGTTAATACCAATGTCATGAGCGAATGTGCAGCTGCTTCGACCATTGACCTTCTTGCACAGGCAATGAGATCCCAGATAGCAATACATGGATATACAGGACTGTAATGCTAAAGACACCTTAAGCAAAAATTAATATGCATGTGGATAACATTCTCCTCTATGTAACAACCTTCAAACTAACATCCAAGCTTATATTTGACTTAATACATTTGTTTTGTTACCTTTGCTGGATACAGAATTATTTTTAAAAATTCACCTACCTGAGAATTGCAATTTCGAAAACAAAACCAAAAAAAATCAAAGCTAACATCCCCTTTCAGTGGAAAAATTAAAAGCAAACACAGGGTTTTTGGGCTACCTGTGCTGGAAAGGGTTAATGCCTTAAGGGTTTCACCCAGAATTGCTCTACTTATTGTAGAAAAGTGCTTTTATAAACAACTGGACTCTATTGTCAAACCTTCCATCTGGGAATTATACACTAGGTAAAAAGCACCTCTGTAAATTCTAAATAGAGGAAGGATAGGCTTTCCCTAACTTTATTTACAGGTGTGCAAATATCCACTATTTTGGGCTTGGTGAAGCTACATTCTACCTAAGCAATTATGCCCCAGTGTCATTCAACTGGTTTGAAATGGGGAGTGAAGACTGTATCTCTACTCCATTGGTGTTCTGATAATGTCTCTCTACATCTTGACAAATCACCTTACATACTGGAGATGTTATTCATTTAGCAGATACTCCTAACCAGAGAAACTTTGTGCAGTTCGTGCATAAATCCTAAGTAGTTTTTCATAGAATAAATAGTATTAATCCACATAGTACACTCTCTTTGACCATAGACCAATACAATTCCTGGAATCCCCTTTTGTCCCTTACAACCATGCATTTGACTGCTTAGGAGATTCGAAATTCACACCTTGAAGGGGCTTTTGCTTACTTTCGACAACATAGAGAAAAGTACCTTGCTAGAAATAACTTATTCCGGTACCTTGCTAGAAATAACTTATTCCGGTACCAGCAGATAAGATGCTATGAGAGAAAACACCCCCCTGCATTGAAAAATGCAACACCTTCTATGTCAAATTGTGGCATTAACCCGCTCTTCCACAAACAACATTTATCTTGTCTATATAGGCACATTCCAATCTGCCAAACCGCCGTCTGCGGAAGCTAAAAGGTCCACAGAACTGGGCACTGAAACACTTATGCCAGACTGGGAGGATAGCTTAGAGTACATCCACCTGCTCAATCAACTCCAGACATTGTCTCATTCAATTAAAGGTCTTACATGTATACTACACAACTAAAAAAAGATGCCATTCCCTGACGCCTTTCCCATCTGTAACAAATGTCGACCTTTGGAAATCACTGCAACTGTGACACAGTCTTATTAGACTCAGTGGGTTGCTTTCTTTTGGACACATTTTGCCTTCGAATGGTACATCCACTGTTATAATGAGTTTGATAAGTATCTCTTTATCTGTGACAAGATTAAAGACAGAGTGTTATTACTGACACAGGGGACAATTCCTTGCTGTAATAAATTGCAGGCAAAGAAGTGAAAGCCCTGAATGCCAGTGTGTGGCATTATGGGTCTGTCAGGGCCCGGGGGCGGCTCGCTCTCCTGGTTTACATTTTTTTTGCCGAACAAGCTCTATTTTGGTGGCTTTCACTTCTTTGTATTATAATGCCTTGATTCAAATACAGACTGAAATAATTGAATCAAGATAAATGTAGCCTAGTGGGGTGAAGAGACCGGGCCCATTGGCCGACACTAAAAGGCAGCCAGAGTGACTGCACTGTAGTCTATGAAGTGGTGTCATGGCCGCCCAGCCCTGTACTCCTTCCTCGTCATCTCACTCTTCCCAGCATGCACGTCACCCCCCATCAGCCTTAGCAGCTGGATGACCCGGGCAGACAAGCACGAGTCATAGGAGGCTATATTTAACAACAGGGTGTGGGTAGCAGAAGCAGCAGAAACATCCGACAGTGACTCTACGATGACCCGTGGCAAAAATAAAGATTAAGGGCAGCCTCTTCTACAACCATGGTAATCCTGTATTGCGGTCTCCATTCATGGAGAAGGCTAGCAATATAAACACTGGTGAAAAGATGGCAAAAACACTTGGTGGGTGGGAAAATGTATGCCAATGACACAAATAAGGAAGTGTAGAAGGGTAATGTTGTGACAGTCACATGATCATGACAGGACGCTTTGAGCAAGATGCATGCCCTTCTGCACTTGTTTCATGTGCCATTTCACAATAGATTGCAAAGGAGAGTGTTAATGGGAAATGCTAACTTTTTAGGCTAAGGGTTAATTCACACGGCGTATGGCTGAAAAACGACGGTTTTGTAATAAGGCAGTGCTGTTTTATAACAGTCGTCCTGGTATCTCACGCTAACATGAATTCAACCACATTTACAGAACATTACATTTTAGGGGTGCCTTTGAGTGTGGCGTTCAATTTAGGGATCACTTTGAGCCACTTTATCAGCTTCATTGAGTTGAAATCGATGTGTCAATAGTGTTCCATTTATTACTCTAGCAGGCTGGTTACTCTCACCAGTCCCCCTTACTAAGTGCCCCATCATAGCTCTCATTCCATCTGGTTAATGTAAAACCCCACTACATTGAGTCCGTATCTCTCCAATCCACTTATCTCAGGCCTCAGGGATTCAGGGAGATAAGGCGTACACAGTGATAAACTGTGTGGATGGAGTATCAAGGTGTTTGGAGAGAGGCAAAAAAATGAGAGAAATGCCCAATTCTGCTTGACTCTGACTAACGCGACCCACGTGATTCACAGGGCAGGGAGAGGACTTCTAGTGTCAGACAGGCTATTATTCCGGCTTATTCTGTCTTATCCCAGTCGATTTCAGTCCTCCACTTGGATTGACCTTTGGTTGGGAATTATTGTGTTATTTAAACCTGGGGATACGTATGGGATCATTTTTGGTACAGTTACGACAGCAAACTGATTGACGATAAAACTAAATGAAACCACTTAAACCACGTCAGAAGGTCAACAGTATCACCTACCGGTAATGATATTATCATACCAACAGAACTATGGCACCCACCGTGAAGAAACCTTCCGTGACCTATAATGAACCTCTCATGTCTCGATCCGCTCTCTCAATCGATTAAAAATATTGGTAGTCCTGCCCCAACACTGAAATGACTGGGTGACATCAAAACATGGCATTGTGAAGTGATTATGGGAAACAGCAACATGATGAGGGCTGAACCAGTGCATATCTGGGCATTGGACTGGCATACCAAGTGTAAGGCTAGTTCTCCTTTTTCCTGCTCCACAGTGGGTAGTCAGGGACAACAGCAGACGTAAACATCAATACTCTCCAAACACGTGAAGAGGCCCTAACGCAAAGCAAAGATGGCTAAACTAAGGCACCCTGGTGCTCAACAGAACACAAAGAAATGTTGTGTTGCACCGTGCAGAGACAAAGCTTGGCCTAAATGGTTGATAAGGACTAAACAGAAACATCTGACCACAGGCCAGAAACATTACATCTAACAGACAACAAGAGACAGAGAGCATGCCACGAGGTTTTCATTATGGCCATATAAAATGAGAAGTCATACTTGGAGGGGGAGGAGGCTGGCCAAAAAACACTTTCAGGTGAAAGAATCAAACTCATTGGCTTGGGAGCGAAGATGGGCTGTCTATCGCTAAAGGCCCTCCGAGAACATTGCCAAAGGCTCCTGGTATACGGTTGCCGCCTGTTCACAGCACTCCATTTCATCTCAAAATGGAAACAGGCCCCTTCAAATGCTACATCCTAATGTGCCATATGGAGAGGCTTCTAAAAATGGCATTCAGCTCAGTCCAGTTCTTAAGGTTTTAATCCATTTTACATGGAGTCTCAAATCTGTGATGGCTCTGCCATGATATCCCACCACAGCTGGTCTCTGACGAAAGGGAAAAAACGAAAGTAAA
Organism: Esox masquinongy; assembly: GCA_016801175.1. Lineage (NCBI taxonomy): Eukaryota > Metazoa > Chordata > Actinopteri > Esociformes > Esocidae > Esox > Esox masquinongy. Next base: position 147,237 of record JACXGI010000109.1, read on the forward strand.
GGCCAGTAATGGTGAGTCCTGAAGAGTGATGGCCGACCTCTTAAAATTAAATGACTACCCTTATAACCATCTGTCTTTGTCTGACAGCCAAAGACAGCAGTGTATGCAATTCACACATGGCTACAGGGGAACTGGGGGTTGGGGGGGGCGGTGAGATGTCTGCCATCTAGGCATAGTGACAGAGGTGCCACCTAATGTCACTATTAATGTCACATGCACAACAGTTAAGCTGTTGGGCCACAAGAATCTGGATGGGAAAACAATAGTCCAGACTGAATACAGAGAAGGAGAGCGGCGTGGCTACATAGCCTATAGACAATGGAACCTTTATGTAAGGGGACTCAGGGTATAGTTTTCTAGAGGTGAGGGTAGGAGAGAGAGAATTGCAAGTCAAGCTCTTTACACTTGACTAAAAAGGTAAAACGATAAATCATTAACCTGACTTTACTGTATAGACAAAGTGACAACTCCTTGACAAAAATGCTGTAAACATGCAAACAAGGCTATAAAGGAAGTTTAGGGCAAAATTATTCATGCTTTCTGACAACTAGCTATTCATCCAACATTCATTTCACACCAGCTTCCCCCGGCTCTCTGTGTTTACGTGTTAGACCTTATGACAGTAGTACTTTTAAAAAAGAGCAGGGCCTATTTATCGTCTTTATGAAAAATATCTATAAAGCATGAAGCATAATGTAATACACTCATCGTGTGTAATTAAGCTACACTGTAACTTAAATAATTATTAATGCAGTCTTAATTTTAGCTGACAGTGAGTTTT